>UESW01001882.1:137115-335273 GCA_900491605.1 Calamus simplicifolius | reverse complement strand
AGGAACTATGGGATGCTCTTGAGGCTGAATATGGGATGGTTGATGCTGGTCTAGATAGATTCACATCTCAAAATTTTGAAAGTACATAATGGTAGATTCCAAACCCATTAGTATTCAAATTCATGAATTCCAAGATTTTCTTAGAAAGTCAGAATTGACTGGCTGTAGTTTTTCTGAAAACTATAAGGTCCAAGCCTTAGTAGATGCCCTTCCACCATCTTGGTCATCCTTTGCTCGAGAGCTAAGTCATAAGCAAGGTAGCTTGACCCTAACAGAAGTGATTAACTCTATTAGGATGAAGAAGAACACCGGCTTAAGCTCAATCAAAATCAAAAGACCGACCTTGGACCTAAAATCCATCTGACCGAGTCAAATCCAACTCCAAATCAATTCAAACCTAAGGGAAAGAATTTTAAGAAAAAGAAATTTCAATCTAGATCCAACCAATCATACAAACCTCCTCAGAACCGATCAAATCAGAACCGACCGAATCAGAAGTCAAAGAATTATAAAGGCACATTCTGCTTTGTGTGCGGAAGGACAAATCATGTGGCGAAGGACTGCTACCACCGAAAGACTGAACCATTGAGGAAATCATCTAAACCACAAGTTAACGTGGTTGAGAGTGGTGCTGAGCCTTCTTTAGGTCGGTAAATTCAAAATTCTTAATTAACTCAACCCAATCTTCTTGTGATTGGTGGCTTGATTCAGGAGCTAATGTTCATGTTTGTTTTGATCGCTCCTGGTTCTCCACCTTTCAGGAATCAAGTGGAGGAGGTGTGACACTTGGGAATAACTCTTCAGCACAAGTGCTTGGGAAAGGTCAAGTGGATCTAAAGATGACATCTGGAAAAATCCTGGTCCTTCATGAAGTTAGTTCCTTGTTAGAAGAAATTTGATTAGTGGATCTCTTCTTATATCTAGAGGATATAAAATTGTTCTAGAGTCAAATAAAGTTGTAATTACTCGTAATAATGAGTTTGTTGGTAAAGGCTTTGTATGTGAAGGTCTTTTTAAATTAAATGTATCCTCTAAGTTATCTAATAAAAGTTCTCTTCTTTTTAATGTTGAATCTTCAAATGTTTGGCATAGTAGACTTGGTCATGTGAATTTTGATCGTATTCATTACATGACAAATCTTAATCTAATTCCTAAGTTCATATTGATAGAAAGTTTAAATGTGAGATTTGTATTCAAGCTAAGATGCCAGAAAACCTTTTAAATCAGTAAATAGGAGTTCAACACTTCTTGAATTAGTCCATAGCGATGTATGTGACTCTACCAAGTTTCCTACACGGGGAGGAAGTCGTTACTTTGTAACATTCATAGATGACTTCTCTCGATATTGTCACATATATTTGATAAAATCTAAGGATGAAGTATTAGATAAGTTTAAGATTTATAAGGTAGAAGCTGAAACCCAAACTGAGAAAAAGCTTAAGAAATTTAGGTCAGATCGCGGTGGTGAATATACCTCAAATGAAATGACTCTATTTTGTCAAGAATATGGGATTATTCATGAAGTTACACCACCATACTCTCCTCAGTTCAATGGTGTAGCTGAACAAAAAAATCGTACATTAATGGATATGGTTAACTCAATGTTAATAAGTTCAGAGTACCGAGAACTTGTGGGGGAAGCTCTTTTAGCTGCATGTTATATTTTAAATAGGATACCCTTTAAGGATAGTCCTAAAACACCTTTTGAGCTTTGGAAAGGTAGAACACCCAGGCTAGATTATCTTAAAGTGTGGGGATGCTTAGCTAAGGTAGGAATACCTGAACCCAAGAGAAGAAAAATAGGACCTAAAACCATAGATGCTATCTTTATAGGTTATTCCTTAGATAGCAGTACAAATAGGTTCCTAGTGATAAACTCTGATATAAGTGGCATCTCAAATAATACTCTTATCGAATCCAGAGATGCTACTTATTTTGAAAATATTTTTCCTTTCAAGAACCAAGTACCAAATCAACTCTCTTCTAATCCTTTCTTGGTTCATGATTCTTTTAAGCTGGGTCCTCTAATGAGTCAAAGAAAAGGAAAAGATCTAATCCTGAAGGTGGACCTTCTGAACTTAGAAAAAGTTCAAGGATAAGGAAAGAAAAAGACCTTGGTGAAGGTTTCTTTACTTTCCTAGTCGAAGGTGAACCTTCTTCTTTTTCAGATGCGATGTCTTCACCTGATGCTCCTTTTTGGAAGGAAGCTATTCTTTCTGAATTTAATTCAATCTTACAAAATAAAACTTGGATCTTATCTGATTTACCCCCTGGAAGCAAACCTTTAAGGTGTAAGTGGGTATTTAAGAAGAAATTTAGACTGATGGTTCAATAGAAAAGTATAAGGCTAGATTAGTAGCCAAAGGGTATAACCAAAAGAAAGGGTTAGATTTCTTTGATACATATTCTCCTGTAGCTAGAATAACAATCCTTAGATCACTTCTTACTATTGCTTCCATTCATAAGTTAATCATTCATCAAATGGATGTAAAGACTGCGTTCCTTAATGAAGATCTTGAGCAAGAGATCTATATGGAATAGCCTGAAGGTTTTGTTGTAAAGGGACAAGAAGACAAGGTTTGTAAACTTATAAAGTCCCTTTATGGTCTTAAACAGGCTCCTAAACAATGGCACGAGAAATTTGATCAAATTATTCTATCTTTTGGATTTCAAATCAATAATCATGATAAGTGTGTTATTCTAAAATCATCGACAATGATTGTGTAATCCTTTCTTAGATGATATTTTAATTTTTGGAACATTCTTGAAATTATTTCAAGTGTTAAATCTTTCCTCTCTTCTAAGTTTGATATGAAAGATTTAGGTGAAGCAGATGTAATCCTAGGGATGAAGCTTATCAAGTCCCATGAAGGGATAGCTCTCTCTTTCTCATTCTATAGAAAAAAATGATCAAGAAGTTTAGTTATTCCAATCTTAAATCAATATCTACTCCTTTTGATCCTAGCTTTCACCTAAAGAAAATTTTAGGTGACCCAATTAATCAATTAAAGTATTATCAAAGTATAGGATTTCTCTTGTATATAGCAAATAGGACAAGACCTGATATTGCCTATGCTGTAGGAAGGCTTAGTAGATATAATCAAAATCTTGATCAATCTCATTGGGTAGCCTTAGAAAGAGTGTTCCGATATTTAAAGGGAACACTTAATCTCTCTTTGATGTTCACTGAATACCCTGAGGTGGTTGAGGGTTACAGTGATGCTAATTGGGTCACTGATTCTCATGATTTAAAATCAACCACAAGATATCTCTTTCTTCTTGGCAGTGCTGCTATTGCCTGGGGATCAACTAGGCAAACTATTATTTCTAGAAGCATCATGGAGGCCGAGTTGATAGCTCTGGATACTACCTGTAATGAAGCAGAGTAGATAAAAAATATAATATCAAAGCTACCTTTGGTACCTAAGCCAGTTTTAGCTATATCAGTCCATTGTGATAATAAGGCTGCAATCAAACTGACTAATCAAAAGAGTACCAATAAAAAGATGAATCACCATATATGGCATCTTCATAAGTCTATAAGACAACATAAGAAAAATGATGTTATCTCCTTGGAATTTATTAAATCTGAGAAGAATTTGGCAGATCAATTAACCAAGAGATTATTAAATACAATTTATCACTGATATAAAATTTCTTAATCTTAATAAATTCTGAAACTAACTATTTATTTTAATGCAAAAAGTATACGTGGGACCCTGCCATCCATGATGCCATTAGGGCAGCATGGGATGCTCTTACGGCATGCCGATACTCCGACATACTTCATCATTGGAGGGCATCGGGTGAGCATCCTGCGCATGTGCCGGAGGGTATTTGGCATGAGTGGCAGCAGGTGTGGCAGTCTAATGACTGGCGCAGGAGGTCCGCATCAGCTAGCACGAACCGCCGATCCGAGAGGGGCGGTCCTAGCACGGGTCTCTCCCGCAATACTGTGATGTCCATTTCGATCAGGAGCACAGATATCGTATGGTAAGAAAATATAAATAATTTAATTACTAATTTAGTTATTTATAAATACTTACATTTATATCATTTTTTCTGCTATTGTAGTCTAAGCAGGAGGGCGGAGATCCTGGTGAGTTTCGTCTATTCAGGGCGACACACCAGGAGGGACGGTTCCTGGGTCGATACACGATCACGGGAGGTTGCAGTAAGAAATTAGCTTTATATTGTATCTGTTTAATTTCTAAAATTTTATTTAGGAAATTTATTGATTCATTTATTGTTGATTTTATAATTCAAAGGCACGAGTCGAGGAGCTTCAGTCCCAGGCATCGCAGGTCGACTCCACTGATGGGGGACCGCTCGTCGAACTCTCACCAAAGGAGAGTCGACATATGTTTTTGGAGGCTGTTGGTACCCAGCCGCGAGACCGCAGGGTCTATGGTCTGGGCACTAGAGCTTCTGGATATTTTCCCCATCAGGCCTCTAGTTCGCGCTATTCTGGCGATATTCCTGCCGAGCGTTTAGACGACATTCGAAGATCTATTACAGAGGAGGTTCGGCAGAACGTTCGGCAGAAGATTCAGCAGGAGTTCGACCAGCGCACGGGAGGCCTGCAGCAGAAGCTTGCAGACATGAGAGAGCAGATGTGTCAGATGCAAGATTTGGTTAGCCATATGTCGCAGGGTTTTCAGCCACCACGTGATTGTGATAGTGCGGATTCTTGATGTATTCTTTTCTTTACTTTTTATGTTTTGTACATGAAAACTTCAAAATTTTAATATATTAATTATTTTTAAAAATTTAATGATAAAAGTTTCGATCAATATTAGTGTTTCGATCAATATTTAAAATGTAATGAATTGTATTAATTATTTTAATTTTTAATATTATATATTTAAAAAAAATTAATTAGCGATGCATTAGCGACTAAAATTGTGTCGCTAATATTTCTAAAATATTATTATTAAATATTGCGATGCAAGGACCTAGCCTCGCAATATTGCGACGCAATTGAATGTATCGCAATATTGCGAGGCTAGGTCCTTGCGTTGCAATATTGCGATGCAATCCAATGCGTCGCAATATTGCGACGCATTTCCATTTTTACGTCGTTGGGCAT
Organism: Calamus simplicifolius; assembly: GCA_900491605.1. Taxonomy (NCBI): domain Eukaryota; kingdom Viridiplantae; phylum Streptophyta; class Magnoliopsida; order Arecales; family Arecaceae; genus Calamus; species Calamus simplicifolius. The sequence goes on along the minus strand of UESW01001882.1, from coordinate 330,184 downwards.
CGCTATTTAGCGACGTAATTACAACAAAATTCATTCTATGACGAGAATTGCAGCGATGCCATAATTGCATCGCTAATGCATCACTAAAGCCAGTTTAGCAACGCATTAGCATTTTGGTGTCGATAAAACTAATATATGTTGTAGTGATTATAATCAATTGCATCCTTCCATTTGGCCAATCTTATCGATGTCTACATTCTTCCATAGACGTTAGTTCATGATCCTTATTTTATTTTTAATATTTTATACAACATAATATGCAAACTTATCGTCGACGATCATCTTATATCGGTTCCATCTTTTCTAGTCATAACATAATTGATAGAGATTACTTCATTTTTTTCGATTTTAGGTACCTTATTCTTTTTTGAAATAGACTCATCTGGAGTCTCAATTACTTCTGTTATTATACTAGGGATCTTTTATCGGGTCACAGTATCTTCAATCTGGTCATCTAAATGCTTTGCTCCTTTTATTTTGCTAGGTTTTTATCTTTGAAACCAACCGGTCTACCATGCTTTACTTGTCCCTTTATCTCATTAGCAGCGATAGGTTGTCCTTCAGGAACAACAATTCTGATTGGAGCATTTGTAGAAGGTATATATATGTGACTTTGTCACTCTTTTAAGGTCAGTAAACGTGTCTGGAAGTTGATTTGCTCGTTTTTGCATGTGAATTATCTTTTGAACTGCATGTTCATATTGTTTTATACGAGGATCGAGATGGGACAATGATAATTTATTCCAACTAATTTTTTTTATCATCTGCTTATTTTCTTCCTCTAATGTTGAAAAAATAGACTCATCAAAATAACAATCGACAAAATGTGCCGTAAGTAAATATTCTGTAGATGGTTCAAGATATTTAATTATAGATGAAGATTCATACCCAACTATATCCATAACCTTCTTTGAGGTCCCATCTTAGAAAATTCTTAGATGAGAAATATTTGGTTTTTGATTGTAAACCAATTGTAACAGAGAGAATTCATGATAATTCGTTAGTCTGATGCGAATAAGTGCTGCTGCATATAAATAGCATGTCCCCATATAGACAAAGGAAGTTTTGCCCTTATAAGTAATGGTTTTGCAATCAGTTGGATCCGTTTGATAAGCAATTTTGCAAGACCATTCTGAGTATGAACATATGCTACAATATGTTCAACAGTGATTCCAATAGCAGTACAAAATCATTGAATTCTTGAGAAGTAAATTTACCAGCATTGTCAAGGCGTATTATTTTAATAGGATTATCTAAAAAATGAGTGCATAGTCGAATTAATTGAGCTAGTAGTCTCGCAAATGCTAGATTATGAGTCAATAATAAACATACATGTGACCATCTAATTGAAGCATCAATTAAAACCATGAAATATCTAAATGGTCCACTTGGTAGGTGAATATACCCACAAATATCACCATATATGCATTCCAAAAATTCAAGAGATTCAATCTTGATTTTAGCCGGTGATGGCCGAATAATTAATTTACCTTGAGAGCAAGAGCACATGAGAATTCATTTGATCGTAATATTTTTGATTCTTCAATGAATGTCTGCATGAATTCTTTATAATTCTTCGCATCATTAAACTAGAATGACCCAACCGATTATGCCAAATTATAAAATCATTTTGATTAGCAAACTTTTAGTTTATTATATCATATACTTCAACTGTGCTTATATTTGTGTAGTATAAACCAGAGAAATGCAGGCAATTTTTTTAATACATATTTCTTGCTTGAGATCGTACTTGTAATACATAAATACTCAATTTGCCTTCATTAGTTATCTTAATGTAATACCCATTTCTGTGAATATCTTTAAAACTCAATAAATTTCTTTGAGACCTTTTAGAATATAAAGCATCATCAATTATGAATTTTGTTCCTTCAGTCAAAATGATATGGGCTTTCCATAATCAATTTTGTACTACCACAAATTATATTGACTTTTGTTGCCTGCATTCTTAAGTAGGAGAAGTATTTCATATCTTTAAGTATAGTGTGCATTGTAGCACTGTCTACGAGCGATAAATTGTTGTTGTCGACAAAGGATCCTACTCGAGATAATTTTATTTTCTTCATGGAAAGAATGGCATGTTGTGAAATACAAATTAGAATACAAGGTATGAAGGCATAAAAACTAAAAGTCACAATTCATCATTGCATTAGTTTCCTTAAAACAAATATATATATAATAAAATATTATTTTATTGCATGATATTATTTGATAACATAGGCAAAATCATCCTTGTACTTTCATATTATCAATTAGATAAGCATTATTTTTTTATGGTTGGATGAAGAAGTCAACAACATCCAGATCATCAAATCTAGTATCAGAAGGATCACATTCAGAAATAAAATTTATTTCCATCTTTTTCTTATTCTTTTTCAATGACTCCTGATAAAGTTTGATAAGGTATTTTGACGTGCAACAAGTACGCAATCAATGACCCTTCATTCCACAACGATAGCATGAGTTTTCTACCAAATTTTTATTTAAGTTTTCTTTGCCTTTCTCAATTTTCTTATTTTTCTTCCACTTCATATGGTGAGAAGGAGTTTTAACAAGACCATCATAATAACCAAAATGTCCTCAACCACGTTCGTGTCCACGGCTACATCCACGAACACGCCTTTGTTTATAAAATTGATATGCAGTCGCATTCACTTCAGAAAATGGTACAGAGCTAGTTGGACGGGCTTCATAGTTTTTTATCAAAAGTTCATTATTTTGTTCAGCCACAAGAAGGTAGAAAATTAGTTCAGAATATTTTCTAAAACCCTCTTCACAATATTGCTACTGCAAGAGAAAATTGGAAGCATAAAAAGTGGAAAAGATTTTTTTTAGCATATCCTTATAGTGACTTTTTCTCTACATAATTTCAACTAAAAAGTGATTCTAAATATGGCTGAATTATATTCACTTACTGTCTTATAATCTTTTAGACATATGTGCTTCCAATCATAACAAGCCTTGGGGAGAATAACCATTTTTTTATGGTCATAACGTTCTTTTAGGCCATTTTAAAGGACAAGAGGATCTTTTACAGTTAGATATTCAGCTTTCAATCCGTTGAAGGAAGATCATTGCTTTTGCTTTATCCTGGTTGGATTCCTCATTGCCATCTTTAATTGTATCACAAAGGGCATTAGCCTCTAAATGGATTTCAGTATAAGTATCCACGATAGATAATTTTTGCCCGTGATATTTAGTGCCACAAAATCAAGTTTTGCAAAATTTGTCATCAATACTATTAAAGCACATAAAGTAAATTAGTACACAACCTTTTATTGGAATAAAAATTGTTTCAAATTTATCGAGGACTAGACACAATCGTGTATATATATATATAAATGACCAAGTGATAAGTTGAAACTAAGAGTCACAAGAAAATATTAAGATATAAAAATAACTTGCATAAATGTAAATAATATTTACCTCAATAATAGTTTCTTTAATAATAGTTTCTTTAACAAATGTAAAATGATGAGGTAGAGACTCGTGCCGATAACGTGTTATATAATTAAAGAGTAACAATAGAAAAAAGAGACTAAGAAAAGAAAGTATTGGAATGTGTTTTCTCTTATTCAATCCGGGTATCTCAGATAAAAACTCCATGCCATCTATTCTATTTATAAGCATATGGAAAAAGATGTTACATTCATCAAAATTAATAAGAATTTACATAGGTAATGCCAATAGACATAATCTTTCCTTAGAATACCAATGGATACCATCTTATTGGTACTATTATAACATTTTGAAATCTTTTTTCTTTTTAGAGTCAATGAGTCAAAACTTGACTGGTCTTGCAATAATTTTCTCTGCCCAAGATACTTAAACCATTGGCTTTCTATCTTTAGCTTGTGCAATATATGTATGTATGTAGGTATGTATGTGTATGTATGTATGTATGTATGTATATATATATATATATGTATATGTCTATATTGTTGCCAGATCATCCTCTTCGAACATCCGTGAGTGTCCGATCGCCTTCTCCGCAAGCCTAGGATCTTTCAACGAGCTTGTCGCATCTGAGAGCCTACAAAAGTCTCGAGGACTGAAGATTCTGGACAGGGACCCTCGACGCTCAAGTTAGTGCTCTGGGCAATAGCCGTAAGCTTGAGATAGCTCAAAAGAAAGAGTGAAAGGCTCAGAGAAGAGCTCTCTTGAGCGAGAATGAGCGTTTAGGAGTGTTGTTGTTGTTACTTGGTTGGGAGTCCCTCTTATCCAATTTATTCATCTTTGGATTTTGTGTGGCTTGCTTAGGAAGCCTGGAGCCTTGTCATCTAGTGAGTCACGTGGAGCCTCATGATGGATGATGACTTTTGGGGTTCATCTGATCTGAGTGGTTGGGGCCTTATGATGAATGATGACTTTTGTAGATGGAATGTCAGGGCTGATATCTGTGAGACTTGAGGTGTGTTGGCCCAGATGGCAACCTAAGAGGGGGGGGGGTGAATTGGGTTCTTTAAAAAATTTAAGACTTTTAAAAAAAATGAGATGTAAGCAATGAAATTAATTGCAATGCAAATATAAACACAAGTAAGGAGATAGAGATAGAGATAATAATGCACGGCAAACACAAGGATTTTATAGTGGTTCGGTGTATCCAACACCTACGTCCACTCCCAAGATTCACTTGGGTCCACACTATAATCTCTCTAGATTACAGCCGAGTTGTTTTACAAGAGCACAACTCAAACTTGTTGTTTTTCCGGGATCACAACGAACCCAGCCGGTTTTTCGGGCTCACCAGCACAAAACCCTAAACTCAAGCTAATCTAGCTTGACCCGAGGTTAACAACCTCCACTAGTTCAATCCCCTTGATTAGAACTAGCACAAACAAATATAAGAATGTTTTACAATGCAGCTCCTTTGAGCAAATATTCAAAATAAAGTAAACAAGTTTAGAAAAGCCTGTTTGGAGATGATTGAATTTGAGCTTTTCTTCTTTTCCTCTCTTCCTTTGGAATGATGAATCAAGCCTCAGCTTTAATCCCTCACAGTCGTTGAGTTGAGAAGATTGGAAATGGAAGAAACAGAGCTTTTTCTTCAATTTGGGAAATCTCCGATTTTTGATTTGGGCGCCTTGGATTCCTCTTTGAGCTTTTTTGAGTGGAAGGATTTGAGTTTGAATGCTTTTCTCTTGAGATTCAGGCTCAGGCTTTCTCGGATTTTTGATTTGAAATATTTTCTATTTTATCGTCTCTTTTCAAACTTTCCCTTTTTATAGATTTCTTTTAATCCATTTTGGGAAGAAACTAGCCGTTGGAGTGTACCCAAAATATATCCGTTAGAAATTAGGTAAAAAGGAAATATTACCGTTAGAGCTGATCTGGCAATTTAAATTTCGCCCAGAAGGTTGGAGTCGGCTCAACTTTTCAGGTGTCGGCTCCAGATCGTTTTTCCAAAAATAGAAATTTCTGAGTTCGTTGAGGAGTCGGCTCCGAAAAAGTAAGTGTCGGCTCGCCATCGCCAGGTGTCGGCTCCGAATACTGGTGTGTCGGCTCAGGATGCTCAAAAAATCAACGTTCTTCCCCGCATCGAGTCGGCTTCAGACACTGTAAGTGTCGACTCGAAACTCTGGGTGTCGGCTCCGAAACTCTGGGTGTCGGCTCGGGCCGTATCAAAAATCAGAAAAATTTGAATGGCCATGGGGTCGGCTCCAATTCTAGGTGTCGACTCCAGGTTCTGAAACTTTGAAATTGAAGTTTTGCATTTGATTTAAAACACGTTTCTTAATTCATTTAAATTGATCAAATAATTTTAACTCTGAAACACTTCTCAAATCCATTAGTAATCAATAAATATACTCAATTCCTTTATTAATCATCAAAATCAATAATTGGGTCAACAATCTCCCCCTTTTTGATGATTATAAAAACATTGAGTATATGCATGATTCTTAAAAAATTTTAAGTTTGATCCTCATAAGTAAGCTCCCCCTGAATGAGGTAGCTCCCCCTATGAAATTCAAATTCAATTAATTAAATAAATGTAATTATCATCAATGCAATAAAACTATAAAACTTTCTCCCCCTTTTTTGTAATCAACAAAAAGATAAAGAAAAGAAGTTAAGTCATAAGATAAATTGATAGATCAAAAGGTAATTTCATTGCATCAAAAGTATTACAAATGGAACTGAATTTGACATTAAAAATCATCATATCAAAAACTTTCATTATATCAAAATTAAACTTTCATTACATCAAGATTGTATTTCCATTACATCAGATTCATTACATCATTACATGAAGATCAAAAATTAGTTCTAATAATCCTTTAAATGATCTACAATCTTTTGCATTCCTTCAGACTGAAGCTTGACGTAGTCTTTTAGTCTTTCATCAACAAACGTACAAGCAGTGATAATTTTATCTTGTAACTCGGCATTGCACTTTGAATAAATATCAGAATCTCCACAATGTCTTTAAGTTCTTCAAAGATATTCTTTAAATCACCACTTAAAGATACAGTAGAAGAGCTAAGAGTTGATTCAATTTTGGCAATCCGATCATCTAATGAATAAAGAGTTTCTTTAAGATTCATAAATTTGTTTCAAACTCAGTCTTTAATTCGTCCTTCTGAGCAGCAAGAAGATTCTAAGTTGCTCTAACTGAAGGTCTGAAAATCTGACTGAAGAAGTAGATGAAGTAGATGGAATAACTGGTACTGGGACAGGAGAAGGAGCAGGACTACTAGGATGGGAGATGGAATCCTCATAGATGGACCAGCCTCACAAGATACAGAATGTCTAGGCTCGGGGACTCTCTCATCCAAGTTCCCTTTCCTTTCCCACTGACCATTAATTTTAACAAATCCCATTCGATGAAAGTGGCCAAGCTATAATAATCAGTATGTCTCAGGCTCTTGGAGGGTTCATTATCCAAAATTACAACCTTGGCTTCTGAATACCATAGTTAAGATCATGCCGTAGGGTAGTGACGATCTTCTCTTTCCTCCAGCCTCGGCCATGTAAAATATCATCATAGCAGCTAGATTAATGGGCTGACCGGTCAATACACTATCCATCACAACAATGTCCCGCTCGGAGACATACTCAAAACGTCCGGTCTTCGGAAACAAAATTCTGCTGCAAATGTTGTGTAACAATCTTAATTCCAAGGGCAGCTGATTAGCCCTAATTTCTTCAAATTCAGTAACCTCTCTCCCTAACATCCTTGATAGGGCAGCTGATCTCTCACTGTCACATCAGCAGCTAATCCAGTAATGGGGTCAGGAGATTTCCTAATTTGTGAAATGTAAGGTGAATCCTTTTCCTCTAACAGTGCTTACTAAACCACCATCTCCTCTTGCTAAATTAAATAAAATTCTTTACTAAGCTGGGTAAGTAGGAACATCAAGAGAGCATACTTATCCCATCCAAGCTCCTTAAGTTGCCTACCAATCGAAAAACCCTCTTCAAAAAGTTCGAAATCAACTTTCTTCCCATAGTGATTACCTCCCTGCTAGGTATCTACCTGAGGTGAAGTGGCGTTAGGATTGTCTGAATCGGTGGAGAATCACTTGGAGACGGCTCGCGGACGGGTCACCTACGGAACGCTTCCCGGTCACCACGGTCGCTCCAATCACCGAACCTCTCCTCTTAGGTGCCATTGAATCCGTAGGAAGGCTTGAAGAAGTGGAATTAGAGATGGGGAGGTTTTGGAAGAGTTTTGGAGGGATTTGGTGGAGGATTCGAAGAGTAACGAAATGACGAGGTGTCGACTCTGCCCTAATAAATCGATTTTGGAATCCCAGGTGTCGACTCCCGCAAAGTCGGTGTCGACTCCAAATCGCTAAACAGTCAGCGCTCGAACTGGAGTCGGCTCCACTTAACGGGTGTCGGCTCCAAGGTCAGGGACCGAGAGCGACACGAGGTGTCGACTCCTCATTCTGAGGTGTCGACTCCAATGACAGTTTCAGAGAAAAATAATTGAAATTCAAATCTGAAACTGTCAAAATATATTTTAAAAATCTTGATAAAATTTTGGAATATTAAGAATCAAATACCTCAGATGACTAGATAATTTGTCCTTAAATTTGAAAGGAATATCAAGAAATTAATATAGATCTAGAAAGTCATTCCTTATAGTTTCAAAATCAATCCAAAGGGTCACAAATCCCTAATTCTCCTCTAAGATAACAAAATCTCTCTTCACTCAAAGGTTTTGTAAATATATCAGCTAATTGTTCTTCAGTATTAACATAATCAAGACAAATTTCATTATTAGCTACATGTTCTCTTATAAAATGATATCTAATTTCAATGTGTTTTGTTCTTGAATGTTGAATTGGATTTTTAGTTAAATTTATTGCACTTGTATTATCACATCTATGGGTTTTATCAAGTGTTATACCATAATCTTCAAGTTGTCGCTTAATCCATAGGATTTGAGCACAGCAACTTCCAGCTGCAACATATTCTGCTTCAGCAGTTGATAATGCAACCGAATTTTGCTTTTTGCTAAACCATGTGATTAAGTTACTCCTAAGAATTGGCATGCACCACTTGTGCTTTTTCTATCTAATTTACATCCGGCATAATCAGAATCTGAATATGCAATTAAGTTTAATGTTGAGTCTCTAGAATACCATAAACCTACATTTTTAGTTCCACTTAAATATCTTAAGATTCTTTTAACAGCTATTAAGTGTGATTCTTTAGGTTCAGATTGAAATCTAGCACACAAACATACTGCAAACATTATATCTGGTCTACTTGCTGTTAGTAAAGAAAGGGATCCGATCATACCTCGATAATATTTCTGATCAACTTTCTTACCTTCTTCATCTTTGTCCAACTTGCATGAAGGACTCATTGGTGTTCCAAGGGGTTTCATTGTTTCCATACCAAACTTTTTGAGTAGTTCTCTTGTGTACTTGGTTTGGTTGATAAAAATTCCCTCTTTGCTTTGTTTGATTTGGAGTCCAAGGAAGAAGTTGAGTTCTCCCATCATGCTCATCTCGAATTCTCCCTGCATTAACTTAGCAAATTCTTGACATAGAGATTGTTAGTAGCACCGAAACAATATCATCAACGTATATTTGTACTACTAATAAATCTTTCTTTTCTTTTCAAAAATAGGTTTTATCAACATTTCCTCTTGTAAAATCATTTTCAATTAGAAATTTACTTAACCTATCATACCAAGCTCTAGGTGCTTGTTTCAAACCATATAAAGCTTTGTGCAATTTAAAAACATGATTTGAAAATTCATGATCTTCAAAACCTGGTGGTTGTTCTACATAAACTTCTTCATTTATAAATCCATTTAAAAATGCGCTTTTAACATCCATTTGAAATAAATTAATGTTCATATGACATGCAAATGCAAGTAATAATCTAATGGCTTCTAGTCTAGCTACAGGTGCAAAAGTTTCATCAAAATCAATTCCTTCTTCTTGATTATATCCTTTTGCAACTAATCTAGCTTTGTTTCTAATTACTATGCCATTTTCATCTAATTTATTTCTAAAAACCCATTTTGATCCTATAACAGAATGATTTTAGGTCTTTCTACTAAGAGTCCAAACATTATTTCTAGTAAATTGATTTAATTCTTCTTGCATAGCTAACATCCAATTATTATCTTTTTCAGCTTCTTCTATAGTTTTAGGTTCAATTTGTGATACAAATGCAAGATGATTACTAATATTTCTCATTGATGATCTAGTCCTTATTCCTTGAGATGGATCACCTATAATCAATTCCTTTGGATGACTATAGCATATCTCCAATCTCTTGGAAGATCTACATCATTATGATTTATTAACATCATCATCCTTATGTGAATCATTATCTTTAGCTTCTTGTTCATGATCAGAAGATACTTCAATATTAAGTTTTTCAAGATCTTTTTAAATGTTTGTATCTTCCTCATCATCAATCTTTTCAGACTAGTTGCTAAAGATTCATCAAAAACTACATGAATGGATTCTTCAACTATTAAGTTTCTCTTGTTAAACTCTATATGCTTTACTAGTTGTTGAATAACCTAAGAAAATTCCTTCATCAGATTTAGCATCAAATTTTCCTAATTGTTTTTACCATTATTATGAATGAAACATTTACATCCAAATGCATGAAAGTATTTTATATTTGGTTTTCTTTCATTCCATAATTCATAAGGTGTTTTCTTTAATATTGGTCTTATTAAAGCTCTATTAAGATGTAACATGCTGTGTTAATTGCTTCCGCCCAAAAATATTTGGTAGTTGCTTTCACATAGCATGGTACGGGCCATGTCTTCTAAAGTTCTATTCTTTCTTTCAACTACACCGTTTTGTTGTGGAGTCCTAGGGGCTGAAAAATTATGATTAATTCCATTTTCAGTGCAGAAATTTTCAAATAAGTGATTTTCAAATTCTGTTCCATGATCACTTCTTAGAGATACTATAGTAGTGTTTTTCTCATTTGTGACTTTCTTGAAAAATTTCAGGAACATCGAGAAAGTCTCATCTTTGTGAGCTAAAAACATTACCCAAGTATATCTAGAGTAATCATCTACAATCACTAGACCATATTTCTTTCCTCCTAGACTTGTAGTTCTAGTTGGTCCAAAAAGGTCCATGTGAAGTAGCTCTAGTCCCCTAGAAGTTGAAACAATATTTTTAGATTTAAATGAACTTCTAGTTTGTTTTCCAAATTGACATGCATCACAAATTTTATTATTTTCAAAATCTATTTAGGTAAACCTTTTACTAAATCCATTTAATTAATTTTGAAATAAGGTGTGTGCTTGCATGACCTAATCTACGATGCCACAACCAACAATATCATTAATGTTAGCATTATCAGCAATTAGGCAATGACTACTTAGACGTTTTGTCTGTGTCAACAAGTATATATTGCCATTTCTATAACCAGTAAAAACAATGCTATCATCAATAGAATTAGTTACAGTGCATAAAGAAGATTTCAAATGAAACATTAAAGTTTTTATCACATAATTGACTTATGCTAATTAGATTATGCTTCAAACCATTAACATAAAGTACATTTTCAATATATATGGATGGAGTTATGCGAACTTTACCAAGGCCCAAAATTTGACCTTTACCGTTATCGCCAAATGTCACAACTCCACCTCTTTTGCTTCTAGGGTGATGAATTCCTCTTTGTCACCCGTCATATGTCTTGAGCAGCCGCTATCAAGATACCACTTCTTGTTTGATCTTTTGGCCACAAGACATTCCTGCAATATCATCAAAGTCTTATATTTAGGTACCCAAGCCTTCTTGGGTCCTTCATGGTTAGTAGCATAAAAAATTGTTCCTTTGGGAACCCATATTTTCTTGCCTTTACTACTTAAATTTTTGTTACTGTTTCTCATGTTACATTCATAGGATTTATGACCTTTCTTGTTACAATAATGACATGTAACATTATCTCTATTTTGTTCTTTTCTAAAAAGTTTTTGATAAATTTTTGTTTTAAGTTAGGTCTATATCCTAAACCAGCTTTATCATATATGGCTCTTTGATTGCTTAACAATAAATTAAGTTTTTCAGAACTATAAGTAAATTTATCAACAATACTTTATATTTATCAACTTCCTTCTTTAATTTATCATTTTCATTAAAAATTGATTCCTTTTCTTTTGTCAAATTATCATTTTTAGATTTTAGTATTTTAATCTCATTAGTAAGATTTCCTTTTCTTTGATAAAATTGAGCTATCATTTTTCAAAGACTTGTATTTCTTTTTCAAAATTTTAAAATCATCTACTAGTTCATTGAAAGCTTCAAATAATTCATCAAAGCAAAATCATCACAAGGGTTTTCAGAACTTACCTCATCATCCTCGTTTGCCATGAAGCAAATGTTGGCAACCTCTTTTTGTTCTTCCTCCGAAGAGATTCATCGCTGTCGCTCCAAGTTGCAACATAGGCTTCTTCTTCTTCTTGAAAGTCTTTTTATTGAGGACAATCATATCTAAATGCCCCGGTTTCTTACACTCATAACAAATCAAGGGGTCTTTCTCTTTGTCCTTGTCCTTGTTTTTTTCTCCTTCCATCTTTCCAGATTTCTTCTGGAAGGGTCTCTTTCTTCTCATTTTCTTGCTAGAAGAGCTGTGCAGTCTTAAGATCTCTTACTTCTTCAAAATGCCTGGGGCAGCAAATCAAGGGTTCTTTCTCTCCTTCAGTTTGGGTCTTTCTTCTCCTTCCAATTTCCAGATTTCTTCTTTGGTCTCTTTCTTCTTTTCTTATGATAATTTTTTTGAATCATGTCTCTTGCTCGATCGGAAGCTGTCATCTCATCAGTCATCTGGATTCATCTGGCTCCAGATTTTGCCTCATTATTCTGCAGCCTTAAGAGCTATAGTCTTCTTTTTTTTGACTTCCTCCTCTTGATGTTGTTTCATGGTTAGCTCATGAGTCATCAAGGATCCAAGTAGCTCCTCCAGGGGTAATGTGTTGAGGTCCTTGGCTTCTTGGATTGCTGTCACCTTTGCTTCCCAAGTCCTTGGAAGTGACCTAAGAATTTTGCGAACAAGTTCAGAATTAGTATAGGTTTTTCCAAGACTTTTCAAACCATTCACAATATCGGTAAATCTAGTGTACATGCAAGCTATAGTTTCAGTTTGCTCCATGCTAAATAATTCATATTTATGAACAAGAATATTTATTTTAGATTCTTTTACTTGGTTTGTACCCTCATGGGTAACCTCTAATCTATCCCAAATCTCTTTTGCGGAATTACATGTAGAAATGCGATTAAATTCATTAGCATCTAATGAACAATATAAGACATTCATGGCCTTAGCATTGAGCTGTGCCATTTTCCTATCATTATCATTCCAATCCCTTTCGGGCTTCGGAACAATAGTGCCATCAACAATGTGTGTGGGTGTACTAGGTCCATTAGTTATAACACCCCATAATTCATAATCAGAAGCTTGAATGAATATCCTCATTCTTGCTTTCCAATATGAATAGTTGGAACCATTAAATAAGGGAGGTCTATTTGTAGAATGACCTTCGGCAAATGATCCAACATGAGCTGCCATTTGGATCTTTAGCTCTTGATCGTGTGATCAAATTCAATGAGCACTTGCTCTGATACCAATTGTTGGCCCAGATGGCAACCCAAGAGGGGGGTGAATTGGGTTCTTTAAAAAATTTGACCTTTTTAAAAAAAATTATCTGCTCTAAGACAAATGAAATTAATTGCAATGCAAATATAAAGCACAACAAGGAGATAAAGATAGAGATAATGAATGCACGACAAACACAAGGATTTTATAGTGGTTCGGTGTATCCAACACCTACGTCCACTCCCAAGATTCACTTGGGTCCACACTATAACCAACTAGATTACAGCCGAGTTGTTTTACAAGAGCACAACTCACAACTTGTTGTTTTTCCTCGGGATCACAACGAACCCAGCCGGTTTTTCGGGCTCACCAGCACAAAACCCTAAACTCAAGCTAATCTAGCTTGACCCGAGGTTAACAACCTCCACTAGTTCAATCCCCTTGATAGAACTAGCACAAACAAATATAAGAATGTTTTACAATGATTCACAGCTCCTTAGTTGAGCAAATATTCAAAATAAAGTAAACAAGTTTAGAAAAGCCTGTTTGGAGATGATTGAATTTGAGCTTTTCTTCTTTTCCTCTTCTCCCTTTGGAATGATGAATCAAGCCTCAGCTTTAATCCCTCACAGTTGTTGCAGTTGAGAAGATTGAAAATGAAAGAAACTGAGCTTTTTCTTCAATTTGGGAAATCCATCGATTTTTTGATTTGGGCGCCTTGGATTCCTCTTTGAGCTTTTTGGAGTGGAAGGATTTGAGTTTGAATGCTTTTCTCTTGAGATTCAGGCTCAGGCTTTCTCGGATTTTTGATTTGAAATATTTTCTATTTTTCATCGTCTCTTTTCAAACGGGTGTTTTCCCCTTTTTATAGATTTCTTTTAATCCATTTTGGGAAGGAAACTAGCCGTTGGAGTGTACCTGTAAACAAAATATATCCGTTAGAAATTAGGTAAAAAGGAAATATTACCGTTAGAGCTGATCTGGCAATTTAAATTTTCATCCCAGACAGGTTGGAGTCGGCTCTAACTTTTCAGGTGTCGGCTCCAGATCGTTTTTCCAAAAATAGAAATTTCCGAGTTCGTTGAGGAGTCAGCTCCAAAAAAGTAAGTGTCGGCTTGCCATCGCCAGGTGTCGGCTCCCGAATACTGTGTGTGTCGGCTCCAGGATGCTCAAAAAATCAACGTTCTATCCCCGCATCGGAGTTGGCTCCAGACACTGTAAGTGTCGACTCCGAAACTCTGGGTGTCGGCTCTGAAACTCTGGGTGTCGACTCCGGACCGTATCAAAAATCAGAATAAATTTTGAATGGCCATGGGTCGGCTCCAGGGATTCTAGGTGTCGACTCCAGGTTCTGAAACTTTGAAATTGAAGTTTTGCATTTGATTCAAAACACGTTTCTTAATTCATTTAAATTGATCAAATAATTTTAACTCCTGAAACACTTCTCAAATCCACTAGTAATCAAATAAATATACTCAATTCCTTTATTAATCATCAAAATCAATAATTGGGTCAATAAGGTACTACCACTTGTCAAAGTATTTATGATGATGGCAGCAATGGTGAAGCTTGCTTCTTAGTGGCATGTTAGAGCGACAGGCATCGTCCCATCAAGTGAGTAGCCACTTGATTATCCTGTACCCTTCCCCATGCGTGTACGAACAATGATGGAGTCAGACATGTGGGCCCAACGCATGTAGATTTCTATGTATGTAAGCCTTCTCGCCTCCTACGCCTGCCCGCCACGTTGCCATGGGTGTCCTCATACATGCACGGAACCAGTGAGTGCAATGTGGCCGCCATGAAGGGCAGCCGGGAGACGAAGGTGTGAAGTGAGAGTTGAAGGCTGGACTTGAAGCTGAGTTGCTGGGTTCCAAAGGTGGCTGAGAGCAGAGGGAGTCGGCCGCTTGGAGTAAAAATCTGGAATCTTGGAGAGATGGTGCCGGGAAAGACCAGAATGGAACCATCTAGAATGGAGTCGTTGGGGACGACCATAAGCATGGAGTCGTGAACTCTTTGTCTTGTCTTCTTTGCCTCTTACACAATCTTTTTCTCATGCAAGAGACCAAGGGGCAGCCATAAATGCCTTAATGCATCGGAGGAATAAGCAATAAATGCCTTAGAGTGTAATGGGATGCACGTGGCCATCATAAGACCATAAATGTCTTGGCGCATAAATGCAGGAGGGAGCCATTATGGCATCAGAAATCTGGAACAGAAGCTGCCTAGAAAGACCGCCTTCCCCGTCGCCTAAAAATTGCTTGGCCGCTTGTCATTGTTACCCATGGGGTTAATTGGCCCCTACGAGAGGTGTGATGTATATGCTTGGGTATATAAATGAAAATTTTGGACATCTTTTCCTTTTTTTTGTTTCATTCTCTTTTTCCTTCTATTGATTTATGATTAGAGTAGAAATTTCAGTTATTGAACATCTTGCATTTGAAAATTCTTTCATGGGAAGGATGGATCACGGTTGTAGCTTATCATATCCAAACAAGAAACGTCTTTCTTATCCTGAAGAAGAAAAGCTCTTTAATCGATCACCTAATGAAGATAGGCAATCATCATATGGTCAACTGCAGTACGTACTAAGTAGACCAGTGCTTTACCGGCCCTCTGCTGACTGCTATGCCTTGTACCATGCTGCTAATGATACACCAGCCATCCAACTGTTTGCTTTACGAGTTAAATGTTAGCGTTTCCTCTTCTGTGACCCACGTGGATATATGATTAATTTATCATTTATTTATTTAAATAATAATTATGATATCTGATTTTATCATATATTTAAATTTAAGTGATAATGATGGTTTAATAAAGCTAATTTTCTATTGGTTCATTTTTTTGGGAAGTTGTTATCTGATAACCTCTCTTTGATGGAAAGAGAAATTTATCGTATTATAAGATTGGTCTCTCTCTCCTATATATATATATATATATATAGTCTTTTTGACCATCAAAACAGATAAGATTAGGAAAGAGGGAGAAACTCAATCTGCGCAATCTCTCGTTTCTCGTCAATAAAATATCAATGGATCAAGGCATTTTTTGTTTATGTTTTTATGTAAAAATTATTTATTCTAATATCTTGGCCATTATGTTTATTAAAGAAGATCCTTTAATGGATCTTATATGTTATATCAGAGCCTTGATTAAAGAATTTATGATTTTTCATTATGAATAAGATTATTAAAATAGTATAGTGGTAAGATGATCGTTCTACAATTAGAAGGTTTAAATCATCATCGTTGTCCCTTTTTTTTTAATCCCAAGCCATTTTCTCGTTTTCTTCAATCGTGAGAATTACGTGCATAAAGGACGCCGCGGTGTTCATGCGGTTCACGAAAACGGTGGAGGAAGTTACGTGGGATTCCATCGTGAAAAAAAAAAAATCATGAAAACGGTGGAGGAAGTTACGTGGGATTCCATCGTGAAAAAAAAAAAAGCACGAAAGTTACTATTCGCTTTACGGAAGTTACGATTTCATCATGGAAAAAAAGGCACGGATGTTAGATTTGCTTCATGGAAGTTACAATCGTGGAAAAAAAAGGGCTTCACGGAAGTTACGATTCTATCGTAAAAAAAGGGCCTCACGGAAGTTACATAGGATTCCATCGTGGATTCCAACTAGATTTCAAAAAAAAAAATAAAAAAATGAAAGTGTTGGTGGACGTACGGTAAGGAAGGCACGAATTCCAAACTTTCATGGAAATGTTTTGTGTCATAAAAAAAAGGAAAGTGTTGGTGGACGTACGGTATGCACGGAAAGAAATCATAAACTACGTTAAAGGAAGTGATTCACGAAAAGAAATAAAACAAAATAAGAAGAAGTAGTAGGATTCCATGGACATACGTGAATCTTCATAAAGAGTCTCACATATTCCAGTTTCTTTCCACATAAGCTTTTATGTTACCATGGCATGAAAGAAAAATAAAATAAAATAGAGATTGCGGTGGTTCAAACCTATAACTAACAGGTTTGAAAGAAAACATATTACCACTCCACTAATGTAATCTTAACGACAAATAATGAAAGTTCAGAATATTTTTTTTTCTCAAGAAATTTTTTTATAAAATTATATGGGTATACTTAAGTCTTTTGTATTCACGCATGATATCATCATTAATTAATTTTGATGTCTATATTATGTAATTTGTTAGTCACCAAAGTGGCCAAATTTGAAAGTTTATAGATATCAAATTTAATTAAATAATTTAATTACTTATAATTATATGAAGCTTATAAATGAATGACATAATTGCTTAATTGTTATGAGTATATTGAAGTTCATTGATTATAAATATTTAAGGGTCGCTCAAAGGTTGACTAGTCATTTTATAATCTATGGACATGATGTGGTTAATTAATATGCTTGGTTAGGTATGTTTAGCATATCCAAAGATAGCAAACATATCTAATTTGAGTATATATAATGGCCAAGTATGTAAAATTAAAATTAAGCATTAATTATATTTACTATTGTATATTGTTGTATCACCCAAAGGAGAACTTCAATATGCACTTATTGTTTACTTGATAGAGTCTGAATATTTATTTAATATATTACTCAAAGCATTAACGTGTGAGCATATTTTGTTTGTTCCTGTTTCTCTTCATTCGCAAGCTATGTCTGTTCAAACTTTCAATGGGCTTAATTTCTCTGAATGGTGCGAACAAGTTCAGTTTCACCTTAATGTTCTGAATCTTAATTTGGCACTCATAAATGAGAAACCCACTGCTCTTACTGACTCTAGCAATGCTGAACAGAGGTCTTTCCATAAGACTTGGGAAAGCTCAAACAGACTTAGCCTGATGTTCATGCGAATGACTGTAGCAAACAATATCAAGTCCACAATTCCTGCTACTGAAAGTGCTAAGAAATTTATGAAGTTTGTGGAAGCACGTTCCCAATCTGACTCTACTGATAAGTCACTTGCTGGGACATTGATGAGTACTTTAACCAACATTAAGTTTGATGGTTCTCGTACTATGCATGCGCATATTGTTGAAATGACAAACATATCAGCAAGACTAAAGACTATGGGATTGGAAATGAATGAGAATTTTCTTGTGCAATTCATTATCAATTCCTTGCCTCCTGAGTATGGTCCATTTCACATGAGTTATAACACTATAAGGATAAGTGGAATGTGAATGAACTACAAAGTATGCTTATTCAAGAGAAAGCAAGACTTAAGAAACAAGAAAATCATTCTATCAATCTCATGAGTCAGCAAGGAGCTGGAAAGAAATCAAAGAAAGATAAGAAAGGAAAGAGCAAGCAACGACCACTAAAGATAAATGGGTCAACTGCTTAAATCCACAAGAAGGAACAAAAGGATGATAAGTATCACTTTTGCAAAAAGCATGAACACTATCAGAAAGATTGCCTAAAATGTAAGGCATGGTTTGAAAAGAAAGTTAAGCCTAGGGCTTTTGTATGTTTCAAATCAAACCTGACACAAGTTCCTTATAATACTTGGTGGATTGATACTGGTTATACCACTCATGTTTCTAATATGATGCAAGGATTCTTTACGATCCAAACCATAAACCCAAATGAAAACTTTATCTCAATGGGAAACAGAGTCAAAGCTCCAGTTGAAGCTGTTGGAACTTATCGTTTGATTTTAGACACTGGACATCATTTAGACCTTTTCCAAACACTTTATGTCCCTTCTATTTTTCATAATTTAGTTTCTTTATCCAAACTTGACTCAATTGGATATTCTTTTAAATTTGGAAATGGATGTTTCAATTTGTTTAAACACAATCATCTTATTGGTTCTGGTATTCTTTCTGATGGTTTGTACAAATTTAAGCTTGATAGTCTTTTTGCTGAGACATTGTTAACCTTGCATCATAATGTTGGTACTAAACATGGTTTAATGAATGAACAATCAACTTACTTATGGCATAAACGTTTGGATCGTATATCCAAAGAAAGAATTGAGAGATTAGTAAAGAATGAAATCCTTTCTGATTTAGATTTTACTGATCTTGGGATTTATGTGGATTGTATTAAGGGAAAACACATAAAACAGACAATCAAGAAAAGTGCCACAAGAAGTAAACAACTCCTTGAAATTATACACACGATATATGTGGGCCTTTTGATGTTCCATCTTTTGGTGGAGAAAAGTATTTTATCACCTTTATTGATAATTTTTCATGTTATAGCTATGTCTATTTGTTGCATAAAAAATCTCAATCGATAAATGCTCTAGAAGTATTTATCAATGAGGTTGAAAGACAACTAGATAGAAAAGTGAAAATCGTTAGGTCTGACAGAGGTGGCGAATATTATGGAAAGTATGTTGAATCTGGACAATGCCCTGGTCCATTTGCCAAATTCCTTGAAAAGCATGGCATATGTGCTCAATACACAATGCCTGAAACACCAGAACAAAATGGTGTTGTAGAAAGGCGTAATCGAACTCTAATGGACATGATTAGGAGTATGTTAAGCAATTCATCATTACCCTCATTATTGTGGATGCATGCTTTAAAGACCGCTATATATTTGCTAAATAGGGTTCCTAGTAAGGTAGTTCCAAAGACTCCTTTTGAACTGTGGACAAGAAGGAAACCCATTTTGAGGCATTTACATGTTTGGAGTTGCTCGGCGGAAATAAGGATTTACAATCTATATGAAAAGAAGTTGGACTCAAGAACAACCAGTGGTTTCTTCATTGGTTATCCAGAAAGATTAAAAGGGTATAAATTTTATTGTCCTAACCATAGTACAAGAATTGTTGAATCTGGAAATGCAAGGTTTATTGAGAATAATGAAATTAGTGAGAGTTTGGAACCACATAAAGTAGAAATCCAAGAAGTTAAGGTGCAAGTTTCTTCACCTATAACTTCTTCTCAAGTTGTTGTTCCTAGAGTTGTTGAACCTTTTAATAACTTTCAAGAACAACAAATTAATGATCAAACACCACAGAATAATGATATTACTAATGAACTTGCAATAAACTATCCCAATGAAGTAGCATTAAGAAGGTCTCAACGACAAAGAAGAACTGCTGTTTCTGATGATTATGTAGTTTATCTACAAGAATTAGATTTTGATTTGGGTATTAATGATGATCCAGTTTCTTTTTCACAAGCCATGCAAAGTACTAATTCATCTAAATAGTTAGATGCCATGAAAGATGAGTTAAAATCAATGGATTACAATGCAGTCTGGGATCTTGTTGAATTGCCTAAAGATTGTAAAAGAGTTGGGTGTAAATGGGTCTTTAAAACCAAATGCAACTCAAATGGCAATATTAAACGTTGTAAAGCCAGACTTGTTGCCAAAGGTTTTACTCAAAAATGTGGCATTGACTACACATAGATCTTTTCTCCAATCTCTAAGAAAGACTCATTAGAATTATTATGGCACTGGTAGCTCATTATGATTTGGAGTTGCATCAAATGGATGTGAAAACCGCCTTTCTAAATAGAAGTTTGAATGAAGAGGTTTATATGGACCAACCTGAAGGCTTTTTATTTGAAGGAAAGGAACATATGGTGTGTAAACTGAAGAAGTCAATATCCGGACTTAAGCAAGCTTCCCGACAATGGTATCTTAAGTTCAATGATACAATTACATCCTTTGGATTTAAAGAAAACACCGTTGATCGGTGTATATATCTGAAGGTCAGTGGGAGCAAAATCATATTTTTGATTCTGTATGTTGATGATATCTTGCTAGCTACTAATGACCTTGGCCTATTGTATGAGACCAAGAATTTTCTCTCTAAGAACTTTGAAATGAAAGATATGGGTAAGGCATCCTATGTGATTGGAATCGAAATATTTCATGATAGATCACAAGGAATGTTAGGTTTGTCTCAGAAGGCATATATTAATAAAGTTCTTGAGAAATTCAACATGAACAAATGCTCTGCAAGTGTTGTTCCAATTCAGATGGGAGATAAATTCAGCCTTATGCAATGTCCAAAGAATGAATTGGAACGCAAACAAATGGAAGAAATACCTTATGCATCAATTGTTGGTAGCTTGATGTATGCTCAGATATGTACCAGGCCAGACATCAGTTTTGCTGTCGAGATGCTAGGCAGATATCAAAGTAATCCAGGAATAGATCATTGGAGAGATGCAAAGAATGTACTAAGGTATTTGCAAGGAATGAAGGATCACATGCTTACCTATAGAAGATCTAATGATCTTGAGGTCAAGGGATATTCAGACTCAGATTTTGCTGGATGTGTTGATACTAGAAAGTCCACATTTGGCTATTTGTTCCTTTTAGTTGAAGGAGCGATCTCATGGAAAAGTGCAAAACAGTCTGTCATTGCTGCATCTACTATGGAAGCTGAGTTTGTGGCATGCTTTGAGGCCACAATTCATGGTTTATGGCTGCGAAATTTTATTTCAGGACTTGGGGTTGTCGACAGTATTGCCAAGCCGCTGAAAATTTATTGTGATAACTCCGCAGCAATCTTCTTTTCTAAAAACGACAAGTATTCAAAGGGTGCTAAACATATGGAATTGAAATACTTTGCCATTAAAGAATAAGTTCATAAACAAAGAGTGTCAATTGAACATATTAGCACCAATCTCATGATTGCAGATTTGCTGACTAAAGGATTGCCACCAAAGACATTTCATGAACATATCGAAAGAATGGGCATTATTGAAAACCATTAGTGATGTTATGTTTAAAGCTTTAAGTTCCTTATGTATTTGACACTCTGAGCTCAATTAATTATTGTTTCTGAATCACTTATGGATCCTGTTTACTTATGCTGGTATATATACATAAATGAATTATGAGAATGTTAACAGGATTCGTCTTTAATAAAAACATTATTGTTAGATCTTATTGCAATTCCCATTACAGGTCATGCTAAGTATAGAACTAGTAATGTGATACATGGAAGGGAGTACGTCAAAATAGTAGCATACAACCGCCATGATCCTTATTAGTTTTTGCTTAATGACGATTTCATGTTTGACCAATATTATGAAGGATTTTAGCTTTTGTTATGCACATTATAATTGATTATTAAACCAGAATGTTTAATATCTTACATGGGCTAAGTGGAAGAATGTTAGCATTTCCTTTTATGTGGCCCACGTGGATATATGATTGATTTATCATTTATTTATTCTAAATGATAATTATGATATCTAATTTTATCAGATATTTAAATTTAAGTGATAATGATGGTTTAATAAAGCTAATTTCCTATTGGTTCATTTTTGGGAAGTTATCTGATAACCTCTCTTTGATGAAAAGAGAAATTTATCGTATTATCAGATTGATCCTCTCTTTTCTATATATAGTCTGTTTGACCATCAAAACAGATAAGGAAGAGAATTAGGAAAGAGAGAGAAGCTCAATCTGTCATTAACATATACCCAGTCTCTCGTTCCTCGTCAACAAAATATCAATGGATCAAGGTACGCATTCTTGGTTTATGTTTTTATGTAAAAATCATTTATTCTAAGATCTTGGCCATTATGTTTATTAAAGAAGATCCTTTAATGGATCTTACATTAAAACAGTAGGCACGTGCTATGCGGCATAACATTCTGCATCCATGCATGCATGTGCGGCACACCTCAACTTCATTCATTATGAGCACATTGATGCCAAGCCTACAAGTTGAAATAATAAGATATTTTTGTTTCATATATATTAAAAGCATATGAACATTTTATTTTATTTTATTTTATTTTGAAAAAAAACCTGAGACATAACCGTCAAGGAGTTTCACAGATTCCAACTCTTTGATCAATTGCTTGAGCTGTGTGGCTGGAGTGAGCAATGCTGCTAAAATACAATGCTGACAAGGAACAGAATTCTTTCCTCAAAAGAAAAACAAAAAAAGAAAAAAAAGAGGAAGAAGAAGACAACGGAGAGAATTCGAGAATACAGTACGCATGGCAAATTTATCAAAAATCCTGTAATATGTATCATTTCATACAACATCATGTAGCAAGAAACCTCGTTACCAAAATGATGGTGATGTTCTTCAACACCTGCCTTATGTTAGCTTTTGATAAACCATTAATACCAAGACATGTTTTACTACTGGACTGTTGCCTTACGAAATTGATGGTTGTGTTAGAAATATCAAACGTTACTGGGAGAAGTTCATCATGCATCAAGTTCAAACAGCCAAAGAAATCTGAAGAAAAAGAAACCACTCATTTCATCAAAGTCATCTGGATCTCCTGCACTCACGCTGTTGTGCAGCAAAAGACTTGTAAAGTCTTAATTATCATCCTTTTAGGTAGGGTTGCACATATATTTAAGAGTTATCATTGCAGCCAACCACGTCACTCACACAGGGCCAACAACACCAGAACTGCTACGAACTTATTTGACGCCAACACCCTCAGATTTACTCTCATCCCATGCATTCTCATGCATGAACTTTATTACCGCATGGCCAAACTTTGGTCTCACGGTGCCAGCTTCATCATGACCCACTTCCATGCCGGTGGACTCCTGAACATCAACATTGTAAAGGCTAAGAAACTCATTCAACCAATCAGAGACAATCTGATCAAAAGCATTGCAAGCCATGCCACTTCAGTGTCCGAGAATGGTTTTCTCATCCAATTACCTTTATATTTCACATCAGCCCATGCACGTTCCCAGCTCCAGCTGGACGCTTAGGAGTGAATGCCTCGCGTCCACACGCTGCAGATCATCAATGGTGTCTTCAGACAAGATGGGTGTCGAAAACTTCCCGATGGGGCCTCCGGAAAGGATATAAATCTGGGACTGGATTGAATCCAAAGCCTGGAGGCTATGCGACCCATCCCCAGGAATAAGTCGGATCTCATGCTCGGCCCGCATCACAAACAGCTGGAGTATCGATCATGAGAGACAAGATTTTACAAATTTATTAGCAATTTCTTTACGAACTTAGGAAAATGGAATAATTATAAAAAAATGATCAAAAGAGCTACTATGAATATACAGCATTAACCTTGAAAATGTCAAAACAGATAAGAAATATCATTAGGTAAGATTAGAAGCCGCTGCTTTTGGTAGAAAGAAAATATAGGATAGAATAAAAAAGAATGAAATAAAAAAAAATAATATAATAAAAATTATCATATTCCATATTTTATGGATGATAGGATAACATTAAATAAAATAATTATATTCTAAAAAAAATGATAAATCAATAAGTATAAGGTTAAAAAATAAAGTAATAATTGAATAAAATAAAATAAAAATATCTGTTTTGATAAGTTATGCTTTTTTTCAACAAAATTAACTATTCTATAAAATAAAATTTTATTTTATTTTTATAAAAATAAATATAAAAAAAATAATTTTATTAACTTTTTAATTCAATATATCAAAGATATATGTCAACCGCTACCTAAAATGTGACATCCTCCTAGCTAGGCTTTGTAAGTTAGACGCCATAATCCATCAAATACTGAAAAACTCTAACAAATTGATAAACATAAAAGCAAATTGAATTCCTAGCTTCTGGGTTGATTATGAACTTAGGATAATGCCTATCCTCTCAAATCTCTATATGCCAAGTTGGTTCGTCAAAGTACTAATCAATGTAATTTAGTGAACAAGTAATATAACTGCTAGTGAAAGCTAACGGACAGTGATTATGGTCACTTGACAAAGAGAGCAGGTACCTCTAGAAATTGATGAGCACCACCCTCACCACCACTGAAAAGTTGAAGTCACGGCTCAAGTTCTCATGCAAGAAAGAACCATCTAGGTAGCTTCCACGTAGACCATCCTTCTAGTCCTGACATTTTTTTTTTTTTTGGTACAAACGGGTGATCACATAAGTCTAATATGAATCAATCCAAAAACATCTGAATATAAAATCTGCTATAAAATAAGAGACATGAATCACCCGGCTTCAAACCCATGATCCGGCATGCTGGGCCATAAAAGTAGCCACCCAATCCGCCGCCGCATTGGCTTCACGGTAAATATGACAGATCTGGACAGTGCCAATCTCCTGCAGGATATACCAGATATCCTTAAGGATCGGATTAGAGGAATTATCAAAACAAGCCTCCTTCTGCAGCCACGAGATAACCGTCATAGAATCCCCCTCAATCATGATCCTATGAGACTGAAGAATTCGAACGGCATAAGAAATTCCCCGTCCAAGCTGCATAGAGCTCAGCCAGTGGGACAGAGGAGTTAAGAGTAGCAAAACCATCCGCCGCCACCAAATCTCCTAACGGCCCCCGAATGATGAAACCAGAACCAGCAGCTCTGCCTCGGATACTTCCATTGAAGTTGATTTTGATAACTCCTGGAGAGGGGGCTCTAAGAAAAGAAAACCGTATGCCGGTTCACTGCCAAAGCAGCAGGGGAACCCCAGTGGTCAAAAGAGTCAAAACCAATAGCATGACTGACGCAGGCTAGGTCCGCCATCAGAGCTCTAATCTTTCTCACAGTCATATGAGGAGAAATACTTCGATCGAGAAGATGAGCTGGTTCCTCGACAACCAAATGTGATAAGCCGTTGCAGCCCAGAGACCTCGCTGATGCTGAGAGCCTTCCTGGATATCATAGAAGAAAGAGGAGCGCGGGGAGTCTATACCATCCAGTTTGCTAGAATAACCCATCAAATACCATATCGACTAGCTCTGGGACATAGAAAGATAGCGTGGTCAGAATGGGCATATGTCATCATCAGATAAATTAAATATTAGCTTAAGCAGAAAACTTGCCATACGTACCAACTCAGAAGAAAAACAATTAAGAGAAAAAAAAGTTTTACAGAGAGAGAGAGAGAGAGAGAGAGAGAGAGAGAGAGAGAGAGAGAGGAGGAGGAGGAGGAGTAGGAGGAAGGAGGGAGAGAAATATAGACATTGGAAACATGGATGAATCACTACCTTTCATTTGTAAATTATTAAAGAAAACTTATTTAGGGGTCAAAACAATTTATTACCAGCAATTGTTTATGAATTGATGGTACATATTTATATATTTCATCAGAAGAATACGAAGAAGGCCCAACTGGTTTAGAATGATATGCAGCATCAACTTTCTGAAGCAGTTCCAGAAGCCCTCTAGACGAAGTCAAGATGTTTAGCACCTGTAGAACGCATCAAATGACAATCCAGTTCCAAATTAGAACAAGATGAACAGGTTAAAATCATAGCATATTGCTAATTGCAGCTGTTTCAAATTCAACTCAGTGGAATAATTTTGATCTAATTTATTTAAGGTCAGGATCTCCCGCACTGACCAAACCACCGAGTGCGAGGCTTATAAACTGGGTCAGTTGGCATATAGGTTCGAGAATCAGCAATGTGAATTCTTTTCCACCTCTCTCATCATTCAAGGAGATGATGCAATTAAAATCGGCAATTACGAGGAAATGAAGATTTAATTCCATAACTCTAACAATGGATCTTTTCAACCCATTGGTATTAGCATAGATGTCCCCAATTAACCAAGGTGCAGAGCCTGTACTAGAGATTGTTGGACTATAAGCTACCTACAAATTGTTAGAACCGAACATCGCATCCGCAATAGAAGCCCTTCAATGACAGTTCGAGCAAAGCGACCTTCAACTGAAATGGCAAATAACGTCCGATCGCTAAAAGATAATTTTAAACTCTAGTTATTTACTCTTTGTCTCCGGGGAAACATACAATTTCTAGATTTGAGTCAGGAACAAGTTTTTGACAAACTTGAAAAAGGAGGGCTTGACACGTCTCTTACGATTCCAATGTTAAAGCACGCATGATTAAGGAGAGGGGAAAAAAGTAGGTGAAGGTGGATTGAGAGTGTGTGCTTTAAGAATGTGCTTCTCTCCGGTTCTGCGTCTAGTTTGTGCTTTTAGATTCATGCTTCTGAGCTTCTCTTCCTTGATCTTCTGGTGATCCTTCTTTCTTCGGCGTCTCCTCTTCGTTGGCTTCCAATGTTAAAGCACGCATGATTAAGGAGAGGGGAAAAAGTAGGTGAAGGTGGATTGAGAGTGTGTGCTTTAAGAATCATGCTTCTCTCCGGTTCTGCGTCTGGTTTGTGCTTTTAGATTCGTGCTTCTGAGCTTCTCTTCCTTGATCTTCTGGTGATCCTTCTTTCTTCGGCATCTCCTCTTCGTTGGCTCTCCCCCCGCTTTCCCCTCTCCTCTAATGGAGTCTGATCTAACTGCTGATGGTCGGATTCCTGAGAAGAGGGCCGCGGAGTCTGGGTTCCAATGGGTTTCGTCTTCACCTTCGCCGGCTGTGGTGGCGAGGTTGGAGGAGTCGTTCCCGGAGGTTGTTAGCTTGCTGGAGGCTGAGCTTGAGGCAGAAGTGGAGGTCTGGCAATAGAGGGCCATTATTGCCCGATCTTTCACAAATGGGTCCTGACTGAAGCTTTGATTAGAGAATTTAGGCATGCTGGAGTTCCTGGAGAGATTGTTCCTATTAATCTGGCATTTCGATGTCATATATTTCTGTTTGATTCTCCGAAAGCCAGTAATTTGGTTCTACAGCGGCCTTAGGTTGTTAATGGCCAGGTGATAGGGACAGAGGCGTGGCGGCCGGAGTTTATTCCGGCGGAGGATTCAATCCCGTCAGCTCTGGTGTGGGTGAGACTGCCGAATTTACCTCTGGAGTTCTGGAAGGAGAGTTTCCTCCGTGCTATAATGGAGCCAGCGGAAGGATTTGTTGCTATAGATGCTGCTACTCTGGCGAAAAATAGAGGGGGGTTTGCGAGGGTATGCCTCAGGATTGACCTCTCTCGTCCTCTCCGGCCAGGAGTCCGTGTTCAAGGGTTTAACCAACCTTTTTGGCAGCAATTCGTATATGAAAGTTTAGAGGGAATTTGTATGCGTTGCGGCACTCTGCACCTGGGAGGCTCTTGTTTGAATCCGGAGAAGTCTGACGGGATTGGCTCTGTTTTTAGCCATGGTTTTGGTCCGTGGCTTCTCGCTGTTCGGCAAAGGAAGGCCGCCTCTGCTCCTCAGGTGGCTAACAAGGGGACGGTGAAGTCAAAGGACTCAAGGGCAGCTTCTGGTTCTCACTCTGCTTCGCTGAAGGAGAAGACTGGGCTGCAATCGGGCACAAGAGGTCAGGCTGACGGCTGGGTCTCTCCGGCGAAGCTAGCTCGTCGGAGATCTTCATCGGCTTTGAAGGTGGTGATCGACCCTGACACTTTTGAGCCACTCTGGGATGGACCTGGAGAAGGGAATTGAAGGGAAGGAGGCCGTGCCGGTTAAGCTGGGGCGTGTCGGTTCTGGGAATGTTGATTCCCAGCTGTTGACTGTTGGGAAGGGTGGTTCCCAGGGGACTTGTCTGAATGTTTCAGTGGTGACCAAGAATCCTTTGCCTCTCTTGTACCGGCTATGGATGTAGGAGGTCATCTGGACAGTAGGGATGTCTTTTCAGGTCCTTTAAAGCGAGCCAGATCGGAGGCTTCTTTGGCTCCGAGGTCTAGTTCCAAATCGGATAAGCGAAAAGGAAAAGAAAAGTCTCCTGCTTACAAATTGGGGGGGGGTTATCAACTTTTCTCCTATCCAACTTAATTTGTCCCCATGTAGCCAGGAAGGTGACCTGGAGCTGGTACGGACCCTACCAGCTAGGGGTGATGGACTCCCCTCGGAGAATGCTGCTGAAGTTATTGAGAGCCGGGGCCCTAGGTCCTTATCTTCAGTGCAACCCTCCCGTTCAGTTGAGCCTGGATGTGTTGTAGAAGGTCAGCAGGACTGTCCACTGCTGATGTCTGTCGAAGGCTCCTTGTTGAATGGGGGAATTGCTGATAGTATTATGATGGAGGACCAGGGTGGGTCCCAGCCTCCTCCAGTTTGTAAATGAAGATCTTAATTTGGAATGTTAGAGGAGCTTCGATCCTCCTTTAGTAGATTATTGCAGTTATATAATTTTGACATATGTGTCTTTTTGGAAACCAGGCTGTCGGGTGTTAGTCTAGCCCGGTTTCGTAGACAGATTGCCCGATCCTGGTCCTCCTATGCGGTGGAGGCTGAGGGGTTGTCGGGGGGAATGTTGGCTATCTGGCGAGACTCTGCTGCTACGATAGATGCTTTCCATCAGTGTAACCAGCAGATTTGCCTTATGATCTCTGAGGGGACTTCTGACCCATGGCTTCTATCCGCTGTTTACGCTAGTACAGACTATCGGGAGAGAAAGGTTCTTTGGTCTGAATTGCTTTCCCTCATTGCTCAAGGTATACCGTCTATTGTTGCTGGGGATTTCAACTGTATCACTGAGGCTAATGAAAAATATGGAGGTAGACGGATTACTGGCTCAGCTGATATTACTAAATTTAGAACCTTCATTGGTTCCTCTGGGCTTTTGGATTTGGGGTTTTCGGGTCCCCAATTCACTTGGTGTAACAACCGTCAGGGGTCTGCTCGCGTCTGGGAGAGACTTGATAGAGCTATGGCTACACCTTAGTTTCTTCAAAGGTACCCTGCGGTTTCTGTTACTCATCTTCCCAGGATTGCATCTGATCACTGCCCCATTATGATTTCTACAGAAGTTAATCAGCATCTTCGAAAGCAGTTTAGATTTGAGAAGTTTTGGACTGGCCATTCTGCTGCTCGTTCTATCATTTCTCAGATCTAGCATATTCCTATTAGGGGTAATGTTGTTTATCGGTTATCGCATCATCTTAAGATGGCGAGACGCAGGCTGTCCAGATGGAATCGGCTGGAGGTGGGGGATCTGGTCAGACAAGTTAAAAAGGTTGAAGATGATATTAGTATCTTGCAGGCTAAGGAGGATAGGAAGGTTTTCTATTGGATGCAGACCTCTCCTCTCTTAGGGACTTGCTTGCTCGTCATCACTCCCTTCTTAGGCAGCAGGAGATGTACTGGTGGCAGAGGTCCAGGTTTCAATGGATTTCTGATGGGGACCGTAACACTAGATTCTTCCATCAGGCTACTTTGAAGCGGCGTGCGGTTAATAGGATTCGGAAGCTTATCGATGATGAGGGCCATACTCAGGAGGACATCCACTCTATCAGGGACCTGCTTCTCCAGTTTTTCCAGTCTAGATGGACTGAGTCTACTGGTGATGGGGGTCCGGTTGTTCAGGTTCCAGATTCCAGGAAGGTTTCTTCCTTAGATAATGATATGCTTATCAGGCCGATTACTGCGGATGAGATTAGGTTGGCCCTTTGGGAGCTTAGTCCGGACAAGGCCCCTGGCCCTGATGGATTTTCACCCTTCTTTTTTTGTCACTACTGGGATATTATCGGGCAGGAGACGGTCCAGGCCATTCAGGATGTTTTCCAAGCCAGACATATTCCTTCGGAATGGAATCAGACCTTTATTACTTTGGTGCCCAAGCGTGTGGATGCCTCTCTCCCACAGCACTTTCAGCCTATCAGTCTGTGCACTACCTTGTATAAGGTCTATGCTCGCCTTTTAGCCCGTCGTCTTAGTCTGGTGATCCCTCATCTCATATCTGCTGAACAGGGGGCTTTTATCAGAGGGCGGTCCATTTCGGATAATATTCTTATAGCTCAGGAGTTTATGCATGATCTCCAGAGAGCTCCGGCCAATCGATGTCTTATGGCTGTAAAGCTCGATATGGAGCGAGCTTACGATAGACTGAGTTGGGCCTTTCTGCAACGTTCTCTTCTGGAGTTTGGGTTTGATGAGCTATTTATAGAGTGGATTATGGCTTGCATTCAAAGGCCTTCCTTTTCTCTGATCGTCAATGGGAGCCCGACTGAGTTCTTCTGCTCTCTTGTGGGACTCCAGCAGGGATGTCCTTTATCTCCTTTGCTGTTTATCCTGGCTGCAGATGATCTTTTACGTGCTTTATGTCAAGCTCAGGTAGATAGGCGGATTGTCCCATTTATGGCCGGCTCAGGGGGCCCCTTCGTCTGTCATCTTCTTTTTGCTGATGATTGTATCATTCTGGGCCAGGCTTCTGTTGATAATGCGGCTTCTTTTCATTCTATTATTCAGGGCTATTGTAAGGCTTCGGGACAGAAGGTCAATCTTCTAAAGTCCTCCATATGTTTTAGTCCGAAGACTTCTAGAAGAACCAGGGAAGCCATTACCAATCTGTCGGGTATTACTTCTCAGACTGATAGGCTTATGTATTTGGGGATCCCTATAACAGGGAGACGCCCCCGTTGTTCGGATTACCTTGAGATTGAGAGGAGGGTTCACCAGTGCATTGAGGGATGGCAGGCCACTGGTCTTTCGATGATGGCTAGGGTTATCATTATTCGTTCGGTTCTTTCCTCCATTCCCATGTACCTCCTATCTAACTCTGCTATTCCGATTACTTGTCTAAGGAGGATCAAGCGATGCTTTCATGATTTTTTATGGGCTTCTATGCAGGAAGGTCACGGTACTCACCTCCTATCCTGGGACATGGTCTGTATGCCTATCCTTGAGGGTGGTCTCGAGATCCAGTCCCTGATTGTGAGACGACATGCCCTTCTCGCCAGACATGCATCGAGATTCCTTCTGGAGCCGCATTGCCTATGGAGCTCTTTGATGCGTGCAAGGTATGGAGACTGGTCTTCTTCTCTGCATAGTTTACCGCCTCGTGGCTGCTCCTTCTTTTGAAGGGAGGTTTGTCATTATGGTCAGGATATCTCGAATAATATCTCGTAGATGATCGGAGATGGATCTTTGATTGATGTTATTCAGGATACCTGGATCTCTGAGCTTCCTCCTTTCTCGGTGGCCATCCTTTATCAGCATTGATGCCCCTACTTGTCTCAAGGTTAAGGATTTGATCTCCTCAGATCCCCTTGCCTGGCATGTCCCCTCAGTGATGAGGTTCTTTGGTGTTGAACTATCTCGGGGATTCTCTCGATGCCTCTTACGCCTGGCCGTTTATCTGACTCTAGGCTATGACAAAGATCTTGTCTCTCTAAGGCCCCCTCTAAGGATCTGATGAAGTTGTTCAGGCCTCAGCCTCAGCGGTCGGAAAGATGCTGCTTGGATTTGGAAGCTTCCTACTATTCCAGGGTTCAGCTATTTATCTGGAAGCTTCTATGGGATTGTCTCCCAACCTGCGCTCTTCTCTCTCGTCGAGGTCTACCCATCCAACCAATCTGTCCGTTATGTAGTCTGGAAGAGGAATCGTCAGACCATGCTATCTTCATCTACCCCAGAGCTAGACGGATTTGACATATGATTGGCTATTCTATTAGTCCAGATGGCTCGGGCTCCCTGCGCTCCGCATTCCTTCTTGATCTCCGGAGAGGTTCTCACCAGAAGAAAGGTCTTTGGGCTGCCACGGCATATCAGATTTGGCTATCCAGGATTTTCTCTGATGATGCTATTTCTCCTCACAAGATTGTGAGAAAGATTAGATTGTTGGTGGCGGACTGTGCCCGTGTTGGTTCTGACGACTCTGGCCACTGAGGATCCCCTACTGCTTCGGCAGTGAACCGGCATACGGTTTTCATCTCTTGGGAGCCCCCCTTCAGGGTTTGTCAAAATCAACTTTGACGGGAGTGTTCGTGGTAGAGTTGTTGGATCTGCTTTTATTATCCGTGGTCCTCATGGTGACTTATTGGCTGCGGGAGGTTTTGGTACTCTTGACTCCTCTGTCCCCATGACTGAGCTGTATGCGGCCTGGGCGGGTATTTCTTATGCTGCTCGGATTCTTCAGGCTCAGAGGCTCTTTATTGAGGGTGATTCCATGTCGGTCATCTTCTGGCTGAAGAAGGAAAATTGCCCTCCGGGTTTTACTAATCCTATTCTCTGGGATATTTGGACTATGTTGCGGGAGGTGGATTGTGCCCAGATTCGTCATATTTACCGAGAAGCCAATTCGACGGTGGACTGGGTAGCTACTTCTGTAGCTCAGCATACAGGATCTTGGACTTGGAGGCCGGGCGACCTCTGCCCTTCTCTTTTATAGTAAATTTTGTACTCATATATATCTGGGCTGATTCGCACTAGACTAGTGTGATCGCCCGCTTGTACCAAAAAAAAAAGGAGAGGGAAAAAAGTGAGGCAACCCCCCCCCCCCCCCCCCTCTTTATCAAGGAGATGGGGGGCCTATTGAGCGAATATGGATAGAGTAGGAGATGCCTTCAAGCAACTGGGTGTTGGGCCTGGTATGGTGCTATCAAGGCCCAGGGGGGCTAACTTGTATTGGGCTGAGTTTGAGTCCAAGGGTTGAGATTAAATTAAGTCATAGGTGTACACGGGCTTGAAGATTAGTTTAATCTCATTGGGTTAGTTCATGGAGTTTTTGTTGAGTCTGGGCCTGGCCCACTTCGTGGATGTATTTAAACTCTAGTCTAGGGTTTGAAGGAAGAGAGAATAGATTCTTTTCTCCAGAAATCCTTTCTCCCCTTGTAGGGCGGTAGGCCTCTTCTTCTCTCCTCTCCTCTTTCAAGAACGAAGCCGCACGACTTCGTGAAACTCCTCCTCCCAGGCACGGCTTTCTCCAAAGGGCGTCGGGACTTCACGTGAGCTTACTTGGACCGAAGATGTCGTGAAGAAAACGTAGCTTGAGGCCACGTTCAACTAGAAGCGGACGTCTTCTTTTGGGAAAGGAGGAATTAATTCATTAATTATATGGACGTGCGTGAAGAGAACGTAGCTGGAGGCCACGTTCAACTAGAAGCGGACGTCTTCTTTTGGGAAAGGATGAATTAATTCATTAATTCCAGACGAAGCAGGCGGAAGCGAAGGAATTAAAGTTGAGGAATTAATTCCAAGAATTAATTCAAGAAGCGGAGTAATTAATTTCAAGCGGAAGCAGAGGAATTAATTCCAAGTGGAAGTAGAGGAATTAATAATTAATTCCAGGATCAAGAAGTTCAAGATACCAAGAATTAATTTCAGGATCAAGAAGTTCAAGAAGAGACGCTTTACCGCTATACCAAGAATTAATTTCAGGATCAAGAAGTTCAAGAAGAGACGTTTTACCGCTACACCAATCTTGAATCTTGGATCAAGAGACTACCTATCTAATTGTTGATAACAAAGGGTGAAAGCACAGGGTACTTCTCAAGCAAGGTTGATCACAGTGTTGTTCATCAGGGACTAAACCCCAACAAGTGGTATCATAGCCTGATTCAGAAATTAGAAATAAGAAGTAGTTGTTTGGAGATCTTATAGCCTGGTTCAGGAACGAGCCTGGTTGGTTTAGAAACAAGAAGTTGTTTGGAGATCTTAAAGCCTGATTCAGGAACAAGAATAAGTTGTTTGGAGATCTTCAAAGGGTTGAAACAATTTTAACAAGGTCCATCAAGGTACCTCTTAATTTTCTATAATTTATTTTTGTGCTATTTTTATTTTTGGTTGAGATCAAGCCATGGGTAGTAGCATAAAAATAGATTTTGAAAAGTTTGATGGGAAGGGAAGTTTCTCCATGTGGAAAGTCCGGATAGAGAATCTTCTTGTGCAACTGGGTTTAGATCTGGCTTTGGAGGAAAGACCAGATGGGATAATAGATAAGCAGTGGATGTTGTTGGAGAAAAAGGCATGTTCAATGATCAGGGGATGTCTGGTAGATTCAGTCCTTTATTCAGTGCTGGAGGAGAAGACCCCGAAGGGACTCTAGTCGAAGTTGCAAATCCTCTACATGGGGTAGAATATATGCAATAAGTTGATATTGAAGAAGCGCCTCTACAGCCTTCGGATGTCAGAATGTGCTGGGCCACATCCAGATGTTCGACCAGGTGAGCAATGAATTGCTGAATGTCAGGGTCAAGATGGAGGAGGAAGATAAGGCACTTTTGTTATTGTGTTTGCTTGCCCATATCACATGACTCATTGGTCATGACGTTGCTCTATGGGAAGGAGACATTATTCTATGAAGATATTGTCTCGGTGCTTCGGACGAATGAGCAGAGGGAGAGGATGACCAAGGAAGCTGTTCCCCATGTGGGTCTATCAGTTGGGGAAAGGTCAGGCAGAGGCAGGGAAAAGAGTAGGCCTAGGGGACGGTTACAGTCCAAGAGGGCTAAGTGTTACAAGTGTGGTGAGGTAGGACATTTTAAAAGGGACTATCCTAAGTTGAAAAAGGGAGAAAAGGGAGCATCTGAATCTGTGAGTACAGTTGCAGGACAGGAGGTGGAGGATGATCTCTTGGTGGTATCAGATAGTCACAGTCATAGTATAGAGATGTGGACCTTGGATTCAGCTTGTTCTCATCATTACACTCCCAACCGGTCATGGTTCAGTACTTACACAGATGTTGATGAGGGGTGTGTGACTCTTGGAGATGATCACCCTTGCAAGGTGACAGGAATTGGCACAGTGATGGTGAGAATGTTTGATGGCATGGTGCACACTCTTACCAGCGTGAAGCATATTCCAGAACTCAAGAAAAATCTGGTGTCACTGGGGTAACTGGAGCAGACTGGATACAGCTTCAGCAGTCATGCCATGGGTGGAGTTCTGAACATCTCCAATGGAGCTATGGTGGTGATGAGAGGGAGAGGCTGGAGAACAACTTATACAGGTTGGAGGGCTTTGTGGTGACAGGAAAATCCGAGGCAGCAGCTGTGGAACAGGATCCTCGGAATGTGTACAGAGGATGTGGCATTACCGCCTAGGCCACATAGGAGACAGGGGGATGAAAGAACTGAGCAAGAGAGGACTACTTCCGGACCTGAGTGGTGGAGTCATGGAGATCTGTGAGCCATGTCAGATGGGAAAACAGAAGAGTGTGTAGTTCTTGGTCAGCACAACTAGGAGTGCAGAACCCCTAGAGTTAGTACACATGGATGTCTGGGGATCAGCCCCGGTTTCTGCAAGGAATGGGGTTAGATACTTCTTTACCTTGATAGATGATTTCTTAGGAAAGCAGTGGATCTACTTCATAAAGGAGAAATCAAGGTCTTCATCAAGTTCAAAATCTGGAAGGCTGAGGTGGAGAAGGAGCAGGGTAGGAGTGTGAAGTATCTAAGGTCAAACAGTGGCGGGAAATATACCAGCAGGGAGTTCCAGAGATTTTGTGAGGAGTGGGGCATCAAAATGTACTTCTCGGTAATGTGAACTTCTCAACAGGAAGGGGTGCTGAGAGAATGAACAGAACACTGTTGGAAAAAGCAAGGTGCCTGAGGCTGCAGGCAGGGCTTCCAAAGATGTTCTGGGTTGACGCAGTAGGTGCAGCTAGCTACTTGGTCAATCGATCACCGCACACCAGGTTGGATGAAGGCATTCCAGAGGAGATATGGTCTGGAGTGAAGATAAGAGTGAACCATTTGAGGGTGTTTGGATGCACGGCATATGTGCATGTTGGTGCTGGGAGCGGAGTAAGTTGGACGCCAGGTCTAAGAAGATGGTGTTCCTGGGCTACCCGCATGGAATCAAGGGGTATTGGTTGTGGGATCCCTTGGAGAAGAAGGCTTTCATCAACAGAGATGTGACCTTCGATGAGAACTCGATCCTTCGAAGCAGAGATGGTATAGATGCACAACAGGGACTACAGGAGGTGCAACACGGTAACACTAGTCAGATGACCTCTACATAGTCGTGCCATTTGCTAGTGGACCAGGAGGATTTGAGATTCAGGTGAAGAAGACTGACAGAGGGGTCAAAAGCAGGAAGTTCAGCAGGATGCGGCTGAGCAGAAGACTCAGAAGGATGCAACTGAGCAGGAGACTGATACTGGGATCGCACTGCACATGCCTAGGAGAAACGTGCGACCACCAGTTCGATACGGCTTCAAGGATTCGGTGTCATATGCTCTGGTGACAACGAATGGAGACCCTTACACCTATGAGGAGGTTGTGGTGAGCCAAGACAGCCAGGACAGAGATAGGTGGGTCCAGGCTATGGCAGGAGATGTAGGCTATGGCAGAGGAGATGCAGTCTCTCTACAGGACTGGGACATAGCAGGTGGCCCAGTTGCCATAAGGAAAGAAACCCATTGATTACAAATGGGTTTATCAGTGCAAGAAAGGGCCTTCAGAGCAAGGAGGTATCAGGTACAAGGAAGGACTAGTAGCCAGAGGATACTTTCGGGAGGAAGGTTTCGACTACAAAGAGCTGGTGGAAGAAGGTGGAGCGGAGCTGGTGAAAGTACATGCCAAAGAGAATCCAGCAATGCACTGACCAAGGTTCTTTCACGGGACAGCTTTCGTAGGGATTGCAGCTGATGGACACGGCGGACATGCTAAGGCCTTGAAAGCACCAAGGTGGAGATTGTTAGGCCTGGTGTGGTGCTATCAAGGCCCAGGGAGACTAACTTGTATTGGGCTAGGTTTGAGTCCAAGGGTTGAGATTAAATTAAGTCATGGATGTACACGGGCTTGGGGAATAGTTTAATCTCATTGGGTTAGTCCATGGAAGTTTTTGTTGAGTCTAGGCCTGGCCCACTTCGTGGATGTATTTAAACTCTAATTCTAGGGTTTGAAGGAAGAGAGAATAGATTCTTTTCTCCCAGAAATCCTTTCTCTCATCGTAGCACGACAGTCCTCTCTTCTTCTCCCCTCTCCTCCTCTCAAGAATGAAGCCGCACGACAGTCCTCTCTTCTTCTCCCCTCTCCTCCTCTCAA
Organism: Calamus simplicifolius; assembly: GCA_900491605.1. Taxonomy (NCBI): domain Eukaryota; kingdom Viridiplantae; phylum Streptophyta; class Magnoliopsida; order Arecales; family Arecaceae; genus Calamus; species Calamus simplicifolius. The sequence goes on along the minus strand of UESW01001882.1, from coordinate 292,712 downwards.
GAACGAAGCCGCACGGCTTCGTGAAACTCCTCCTCTTAGGCACGGCTTTCTCTAAGGGGCGTTGGGACTTCACGTGGGCTTACCTAGACCGAAGCTAGAAGCGGACGTCTTCTTTTTGGAAAGGAGGAATTAATTCATTAATTCTAGACGGAAGCAGAGGAATTAATTCCAGGAATTAACTCAAAAGGCAGAGTAATTAATTCTGGAGGAATTAATTCCAAGTGAAAGTAGAGGAATTAATTCCAAGATCAAGAAGTTCAAGAACAGATGTTTACCCCTATCTTGAATCTTGGATCAAGAGACTACATACCTAATTGTTGATAACAAAGGGTGAAAGCCCATGGTACTTCTCCAGCGAGGTTGATCCCACGGCTGTTCATCAGGGACTAAACCCCAACATTGGGTAACTTGGGGGTGAAGATGAATTTATCGGAGTGAGATAAGGGTCGTGTTGCAACTCGGATGGTGGACCATGATGGGATACATCTTGGCTCAGGACTTACCTACACTATAACAGAAATTAGTTTTACCGATGCCAAAATGCGTCACTAATGCGTCGCTAAACTGGCTTTAGCAATGCATTAGTGATACAATTATGGTGTCGCTGCAAGTCTCATCACAGAATGAATTTTATCGCAATTGCATCGCTAAATAGCGATGCCCAACGACGCAATAGAATGCATCACAATATTGTGACACAATAGAATGCATCGCAATATTGCGATGCAATCAAATGTTGCAATATTGCGACTCAATACAATGCATCGCAATATTGCGACGCCAGGTTCTTGCATCGCAATATTTAATAATAATATTTTAAAAATATTAGCGATGCAATTTTAGTCGCTAATGCATCGCTAATTAAATTTTTTTAAAAAAATATAAAATATTAAAAATTAAAATGGTTAAATTTTCAAAAATATTGATCGAAACACTAATATTGATCGAAACATTCATTATTAAATTTTTAAAAATAATTAATATATTAAAATTTTGAAGTTTTCATGTACAAAACATAAAAAGTAAAGAAAAAAATACATCAAGAATCAACACTATCACGATCACGTGGTGGCTGGAAACCTGCGACATGCGGCTAACCAAATCCTGCATCTAACGCATCTGCTTTCTCATGTCAACAAGCTCTGCTGAAGGCCTCCCGTGCGCTGGTCGAACTCCTGCTGAATCTCCTGCCGAACATCCTACCGAACCTCCTCCAATAGATCTTCGAATGTCGTCTAAACGCTCGGCAGGAATATCGCAGAATCGCGAGCTGGAGGCCTGATGGGGAAAATATGTAGAAGCTCTAGTGCCCAGACCATAGACCCTGCGGTCTCGCGGCTGGGCACCAACAGCCTCCAAAAACACACGTCGACTCTCCTCTGCTGAGAGTTCGACGGGCGTCTCCCCATCAGTAGAGTCGACCTGCGATGCCTGGGACGAAGCTCCTCGACTCGTGCCTTTGAATTATGAAATCAACAATAAATGAGTTAATAAATTTCTCTAAATAAAATTTTAGAAATTAAACAGATACTACATAAATCTAATTTCTTACCGCAACCTCCCGTGATCGCGTATCGACCCAGGAACCGTCCCTCCTGGTGTGTGTCGCCCTGAATAGACGAAACTCACCAGGATCTCCGCCCTCCTGCTCAGACTATAACAAAAAAAAATGATATAATGTAATATTTGTAAATAACTAAATAGTAATTAAATATTTATGTTTTCTTACCATACGCCGTCTGTGCTCCTGAATCGAAATGGAGCCCGAGTATGGCAGGAGAGACCCGTGCCAGGACCGCCCTTCTCAGATCGGCGGTTCGTGCTGGCTGATGCGGACCTCCTGCGCCAGCCATCGGACTCCACCTGCTGCCACTCGTGCCAAATACCCTCTGGCACATGCGCAGGACGCTGACCCGATGACCTCCAACGATGAAGCATGTCGGAGTATCGGCGTGCCGTCAGAGCCTCCCATGCTGCCCTAATGGCATCATGGTGGCAGGGTCCCACGTAAACTTTTTCTGCATTAAAATAAACAGTTAGTTTCTGAATTTATTAAGATTAAGAAATTTTATATCAGTGATAAATTGTATTTAATAAGTTTACCTGAAACTCTGAAAAATAAAACTCCCTCGTGGCTGCAGATACGTGGCGCCAATCGTAGCCACTGGGATCTGCACGCCTCTGAAAATACGGCGCTGATGTGGCTGGATACATGATGCTGCTCAATAAATCTGTTAAAAAAATGCATGTTTATAAGTAATTGACTTAAAAACATAAACATATATTTTAATTAGTATATACTTACAGCCCATGAGCATCAAGTCGAAGTAAGTGCGGCCGAGGTGGAAGAACTCTCGGAGGTATGTGCCGATCGGCTGGATGGTAATACTAATGCAGGATCACCATCGATGCTGAAGAGATCGGAGGCTATGCGATGTGGAGATCCGAACTCTCCATCTCCAAAGCTCATGTGATCTGATGCGGCAGGGCTACGTCCCTGCTCACTCCGTCTATCGTCGGTAGATCTACCTCGGCCCGTCATACTGAAAATACTAAAGATTCATGAATTAAATTACGATTAATGATTGACTATGTAAAAATTTAACACTTATAAAAATAAAGTTAAATTTAAAAAACCTCTATGTTTAATCGGTGTCATTTGTTTCGTGAAATGTTGGTTCAACATCCGATGCCGTATCGGACTTGCGTTCAGTTTCATTATCATCGGAAGGAAACCGAACATTTGCATCCGCAATTTCTTGGACATCACCATTTGGATCTCTAAGTGATGTTTCAGGAGCCCTTGTGTCGTCCTCAATTGCATGCATTTCCATCTCATCCTCTTGAAATGCAGGGCACTCGGCTGATTGACTTGATGAACTCTCCTCTAATACGATTGTTGAACGTGGGACGATTTTAGAAACGGCCCACCAATCTCGCTTGTCGTTGCGCAAACTTGGATCCGCAGTAAAACACTTGCTGAGCTTGGGATGCAAGGATGAATGGGTCATATTTCTGCAATCTTCGTCGATGGTTCACTTCAACCAAATTGTAGTCGTTATGAACCCTTTTGCCCACAGGAACTATCGGATCGAACCAATCACAACGAAACAATACGGTTCGTTTCATAGGCCAACCGGGATATTCAACTTCAACCACCTCTACTAACTTTCCATAATAATCCTGCATATTTGCTCCAACACTTTCTCCTTTAACACACACGCCCCAGTTCTGCGTGCCTCTTGAAGCTGCTAATCGTTCAATCTGAAATTTGTACCCATTAACAAAATAGCCAGTAGAGGTTGTTACGGTCTTCAATGGCCATTGCGATAGACATTTAATGAAAATATTGTCGGTTGTGGACCATGGACCGTTTACCTATAAATTAATAAGCTATTCACATCCAATTCAAAAAATAAAAGCCATTATTGAAATTGATTGAGTGATACTACTCACAAATTCATAAAACCAGTAAGCAAACTCCGTTTCTAACTTCTGCCCAATTGCAACTTGACTGATGTCGGGATTCATCTGTCGTTGTCTATCACAAACATCCTTATGGGATGAAAGGATTAAAACTACTGTTAGCAATTAAATATTATGTATATTGTAATTTAAATTAAAGTTCCAATTAAGCATTGAAGTATACACTTACTCAATATATGGATCGACTTCTCTACAGTTCATTAGGATGTAATAATGTGCTGCATTATACTCCATATCGCTAAGATTTCTTGACTTCTGCCCACCAAATGAACGGCCGATACCTTTAAAAATTGATATTCTACCGTCATTAGGTTCTCCTTCGTCCACACATACGTCATCGTTACGACCAAGATTTCGGCTCCTCGTGTGGACGTGACCCTCAAAGTAATGCGAGGCAAAAGCTGAAACTTCTTCGACCAAGTGTGCATTGCATATAGAACCTTCAACCCTTGCCTTATTACGCACATTATTTTTTAACTTCTTAAGATACCTATATGTAAAGTTGCAACAAAAAATTAACGAATTTTTCAAGCAATGAAATAATATTTGAAATGTCAACATATCTTAATGATGTATATATTTACCTCTCGAAGGATACATCCAGCGATACTGCACGGGACCAGCTATGCTCGCTTCGTATGGCAAGTGAACCGGTAAATGCTCCATTGAGTCAAAAAAACTGGGAGGAAATATTCGCTCAAGCTTGCATAAAATAATTGGAATTTCCTCCTCAAGCCTTGCCATGGATGCAGAAGTAATGACTGCGGCAGATAACTCCTTGAAGAACAAGCTGAGCTCCGTAATTGCCTTCCAGACATGTTGCGGAAGCAACTCACGAAAAGCTATAGGTAATAACCGTTGCATGAAAACATGGCAGTCGTGACTCTTCATGCCGAACAACTTGAGCTTATGCATGTCCACACACCTACCGATATTTGAGGCATAACCATCTGGAAATTTTAACCCTCTAAGCCAGTTACATAAAACTTCTCGTGAATTTCTGTCAAGAGTGTAACAGGCTTTAGGATAGGTCCCATCGGCACTCCTTCTCAAATCACCTCTTCTGTAAGTACTGATTAAGTTCTTCTCTTGACTTTGCAGTATCTTTGTTTTTCCCGGGATGTTTAGCACCGTGTTAAATATGTTATCAAAGAAATTTTTCTCGATATGCATAACATCCAAGTTGTGCCGGATGAGATTTGTGCTCCAATAAGGCAAATCCCAAAATATACTTCGCTTCTTCCAGTTATGTTCTTTACATATACGGCCATTTATTCTATCTGCATCTGGTTCCCAAGCATACCTCAACCCCAAATTGATGGGGCACGAAAAAAATTGATGGAATGAGGGGATGGTGATGTGTTCTAAGTGATTACCACCCTTAATGAAAATTTGAGCCCAAGCTATGGCTGAATTCATGCATGGGAGAAATGAAGAACATCAAACCGGAAGCAGAAATCTAAACACCCTTGTGCAAGCTTCTTTCAAAGAAATAAAAAGATTAGGATCTAAAGGTATGGAAACCTTCAAACTAAGTTAAGCCACCTTTAAAACTTCAGATCTAAAGGACCAAGAGGTTTTTTTTTTTTTTCAACAATGAAGTAAGATCTTAAAGTGGAAGGGATGCACTCAACACTCAAAGAATTGAGGGTTGGTTGACAAGATCTACACTCCTTACTTAAGAACTCACCTTGGCACTTGATCCTTGACGTGGAGCCATCATCCTCAACTCTAACATCCTCAAGAGAACCTGCAAGTGATCAGAAGTAAGACCGTGGAGGCAAAGGAATTGAAGGAAATAAAAAAAATCGAACAAGGAAAGGAAGGATTTGAAAAATTTTGCTGAGACTTGGGTAGCACTTGTCCTTCTTCCTGAAACTATTATGGAACCTTGGTAGAATGGTTTAGAGTAGCAAATTGGGCCTCTCACCCTCTCCCTCAAGGAGTGACCTAGATCTAAGACTAGGGAAACACGAGCCTCAACTCAAACTAAGAGCATCTCACCCTCTTCATACTCAAAGATGAACAAGGCACTTGGCAAAAGAAATCAAATAAACTTGATTTTATTTCTCAAACTTCATATCTACAAGAGGGAAAGCTTGGCCTATTTATAGGCCAAAGGACTTCCAGAAATTTCAGCCCAAAAAACTAAAAGATCATAACAATCTAAGGATTAGTTATGATATAGCTAACTAATTACAATCAATCCCTAACAAATTTGGTTGCACAAGCTTCCATGTGGCACCTCCTTAGTTTGCCATGTGTCATCATCAGATACCTCCATGTGTCCTCCAAGATTTGACTTCTAAGTTGCCATGTGTCATCATCAGATACCTCCATGTGTCCTCCAAGATTTGACTTCCAAAGAGAAGACTTGATGTCTTGATAGCAGTGTTGACTCAAGGCAGGAAGTGTCGATACTTTGAGACTTGGCAGAAGTTGAAATTTTGCAGCATGAGTTGCCACTTGAGAAATTGAAACTCTTGGCTCGAGTAAGTGGAACCTGCGGAAAGTGGATTAACTACAAAACCAAAGAGTGTCAGTCTGCAACCTTTTCTTCTTGCTGATGTCCCCATCAATTCTTTCCGGGTGAAAAAAACTCAGCCCTGACGAGTATGGATCATTTTGGCTTTGGTAATATTCAAGCAGATCTGGATCGATCCTTTGCAGTTCTTCTTGAGTGATCCATGAGTCTTCAGAATCAGGTCTACCTTGCCAATGGACCAAGTAGCGTTGATAGTCTTTATTTCGGGTAGTGACAATCTTGTCATCTAATATCCGTTCAATTCTTTCTCGCTTTGTGGCTGGTGGACACTCTGGGATTGGTTCACTCTCAAAGGATGGATCAGGTCCTAAAAACTCACTGGGATTCATTGTTGGTTCCTTGTATTCTACCAGATCTGAAATATTAAAGGTGGAACTAATACCAAAGTCAGAAGGTAGGTCCAGTATATAAGCATTAGGTCCAATTCTTTTTATTATTTTGAAAGGACCTGCACCACGGGCGTGTAGTTTCTTCATAGTTCCCTTTGAAAACTGTTCAGGTCTGAGCCTTATCATGACAAAGTCTCCTACATGAAATTCTTTTGCTCTTCTATGGGAATTAGCCATATGCTTGTAACTCTCATTGCTTATATGGATTTTCTCGCTAATTTCTTTGTGTAAATCCCTAATGTGTTGTGCATATGACTCAGCAGACTCTGATGTTCGTACATGCATGGGCAATGAATGAGGTCTATTGGCTTTCTTGGTTTGTACCCATGAATAATCTCAAAAGGACTTTTTTCAGTGGATCTGTTAACTGAACTATTATAGGCAAACTCTATACGTGGCAGTAAAAGGTCCCAATTTCCAATATGTTTTTCCACTAAACATCTCAACATATTTCCAAGACTTCTATTTACAACTTCTGTTTGACCATCAGTTTGGGGGTGATAAGTGGTAGAAAAGTTTAACTTGGTTCCTAGCAGGTGCCATAGGGTTTTCCAAAAGTAACTGGTGAACTTAACATCCCTATCAGACACGATGGTTTTAGGTAACCCGTGTAATCTAACCACTTCATCTAGAAATAACTTGGCCACTTTTGATGCATCGAAGGTCTGGGAACAAGGCAGAAAATGTGCCATTTTAGAAAATCTATCGACTACCACAAAGATGGAATCGTGTCTCCTTAAGGTCTTTGGTAGTCCCAACACAAAGTCCATACTGATGTCTTGCCAAGGTCGATCAGGGACGGGTAAAGGGGTGTATAGTCCAGTGTTTTATTTTTGCATTTTAGCAACAGCACATGTCCTACACTGGGCTACGACTTGGGCAACATTTCGTTTTAAGCTGGGCCAAAAGAATTGTTCCTCCAAAGCTAGAATAGTTTTATTCCTTCCGAAATGGCCCGCTAAACCTCCGGCATGGATTTCCCAAATCAAGAATTCCCTAATTGAGGTTCGGGGAATACACAACTTATCTCCTTTAAAAAGGAACCCATCATGAAGAGTAAAGTCTTTGTATTCTCTAGAAGGCCTTAGACTGACAGATTCAAAAATCTCACTAAAGTCAGGGCAACTTTTATACTCTTCCTTCAACTTATCAAATCCTGTGACTTCAGTACTTACGGACGTCAAGAGCATAGAACGTCGACTTAAAGCATCGGCAACCTTATTGTCAGAACCAGCACGGTGTTTTAGAACAAAGGTGTAAGCTTGGATGTACTCTACCCATTTTCCATGCCTAGGGTTTAACTTCTTTTGGGAGCTAAGGAATCGGAGGGCTTCATGATCGGAAAATAGAACAAACTCCTGCGGTAACAAGTAATGTCTCCAATATTTCAAAGCCTGAACTACCGCATATAACTCCTTGTCATAGGTGGAATATCTCAACTTTGCGCCATTTAGTTTCTCGCTAAAAAAAGCTACCGGATGGTTCTCTTGACTTAAAACTCCACCAATTCCAATCCCAGAGGCATCACAAGCAACCTCAAAAACTTTAGAGAAGTCAGGCAACCTTAAGATTGGTGCTTGTGTCATTCTTCCTTTAATCTCAAGGAAGGCTTTATTGGCTTGTTTGGTCCATTCAAAATTTCCTTTCTTAAGACAATCCGTGATTGGAGCAACAATGGTGCTAAACCCTTGGATGAATCTCCTATAGAAGGTGGCAAGACCGTGGAAGCTACGGACGTCATGTATGTTCTTGGGTTCGGGCCACTCGACTATGGACTTAATTTTCTCGGGATCAGCAGAAACACCATTAGTAGTAACAATGAACCCTAGAAAGGTTACTCTGTTAGTCATGAATTCGCACTTCTTCAGATTGGCATATAGATTTTCCTTTCTAAGGGTGTAACAGACTTGTCTAAGATGATCTAAATGGTCTTCCCTAGTCTTACTATAGATGAGGATGTCATCAAAATATACTACAACAAATTTTTCCATGAAAGGTCTTAAAACTTGAGTCATGATCCTCATAAATGTACTAGGGGCATTTGATAGACCAAAGGGCATAACCAACCACTCATAAAGACCATCCTTAGTTTTGAATGCAGTTTTCCACTCATCTCCAGGTTTGATCCTAACCTGGTGATAACCACTCTTAAGATCAATCTTGGAAAATATAGTGGCTCCGGTCATCATGTCAAGCATATCATCAAGGCGAGGGATAGGAAATCGATACTTGACCGTAATTTTGTTGATGGCACGACTATCGATGCACATTCTCCAAGTGCCATCCTTCTTCGGGGTCAGTAGGGCAGGTACTGCACAAGGACTTAAACTCTCCCTAATAAACTTTTTCTAGAGGAGATCTCCAACTTGTCTTTGTAGCTCAGCGTGCTCAGTAGGATTCATTCTATAGTGAGGTAGGTTAGGCAAGGTGGCTCCTGGGACTAGATCAATTGTATGTTGAATATCCCTAAGTGGGGGCAGGTGATTGGGTAAATCTTCTGGGAATACATCCTTAAAGTCTTCTAAGATCTTTGTGACTTCTTGAGGTGGTTCCTTAGGATCTTCATTCCGACTTTCTTTAAGTGCCAAAATCCACATAGGTGATCCTTCATTGATTTCTTTCTCTATTTCCTTGACACTGATCAAATTCAGATCTTGTTTCTTCTCTTTCAAATCACTAGACCCTTTCTTGATATTGTCCTTAGGTGGGGTCGAGTTAATGATAAGCTTTTTCCCTAGATGGTTGAAAGCACAAGAATTGGATTGACCATATAAAGTTGCATCATGATCATACAACCAAGGTCTACCCAAAATGATGCTACTTACTCCCATGGGTAGTACATCGCACCAGACTTGTTCATGATAGGATTGGATTTGAATGGGAACTTGACATCTGGATTTAATGGGAATGGATGTTGAATCTATCCAAGAAACTTTGTATGGATTGGGATGGGGAACAGGGGTCAAGCTTAAATTCTTAATGGCTTTAGTGGAAATAGCATTCACACAACTCCCATTGTCTATAATGATTTTATAAACCTTCTCCCCTATCTTAACAAATGTTTGGAGTATATTAGTTCTTCTCCAATCCTCCTTTTCCTTTGTTTGGGTCAAAATTCTAACAACACCCAAAGTCTCATCATAATCAATCTCTTCTTCCTCTTCATCATATTCATTGATCAGATTGGATTCAGCCTCATATACCTCTTTTTCAAACTCTTTAGTATCTTCAGGGTCCTCTTCAGCTAGTTCTCCTATGTGTAGAGAACGGGCAGGGCATTGGTTGGCATAGTGTCCCTTCCTGTTACATTTAAAACAATGGACATTCGGGTTGTTACTCTTTTGAACTACAGGGGCCTTACCCTTGTCACTCGTTTGACCGGATGGGATAGTAGGAGTGGGGTGATTTGGTCGCATTTGGTTGAACCCTGGTTTCTGAGTAGGGGTGCTAATCTTACTTAGTTCGGGTCTTCTGACTATCGGTCCCCTTTGAAACCTTTCACAATCTCTGGCTATTTGATAGGCTTGGTCTAGGTCAGTGATTTCTCTTAGAAATAATTCCTTTTGAATTTCTTCACGCAAACCGGCTCTAAACCTAGACAATGTTACAGCTTCTGATTCATCAATGTTACACCTCATCGCAAACTCATCAAACTTGGTAATATATTCAGACACAGTCTTATTGCCCTGGTATAATCTTTGCCACTGATCTAATAGTCTTTGGTGATAGGACATAGGGACATACTTTTCCCTAAGCTTGATTTTCATAGCTCTCCAAGTGGTTATGGGCATGTCTCCTCTTTGCCTAAGCATTCGCCCGATATTCTCCCAGTATAACCTAGCCTGGCGGACTAACCTCAGTTTGGCAAACTTATACTTTCTCTCCTCGGTCATCTCATACCATTCAAAATATTGATCCATTTCTCCCTCCCAGTCAACATAAGCTTTAGGGTCTAGGCTTCCATCAAAGATAGGAGCCTCTAATCGAATGTTCCTCATGGCTCTTTCATCTTGATCTAAGTAATCCTGGTGAGGTCGCCTAGGGATACGATCAGGAGTAAAGTCAGGCCGATGGACTCGACGGGCTTCTTCCATGAAATCAGGATCAAGTCTCCTTGGATTGTATTCAGGGATGTGCACATGATATTGGGCTCTTGGACCTCGAGGAATTGACCTAGATGATTCAGGTTCGATGGGGATCCTTTGAGGCTCTTCAAGGGTCTCAACTCTATCTTTTACTTGACCTAATTCTTTGTTGATTTGCCCTAATTGCTCAGTTACAGTGTCTAACTTTTCAGTCAGGGTCCTCATAAAGAGTTCAAGATTAGGATCCATAGGTACAAACCAAGAAAGATAGAACTTTTGACCTATAAAACAAGAAGTACAAACCTAGCTTCTAGGGCTCCTAAACCTAGAAGTTCAAAATACAAGACTTGACTAGGTACTAGTTAAGGATGCAATTACCTTTGTCTGGCCAGGTAAGAGGTGGGAATGCGGGAGGCCCCCCTTGCTTTCGCAAGGACCCAATTAAAGAACCGCAAGTCCGCTTAAGGCATTTGCCATTAGACCTCTAGTCTTAGACACCAGTTTCTAAGAATAATTACAAACTCAAATAGTGCTTTGTCTCCTCTTGCACTTGAACCCGACTTGTTGGTGTCCTTAATTTAGGTGCATACTTGATTTTAATTAAGGCTTAGGTCAATGCATAATGAGGATGGTTGTTGTGGGCTAAGGAAAGGTTATTAACTCCTCCCCTTATGTTATATTGAATGCCCTTAAGATGGTTTATGTATATATGGATGCACACAATTTCAGCAATTAACTAGCACAATCGACTAGACTTAGTACAATTAAGTGAAATTTAATCTAATTTTAAAATTCAGCAAATGCAAACTTAAATTGAGAAATTCAAATCTTGAAGTCTAGATTTCAGAAGCTAAATTTTTTTTAAATTTTAAAATTTAGATTAAAATTTCATTCTTGGAGGTAAAAGTGGTTAAATAAAATTTGCAGCTTCTAACTAACCTTCAACTAACCCGGTTTTGAAAATTTGAAATTTAAAGTTTTAAATTTTCAAAAATTCAAAATGAAAATTGAATTAGTTAGATCTCAGAGTGAAAATCCTAGATTTTGAAATTTGAATTCAAATTTTTTTTAAATTTGGTTGAGGAAGTTGTTATGATAGTAGTTGCTAGAAGATTCTAGCAGCTTAACAAACTCTCTACTACCTATTTCAAAATTAAATTTTAAATTTAAAAACCCCTCTAAATTCAAACTTTAAGTGAAAATAACAGAATTTGAAGTCTAAATCTCAGATCTCAAATTAAAAATTATTTTTTTTTTTTTTAAAATCAAATTTAATGGAGGGAACCAAAACAGTCTTCCAGAAAACAACCTAAGAACTCGAATTTTTTTTATTCCAAAACTCTAAAATATTTTTTTTAATTTTAGATTTCGGAACCTAAAGTCCTAAAGTGCAGCAAATGAATTTTTATTTATTTTTTAACCCTTAAAAAATTACAAAAAAATTATGGAAATCTCGGACTAAAACTAGAACAGAAATTCCAGCAACTTACAAGCTTAACTTAGAGACCAAAGCTCTGATACCAAAGCTGATGGGGCACGAAAAAAAATTGGTGGAATGAGGGGATGGTGATGTGTTCTAAGTGATTACCACCCTTAATGAACATTTGAGCCCAAGCTATGGCTGAATTCATGCATGGGAGAAATGAAGAACATCAAACCGGAAGCAGAAATCTAAACACCCTTGTGCAAGCTTCTTTCAAAGAAATAAAAAGATTAGGATCTAAAGGTATGGAAACCTTCAAACTAAGTTAAGCCACCTTTAAAACTTCAGATCTAAAGGACCAAGAGGTTTTTTTTTTTTTCAACAATGAAGTAAGATCTTAAAGTGGAAGGGATGCACTCAACACTCAAAGAATTGAGGGTTGGTTGACAAGATCTACACTCCTTACTTAAGAACTCACCTTGGCACTTGATCCTTGACGTGGAGCCATCATCCTCAACTCTAACATCCTCAAGAGAACCTGCAAGTGATCAGAAGTAAGACCGTGGAGGCAAAGGAATTGAAGGAAATAAAAAAATCGAACAAGGAAAGGAAGGATTTGAAAAATTTTGCTGAGACTTGGGTAGCACTTGTCCTTCTTCCTGAAACTATTATGGAACCTTGGTAGAATGGTTTAGAGTAGCAAATTGGGCCTCTCACCCTCTCCCTCAAGGAGTGACCTAGATCTAAGACTAGGGAAACACGAGCCTCAACTCAAACTAAGAGCATCTCACCCTCTTCATACTCAAAGATGAACAAGGCACTTGGCAAAAGAAATCAAATAAACTTGATTTTATTTCTCAAACTTCATATCTACAAGAGGAAAGCTTGGCCTATTTATAGGCCAAAGGACTTCCAGAAATTTTAGCCCAAAAAACTAAAAGATCATAACAATCTAAGGATTAGTTATGATATAGCTAACTAATTACAATCAATCCCTAACAAATTTGGTTGCACAAGCTTCCATGTGGCACCTCCTTAGTTTGCCATGTGTCATCATCAGATACCTCCATGTGTCCTCCAAGATTTGACTTCTAAGTTGCCATGTGTCATCATTAGATACCTCCATGTGTCCTCCAAGATTTGACTTCCAAAGAGAAGACTTGATGTCTTGATAGCAGTGTTGACTCAAGGCAGGAAGTGTCGATACTTTGAGACTTGGCAGAAGTTGAAATTTTGCAGCATGAGTTGCCACTTGAGAAATTGAAACTCTTGGCTCGAGTAAGTGGAACCTGCGGAAAGTGGATTAACTACAAAACCAAAGAGTATCAGTCTGCAACCTTTTCTTCTTGTTGATGTCCCCATCACAAATGCTCTATAGTATCAAATATATTCGTGCCGGACCTAACGGCTCAGTGAATTTTGTGACTGCTTTGCTCTTCCGGAAGGCGATCAAGTTACGCCTGTAAGGATGATTTGGAGGCAAGAAATTCCTATGATTATCAAACCATGACTACTTACCACTCTTCTGCAATGTAAATGCATCCGAATCATACATGCAATGAGGGCATGCCAGACGTCCAGCAGTGCTCCAACCAGACAACATTGCATATGCCGAGAAGTCACTTATTGTCCACATCAAAGCAGCTCACACGATGAAATTCTGTTTCATAGAAATATCATAGGCTTTGACTCTGTTTCCCACAACATTTTCAATTCGGCCACCAACGGTTGCAGGAAGACATCAATATTTTCCTTTGGATTTGATGGTCTTGGAACCAAAACTGTCAAAAATATTGCAGTATCTTTCATGCACTTCCATGGAGGAAGGTTATATACAGTCAGTATCACAGGCCAACATGAATACTGTTGCCCCGCTTGACCAAATGGTTGGAAGCCATCGGTACAAAGACCTAATCTCACATTCCTTATATCTTCAGCAAAATAAGGATGATTTTCATTGAAATGCTTCCAAGCTTTTGAATCTGATGGATGTCGCATTTCATCCTCTTTAGATTCATGTTCGGCATGCCATCTCATATCAGCAGCTGTAGCCTCAGATCTGTATAATCTCTGCAGGCGTGGAGTAAGAGAAAGTAATGCATCCTCTTGTAAGGCACACTTTTTCTCCTACTTATACTAGCTCTCCCTTCGCCGTTTTTGTACCTCGATTGCCCACAAATCTTACACCATCTCAGCTCTGAGTCTTCATCCCAATATCATACAATTGTTCAAGCAACAATCGATCTTATTAACTAGGAGCCCAAGCCCATGCAACAACTTCTTCGTTGAGTACAAACTGGTCTGCTACAACATTATCATTTGGAAAAATTTCCTTGATTAACCCAGCTACAGAATTGAACGTCTTTTCTGATAATTGATGTTTTGCCTTAATATTCAACAACTAAGCAGCCATAGACAACTGGGAATGACCCTCACAACCAGGATACAATTCTTGATTTGCAGCACGTAACATATCATAAAATTGCTATGCATCTGGATTTGGTTCTTCCATAAATATATTCTGATTAAATTCATTACCCGATGCATTCATCACCATTTCTTCATATGTGTTTAAATTCACAAATGGTTCATCTATGGGAATTGACACTTGTTGGCTTGTAACAGCTGCTAGAATTTCCTCTGGTTCACCATGACAATACCAAACATCGTATTCAGGAACAAACCCTTTTTTACACAAATGCACCTTAACAGTTTAACATCTCTGTAGGCTTTATTCTGACACATATGGAAGTTGTATGGGCACCTAATCCTAGGCCCATCCATCCATTCAGGTTGGCTACATGCAAATGCGATAAATTCTTCCAATCCATTCAGAAAATCTGGATTAAGCAAGCCATCTTTTATCCTTGTATACATCCACGAGCGAGCCCCGCTCATTTTTGACCGACTTATACAATTTCTGGTAAACTATTAAAGGAAACCACAATATAAAACTATATTAGCATTAGTAAATATATAATTAAATTATTTCTTTTACAAAACTAAGGTAAATAACAACTGTTTAAATCATTTATAACTAAACTAATTTTCTTTTACATAACTAAGGTCCCTACCCTGCAAGGTCGGACCACGGCTACGATCCTTGTCGTGCTAGCAAGGACCGAGGCACAGGTTCATGCTAGGCTAATGCTAGGGCTTGGGTTCGGGCTGGGCCACAAGGCAGTCCGTTCAATCATAAGACTTCACAAGCAATCAAGTGTCCTAAATTAATTCCACCTTCACTCCATGTCTAAAAGGTAAGGCCCTATCCCATTCAAGAATATTTTTTGTGATATGTTATTCCGCTATTAATTATCATCGATTGTTTACATTAAAATTTCAGCAGCACTTCTCAATATGTTCTCCTAAATGTGTGGCATATATGCCACACTAGGAGAACGTATGAGCAAATACAAACCGCAATCTTAACCAATGATGATTAATAGCAGACTAACATATCGCAAAAAATATTTCCAAACTATCCACCAGGACAATTTGAGAATTTGCAAGACTAAGTCTTATAAATTCTCAAACGGGTCTAAAGGTTACAGTGCTATGAAATAATATAAATCCAAGACAATCGAACTTATGTGTGTTATTCATAAATTATTATCAATTATACATATATAGGAATAGTGTTCTATATATAGTCACTGACTTCTTAAGATTATTATGTCCAATATAAATGTATGTGAAGACTAAATATAAATCATTGAAACTACTAATTCGGTGCTGAAAATTAAATAAAACTACAACAAGACTTTCATTCTATCATTACATAATTTAATGCATCATTCAATTTGAAGCAGAATGTAAATAATCAAGACATAACAATTGTAAATAACTACAAATGCACAAATATTATTGCATAAACAGCTATAAAGAAATAAATAATAATAAACTTTTAAATATTAATCTAATGCATCGCAGAATGTAAATAATCAAGACATAACATGGCGGGCTGGCCACATAGCCGGGCGGGATGGCCACATGGCCGGGAGCACCATGCCCGCCCACCCATTATTTTAAAATTAGAACCCTCATATTATTACAATAATATAATATTATAATATCATTATAATATCACAATATAATTACAACAAAATTAGAACCCTCGTATTATTTTAAAATTTCATCAAACACAAAATAGTTCAATATAATGATATTATAAAATCATTATAATCTAATATTATAATATCACATAATATAAATTTTTATAAAATATTTATATAATACTATAGTGTATTCTAATTTTATTGTAATATATTATTATTATATACAATGATATTACTATAAAGGTTCTCTAAATTTAAGTGATATAATAATATGATCCAATAAATTATTAAGAATATAATATCAAAACAACTTACTAGTAATATTTTTTATAATATTAATTAATTAATTTGATCAATAAAATTAGTTATGCAAAATATTTTGTAATATTATAAAATATTAATTTATAATAATTTTTTGTATTAATTAAAAATAGACGAATGGGACTTCTATGAGGGTTTGAAATTTTTTTTATCCTGCTCGTGGATCGGCCACTGTGGCCAAGCCGCGGACGGCAGCCACCCGGCCAAGGCCGTGCGCGGCGACGACGGACACTGCCGTGACCGGCAAGAAAGGGGGGGAACCCCTTTATATTTTTTTTTTTTTTCATGGGAGGGGTTGGAAAAAAAACCCTTTTTTGTATAAAATAATATGATCGAATAAATTATTAATATTATAATATCAAAACAACTTACTAAGAATATTTTTTATATTAATTAATTAATTTTGGTTGAAAAATTAGTTATGCAATATATTTTGTAATATTATAAAATATTATTTTATAATAATTTTTGTATTAATTAAAAAATTAGATATGCAATTTTTTGTATTATAAAATTTTTTTATTTTATAATAAATTTTATTATTTTATAATGAATATATATTTTATTTTAAAAATATTACTTTATAAAAAAATTTATATTTTATAATAAATTTTTAATATTATAAAATATTATTTTATAATATTTTTTTAATCGGTGGCCTGGCCACTGTGACCGGAGATGACGACCACGGCCACGGCCGTGGCCGTCCTCTGCAATGATAGGGGTGGGGAACCCCCCGGGCCTTTTATTTTAACGGTGGCCTGGCCACTGTGGCCTGGCCACCGAGTTGCCGGCCACGGCCACGGCGCCGTGGCTGGAACAGGAGGGATTGGGGGGGTGGGAAAAAAACCCCTTTGATACCAATTTTTTTTTAACAGTGGCATGGCCACCGTGGCCAGGCCACCGCGTTGCCGGCCACTGCCGTGGCCGGAACGGGAAGAGGGTGGGGGGGGGAGGGAGGGGTACCTGAAAATAGGCCTCACCGGCGAGGTCGTCGGATGCCGGAGAGCCGTCGGAGGTGGGGAAGAGGGAGGAGGAGAAAGGAGACGCCGGTTGGAGGGGGTTCGGGCTCATGAGGAGGGAAGAAGATGGGGGGTTTATGAATTAGGATTAGCGACGCATAATTGCATCTCTAATCCATCGCTAATCAGCGACGCAAATTATGCATCGTTGATTGCGTCGCTAAGTTGCCGCCAATAGACAATATGGCGAAAAATTAGCGACGCATTAGATTTGCGTCGCAATATTAGTTTATTAATCTAAAACTAATATTGCGGCGTATTGTATATGCGTCGCAATATTGCGACGCATAATGAATGCGTCACAATATTAGTTTATTAATTTAAACTAATATTGCGACGCATTGTATATGCGTCGCAATATTGCAACGCATAATGAATGTGTCGCAATATTATTTATTAATTTAAAACTAATATTGCGACGCATTGTATATGCGTCGCTAAATATTTTAAAAAATTAATTTAATAATATTAATTTTATTAAGTAATTATTATAGTTTTTATATTTATATTACAAAATGATAATTTAATATATTGATATATTTAATTTTCGATCCGATGGTTGCGATCGATCCAAGCCATGATCCCGATCGGCGATGATCGATCCGACCATTGCGATCCATCCGATCGGCGACGATCCGATGGTTGCGATCGATTCAATCTATGGTCCCGATCGGCGATGATCAATCAGACCATTGCGATCCATCCGATCGGCCACGATCCGATGGTTGCGATCGATCTAAGTCATGATCCCAATCGGTTATGATCGATCTCAGACTGTTGCGATCAATCGATCGGCAATGATCTGACGGATGCGATCGATCCAAGCCATGATCCCGATCGGCGATGATCGATCCAACAGTTGCGATCCATTCGATCGGCGATGATCCGACGGTTGCGATCGATCCAAGCCATGATCCCGATTGGCGATTATCGATCTCGAACCGTTACGATCAATCCGATCGGCGACGATCCGATGGTTGCGATTGATCCAAGCCATGATCCCGATCGGCGATGATCGATCCAACAGTTGCGATCCATCCGATCGGAGATGATCCGATGGTTGCGATCGATCCAAGCCATGATCTCGATCAACGATGATCGATTCGATGGTTGCAATTCATCCGATCGACGACGATATCCGATAGTTACAATCGATCCAAGCCATGATCCCGATCGGCGATATCGATCCGACGGTTACGATCCATCCGATCGGCGACGATATCAATCCTACGGTTGCGATCGATCTAAGCCATTATCCCGATCGGCGATGATCGATCGAACCATTGCAATCCATCCGATCGGCGACCATCCAATGGTTGCGATCGATCCAAGCCATGATCCTGATCGGCAATGATCGATCGAACCGTTGCAATCCATCAGATCGACGACGATATCCGACGGTTGCGATCGATCCAATCCATGATCCCGATCGGCGATGATCGATCGGACCGTTGCAATCCATTCGATCGACAATGATATCCGACGGTTGCGATCGATCCAAGTCGATGATCCCGATCGATCGATGATCGGCGATGATCGGACCATTGCAATCCATCCGATCGACGATAATCCGACGGTTGCGATCGATCCAAGCTATGATCCGGATCGGCGATGATCGATCCGACGATTGCGATCAATCCGATCGGCGACGATATCCGACAGTTGCGATCGATCCAAGCCATGATCCCGATCGGCGATGATCGATCGGATCATTGCGATCAATCCGATCGGAGACGATTCGACGGTTGGATATATGCATTGCTAATTAGCGACGCATTATTGCGTCGCTAAATTAAAAATTAATTTTTTTTATTTTTTGGCATATGTGTTGCTAAATAGTGATTAACGATTTTTTTTATTTTCTAGGTTTTTGCGTTACTAATTTAAAATTTAATTTTTTTATTTTTTTGGCATATGCATTACTAATGCTTTGCTAAATAGCGACGCAATGATTGCGTCGCTATATTAATAAATTTTTTTAATTTTTTAAATTTTTGCATCGCTAATGGGTTGGACGCAATTTTTTTCTATGGTTTAGAATGCTTGATCCAACTCTCCCACAAAGTGGGTTTTGATAGTCTCATATGGCTTCTATTTGAAAGGGCTTTAAGTTCCGGATTGACGCTTCATCGAGGATATTTCCCTCGTCTACTTTTTGCGCATGTTATCCATAAAAGCACCCACTTGGAAACTACTAGCCACTCATTCCATAGGTTGAGCGTCCGAGTAAATCATCAAGCCATTATCCTTGGATGACTGTCCAGCTAAAATCGCAAACATTGTTGCACCAAAAATACGGCAGCCAAGTTGTACTCCAATCCCATGGCACCACTAATCACCTTGAATCTCGATAATGAGCCAGCAATGTCCAACTGCCATTTTTTAAAATAGGCCCAAGTTTATCATGCCACTGAGTTGGAAGTAGCTCCTAATGGCAATATTTTGATTTGACTCATTCCCATAATATGAGATATGAGAGTCAACTCACTATTGGGCTTTGATTAGGATTAGCAGCCTAAGTTCCATCATTCTAACTTGACTATCTTCCTACAGCTGCCTACCCTAGGTTTGCCTTCTTAGCTGAAACTCTTGAAGCAATCATCCAAGGTCCATACGATGGATTTCTTTGGTCTGATTTTGCTCTTGCAGATGATCTAGCCTACCAAAATTGTAGCAGAGATTATGGCAATATTGTTCTCAAAAGAGAATTCTTGCCAAATTTCCTTTAGCAAGAACCATGACTTCGAGGAATCGGTGTTTGCTTATATCGATGCGTGCACATGCTGTGGCATAATCCATAGGGCTATCTTCTCAGTGCAGGCATCACTAAACAATGGCTTCCAAGCTCAACCGAAGAACCTTCTCGTTATCCCAACATTCACGTAGGAGATTAATTAGGCATACACAGTCGTGGGAATGCATGAGTTATAGAATTTGCTTTCGATTGGAAGATAGGTTCCCAATGTTTTTAGTGTCATTAATGCTTGGCTAGCGACAATCCATGGGTCATTGGCCAGGACTTTTGCTCCATGCATTGTTTCAAACTTAAATAATAGTTACTGTAACCCCCGGTAAATTATTATGGGGGATTATAACTCTTAGTATTTATTTTTGGGGACACTTGGCATCTTGACTCTTTTCTGACGTTTAGATCTTCATGCGACGTCTGGTTTCTTGGGTCTTCGCGTGTCGGATGGGTTCCCATTTTCTATTGATCCGAGTCGTCGCGTGGGAGAATAAAAGGAGTTGGAGGATGACTCCCTCCTTCATCTTGGCGCACACCTCTTCCAGGTAATCCCTTGCACATCCTCTTAATGCTAGAGAGAGAGAGCATGAGAGAGAGATAGTTGGAGAGAGAGAGAGAGAGCCGGAAGAGAGAGAAGAAGCCGGAGAGAGAGAGAGAGAGAGCTCGAGAGAGAGAGAAAGACAGCCGGGGAGAGAGAGAGAGAGCCCGAGAGAGAGAGAGACAGCCGGGAAGAGAGAGAGAGAGATAGCCGGGAAGAGAAGAGAGAGAGGGCCAATTGGCCCTCCTCTCGCGTGGTGGCGGAAGCCGGGTTTGGTTCGGGCCCGGCGGCATGCTCGCCGCCTCGCCGGGCCCGAGCATTGGCCTATCGCCTCCACCAGCGCCGGACGTGCGTCCGATGGAGGTCCGGCTGGCCATGGTGGCCGGCCATGCCGCCGGCACAGCATCATGCCGCGCGATAGAGTGGAAGAAGATGAGAGAAATTGAGGAAGAGAGAGGGAATGTGGCAGCCGGCGACGGCGGCGGCCGGCTCTGGCCCGGCCACCGGCGGCCGGGCCACCCTCAATTTGGTCGGCGGCGGCCCCGGCCGCAGGCTAGGTTCCCATCCCCTGTTCGGTGAAACAGGGGATCGGGTGGCCTGTGTTGAACCGGGCCGGCTGGGCCGGCCGGTTCAGGGCCTTTTGGGCAGTGAGCTAATTTTGGGCTGGATTTTGGGCCCCGTAACGGATCGGGATTAGAAAAATAATTATATGACTAGAATCTTGATGAATTCTAGTTTCTTGGGGTATTTTTACTTCCCCATTTAGGTATGTATAGTGGGAGATATTCGAGCCCAAAGTTGGGCCCGTGAACTAGTCTGGATAGAAATTCTAAGGATCATTTTAATATTCTTTGCTAATAAATTAATTGTGTAAAATGATCCTGTAGGTGCTCAGACATCTGACTAGCTGATATATATACCTGTTGGATTGCGTACTGATGTAAGTAAGCCAGTTATCAGTATTTAATAAATTGTCCATTATATGAATGTTTAAATTGTGAATTATGAATATTATGAATACATGGCTGTTTATGTGCTATGATTTCATGTGTGGATGCTATGCATGAGAGATGCAGTTATTATGACATTGATGTGATATATTACATGCAATTGTTCAGTAAGTATAATCCACTGTTTATGCAGTATATAGTTGTTATTGATATGATGAGTGCATGTGATGTGAGGTACTATTATATGTCGCTGCGGTTCTCCTTTATCATGTCATACCACACACACGTCTAGAGGACGTGTTCTGCTTGTTTATGCCACACACACATCTAGAGGATGTGTTCTGCTTGTTTATGCCACCTACACGTCTAGAGGACGTGTTCTGCTTATTTATGCCATTCACACGTCTAGAGGACGTGTTCTGCTTGGGTTCGCTATGGCATCACGCATCTAGAGGATGTGTTTGAGTTCTATGAGGTGGCATCACACATCTAGAGGATGTGTTCTGCTTGGTTCGAGATGGCATCACACATATAGAGTATGTGTTCTGATGGATTATGATATGGCGTGACCCTGGTATCTGGACCCTTTCAATAGGGGGATGCTTGTTGGTGCACTATTGAGATATTGCAGGTCCATGGGTCACATTTACAGTTACCATTGAGAGTATAAACAGTGGATTTACTTACATTGCATGTTTGATACTTATGGAATGTTTAAGCATGCAGATCATTTATATGCTTATTAATTGCTATGCTATGATTTGACTGTATAACGTGGCTTACTTACTGAGTGTAAGCTCACAAAAATCTTACAATGTTTTTGTCAGAGCCACAAGGTTGAAGATGGATGGTGGGGTGATGGATCTTCTATTAAATAAAACAAGACCCTTAATTTGTTGTAACCCCAGTATTACATATGTGTAGGGCTTGATGCCCAGACTTTATTATTGTGGTGTGTAAGGGTGTTAGTCCAAAACTTTTAGTATTGTATTTGACTTGGTTTTATATATAATGGTGTTATATGTTAAAAAAATTTGTGACGCCTTGCGGCGGGTTGTCACCTTAGCCCGATATTTGGGCCTGGGGCGTGACAATTACTTCGGGATAGGGACATCATCTGAAAGTTTATACTCACCGGTCATCTCTTTTTAAGGTCCTTCGCAAGGAACTAACTCTAACCCATCCACGACCAAGAAACCTCCCTAGAATCACTATTCATCAGGGTTCCCACGCGGCATCAGTCTCCTCGTCAATGAAAACAATGGTATCCAAGACGTTCAATTTTCCCATCTATATTGCCTTTCCCCTTTGTCCCACATTAATTAGCATAACTACATTGTGCACCTATTGGAGCACATTAGCATAATCCACTCCTATCAGTACATGTGACTATGCTGACTACTTGAGGTTTGCTAATGAAGGGGGAGGGTGGTCAACAGTGGAGATCACTTGCTCATCTTTCTCCTCCTAGGACACTCCAAATCTTAACAAATTTCATAATTAAAGGGGAAAAAAAAAGAAAGAAAGAAAGAAAAGAAGCTTTCAGACCTGGAACATCTTTTAAGTACACCTGTGAACTGCATGTGAAATACATTTTCTTATACCTAGCTACATTGCGACAACAAATGCTAACTGCTTGATGCTCATTAATTATATCTACAAGATAAAAACTATCACATGAGTAGGCATCTGGATATTTAAATGCAACGCATGGACCAATTTTCTACCAGATTAGATTACATCTACTAATGGAGGCATGCAGTGCTGTCGACTGTAGAGCAAAAAATAGCCAAGTGGAAGGCAAACCTGTGAAACCATCTGAATCACAGACTCCACATTTGCATCGAGAAACTTGTGCGCAAACCCAAGAAAATGCACAACTAATGAGCTGTAGAATAGAAAATTGGACAGCACAAAGCTTTGCCAGGCAGGCGAGTATAAAGATTGGACTCGGCACCCCTCTTTAGCTTCATTAGTTTTCGCAGGGCTCTCCTTTCTGGAGCTGTTCAGGTTCTTGGTACCTCCCGGAATGTCAATCTCAGCAAAATATTCTGGATTAGTTTTCCATGGCTCCATATAGCTCACCCACAAAGAGAATACGTGAGCAACATTCTTGATAGGATCCCCCAATGGGCAAAACAGAAAAGTCCTCAATATAAACCTATAAAAAGGCCTCTGTGACACTGCATTCCAAGAACCAAAAGAGTTGCTGCCAGGAACCATCGCAGGCTTCGACCCAACAACACCAATAGAAGCCTCTGTATCAGGACTTTCACCACCATGCACCATCTGGTCATTCGCCATAGTGTTGCCAGCACTCAAGTTATAATTCATGAACAACTTCACCACTTCTCCTAAGCCACCAGTAGTAGGAGTCTCACCCAAAACTTCTCGACGAGGAAATGACAATCCAAAAGAATGGCACACCCTCACAGGCAAAGGTGATAAATCGTTATCAACCATCCAAAATTGGACAAAAGTGTGCACCAAGAATTCCGCTTGCGAGAAAGCAGAGCCATCATAGCTCAAAGAGCAACGAAGAAGAGAATAAGAGAGCCTGCACCACAGTTTGGCACAAAAGCTTGAAGATAAGCATAAAGAAGCCGGAGGTACAGTCTACAATCTGTCTTCTGCCCCGGCCAGCGACTCGAGCTTGAAAGAACTGAAGTCCAATTCTCCAACCTAAACCTCCGGCTCTTCCGAACGGTATCGGAATCATTTGAATTTTTGCTATTACCTAGACAAACGGGATAGTAGGCGAACCAGAACATATAGTAACCAAAAACATTGAGCTGGAGCTGGTGCGAACCTTGGATCATGTTCTCTCTGATCCCGATCTTGAAAAGAGGGGACAGATCGGAGAGGATGGAGGATGGTATATCGCTCTGGAGAGCTAAGCGCATCCATTCAGGGAGACGCTCCAGGGGGAAGACGTGCTTGACGAAGGCGCTGCCATCGACGGATAAGATGGAGGAAATGAGGATGCCCTGGGGCGAGAGGAGGTCGTAGAGGGCGGCAGCAAGGTCGGGGTCGGCGGAGGCGCAGTGGATCCATGCGGAAGAGGAGGAAGAGGGCGAGGGACGGAGTCGTCGAGTCGTCGAAGCCGAAAAGGCGGTAGAGGAGGGCGGGGAAAGTGATGGTGAAGAAGGCGCAGAACTGGTCCCAAGCGTGGCGACGGAGGAAGGCGTCGACGGTGGAGCAGGCGAAGGCGATCTGGGAGGAGGTCGCGGCGGCCTTGATGGAGGCAGCGAGGTCCTGGGCATCCATGGAGAAGGAGGAGCGTGAGCGTGAGCTCATGGGGATGGAGAGAGAGAGCGATCGCTAGGGTTTGCTACAAGGGGAAGCTTGGATGGGATGATGGTCGAGAACGGAGGTCTGACGATTTAAATCTGGGGGGCGAGAAGGAGCAAATGGCGCTCTGTGTTGGCGTTAACGTAAGCATCTACGAGGCCGTCGAGGTGAGGGGCAATTTGACGGTGGACTTCTTTTATTTATTTGTTACGCTTTTATCGTCTCACTCGCGTCACAACATCCCTTTAAGATACAGAGAGAGTAATCATTCATGTCCGGGAGCCGCATGTACATAAAAGATGATGGAATTTCACACCAAAGATCGATCGGTTCTAAATTCTAATCTCTTCCAAAAGAAATGAGCTGATTGCCATATCGCCTAGTACAGATGGTTTTTGAAAAAGTTTAAAAAATAAAAAATAAAATTTGATGACATAAAAGCACTCGTTCCACTCTATAAACCACATCAGTCGCAAGTTTATTCTTCAATTCCCACACTTACGAGCCCAGAGGGGCTTCCCGTCGATCGTGAAACGAACGAGTTTTTCTTCGCCGACTACCAATCCAACGACGGACTCACTAGCGAACACTACGAGCCCGTACATCGGCTTGAGTCCTGGCTTGCTCTCCAGCGTCACGCTTTCTATGCAACGACCCCATCGCCTGCTCACAACCAAATCCACAGCTCTAGTTAAATCTTAAAAAAAATAATAATAAAATCATCGAGTTTAAAGAGATCATGCGAATACCCGGTGAAGTAAATGGCGATATCTTCACGGCTCAGAGGAAACGCCGGGGAAAAGGTGATGAACAAAGACCGGGCGTCGACGGGAGAGGGCACGGCGGTGAGGTCATACGGCCTCGCCAACTCTTCCGGCAAGTCGCCAAGGGCACCGCTCTCGTATGCGCGGAGCGATGCATTCAAGTGGTCGTCAAATATCAGTTTGCCAACTCCGTCGAGGATTTTGGCGATGCCCCTGACCGCGTGGTCTCTGTGGTAGTCGAAGAACTGGAGATTTAATGGTTCGACGGCGAGCGAAGCAGTGAGAGGAATCGTAACTTCGGCATTGGTCAGCACAGGAGCATCCTGGCGGAGTCGGCCGAGAATGCGCAGTGCTTCATCGATCATGCTCCTCACAACGTTTTGATTCCTACAGTCGCAGACCAACGCCAGGATGTCGATGCCAAGTAGATCGAGCCATAACCATAAAGCTAGGATTCTCCGTGCGGATGCCGGTGCTCGGGCTACGAGCATCTCGTACGCACGGCGCTCTTGTTTGTGGAACGTGAGCAACTCTCTGACGGACACGGACACCATTGTATTAACGAGACAAAAACCGTTGATCGTGGTGGTGTCATGGGCCTGGTTGGGTGCAATTTAAAGAGTTCGGTGGGATGCTTCGGTGTCCCTTGGGAGGAGACGAGACGCCCTTCGATTTGGACGACAAGGCGCGACTTTTCCAAATCGTGAATCGTTTCCTCTCCAAGTGAAGTCTCCGCCTCTCTCTCTCTCTCTCTCTCGCTTCGCGCCAGAATCCGTTGGCCGTTGCATACCGCCTCACGTCGTTTGTAGGGTGCCAACGTTCGAACGATGCATCACTCAAAGAGCCGTCTAAGCTTCTTCCCGCATCCCACTTTATTAATCAAATAATTAAGATCGAGAGACTTCCATGCATACACTAGAGTACGTACGTGAAGTAGGTCTAGATGGACCACCTCATGGGCAACCGGGACCCCAGCCGGAACGACGAGCTTCCGTTCACCAACTCCGTCGCGGCGGAGCCAATGAACCTCCGGACAAACGGAGGTCGATCGAACCAATAAGCACGTTCGTCCTTCACAGTATATGTCATTCAAAACAAAGGCAACGATCACTCCATTAATTGTTGCTTGCCTTTCGCACTAGAACTCGTGGCAGGCGATATGGGCCGAGGGCGCCGGCATGGCACCAGACGTTGTACGGCTTGGTAGCAACTAGCAAGGGCTTTGGATATGGTTGTTGTTCCCTCAACAACGACGCCGACGACGACGATGACGACGGAAAAAAATCAGTAGGTCTCAGGAGTCTCTCTCTATATTATCGGCCCCCCGTCGTCTGATTTGAAAAGTTTTAGCAGTGAAAATGACAATTATATCGGTTAACGTAATGAATTACAATTATTCTAATGGTGAAAAAACTTTTTGGGAGGGCAATTTGAAATTAAAAAAAAAAGGTTGAATTTAGAAGAAAAAACTATTTTGTTGAAAATTGCAATTGCAAATAATTGTATTTTTAAATATTGTTATAATGACTGCTTTTCTTTGTGTCAGTTTATTATTGCTGTGATTTAAGAGGCCATTATAATGTTATAATGGTCGTTGTCTTAAATCTGGGCTTGCTGTGCTATTCTGTGCGGCTCATGGCTTTTGGGCTTCCTGGGCTTGGGTTTGGCCTGGCTTCTTTGGTTACTTGGGTCAGGGCTTGCGAGACTTCAATAATGGGCTGGGAGCTTGTGGCCTGGGTTTCCTCGTCCTTGGCAATTTTGGCTGGCATTTCTTCTCGTCTGCTAAGACTGCTTGTGGAGTGGCAGGGGCGTCAGCATTTTAATTTAAAAAAAAAAAAAAAACACAGTGGGATATAAGGCCACCATCCTCTCAATAAGACTTGGGGTTTATTTAAACCAATCTTATGCGAAGAACATTTAAATTAGGATACCATATATGCCTCTCCAAGATAAAGAGCGATCAGATTGGAGAGTGAAGGAAATAATTCCTTCACTCGAACTATGATTTTTTTATAGAACATTCATGTAGTTGGCCAAGCTGAAGGACGATTTATCTTGACACATCAAATTGATTTAATTAGATTGACGTTGGACCAATACAAGTTAGATTGACTGCATTGAATTTGAGTTAATCAATTTGAATGTAGTGCAACAATTGTGCAAGTTTGTTTAGTGAACTTTAACTTGGTATTTATGTGGATCATTGATGTTTTCTTTTTCTTTTTTTTTAAGGTGCAGGGAATAAACTTTTGATCTTATCTCACATTATTATGGGTTGGAACGTTGGATAGGCTTATTAATTTTATTGACTATTTTCGAAAGAATATTTGATAAGATTTTAGGATATAGGATATTTGATATGATTTCATGAGATTTTAGGATATAGGATATTTGATATGATTTGGTGAGATTTTAGGATTTAGAATATTTAATATGATTTCTTAAAATATGTTTATAATATTTATATATTTGTATGATTCTTAAAATCCTTAAAATCTTTATAATTATTAATTATAAAATATAGTATTTTTGTTTTTATCTTTTTCTCTTTTTTTTCACTCCTTTCAATTTACATGCAATATTAGTCATTTAGGAGAGACCATCAATCAAGCCTTTTGTTGTTTGTTATCTAAATTTCTTGTTATTGAACATAAGTCATACAAGTAGGGGTATATAAGTCGTATAAGTTATGAAAAATTTTTGAAGCTAAATCAATCTGAATTAATTTATTAAAACTAAAATTAAAATTCAATGAAAGTTTACCTATACCTACTTTAAATAACTACGGGATTACCATTTATTGTAATCCCGTAGTTATTAAAACTAAAATTAAAATTCAATGAAAGAATCAAAATACGAGCGGCAGTTTTGTTGTCTTATCTGAGGCATTATTTGATGATGATGCGAAGAATGACCCCAAAAGTTGGTACTTCAGCTAAGAAATATTATTCGACGATGATGCGAAGGATGGCCAAAAGTTGGTGCTCAAAGTCTCAAAGACAACCTTTAGGCGGCGGCCACGGCAGTTCAATGGATTCCTCAAGTTGGAGAGCATGCGGTTCATGCACCATACTTGCGTGCTCATGTGGAATTAGTTGGTAAACCAGGGCAGAAGTTCGTACCAACTTCTGTACTCATTTAGCTGAGAATAAACTCTAATTATACTTGAGATAGAGGGAGAGTTAATCTGTAAACTGGGTCTTAGAGCACTGCTTTTGGCCTTAAGAAGTACAGCTTCCTTTAAACAAAAAGAAAACCTTTCCATTTGAGTGTCTCACAAAGCAAGGGAAGGAGAGAAAAAAAAAAAAACAGGGGGAAGGCCTTGTTTTGATGTGTGTAAAATAGTGAGCACATGGACAACGCGGAACTTAATTTAATAAGAATGTTTAGATCGGCATTAGGTGAAAGGTATGACCAAAGATTGAAGGGTAGACCCTTGCGGCCATCACATTTTACTATCAGATTCCTTCTGAGCAAATACCTTCTAAATTGTGAGTTAGAATAAAAAGATAACCTGCTCCGGATTTACCATCCCTGGATGAGTGCATTTAATGGAATACTTTAGCACTGCAAGGAATCCTTGGTAACTAAAATGTTGTATTATAATTGCCTCTATTTCTCCACTCCTATGTTTATAAGAAATAGATATCTTAGGATAAAAAATAGATATCTTAGGATAAAAAATACATTTCATCAAGAAAGATGAAGGGTACTAATAGATGCGTTTTATGTTTGCATCCAATGTTTAGTTAATGGACAACTTATTCATTAGATGTCTTTTTTTTTTTTTTTTGAAGAATTCTAGCGGGCTTGACGGGGCGTTGGTTTGAATCAACTATCCTCTGACATCAAGTAACTTTGTTTTAAGCGGAGAAGAAAATGTATGCAGATTAATTGGAGAAAAGGATAGGATTAATTGATTATGGCTGGAAAAAAGAAATTTAATTTTTTTCTTAAAAAAAGGTTTTTATTGACAAGTGTTTTGGCTCTCATTAGAGTTTTGTAATCCGCTTTCATCTATGTCTTCTTCCTGTTAACTCTGTAAATTATTGCGGTCTAAATAAAATTTTGCAGCAGAATTTCTTCTCGTTTACTATTACTTCAACCAAAAAAAAAAGTAAAAAAAGGTAGAACAATCTGTTTGGAGTTAATATACCCCAATTGTGTGCTGTTGGAGATGGGTATACAGTGACCTATTCTAAAAGACCAAATAGATTGTTTGCAGTTGAAAAATCCCAAGATAAGTGTACTATGGATAGCTTAGCCTCATCTCGGTTAGGTGTTGCCATTGACTGATTGGGCCTCGATTTTAGCATGTAACTTTGAAGACAATCAACAATAGCTGTGTCTGACCTTCTGACAAAGAAAAGCCATGGTTGTTTGCTGGAACATCATCAATGAAAAGCGACTGCTCTTTCAATTTTTCTCATCTTATGGTGGAAACTATGGCTACAGAACGTGTCAGAAAAAGTCTCAAAGCCATTGCTGAGAGGGAGAGGGATTCGAGTCCAAAGAAGTTTCAATATTGGGCTGCTTTCATTTAAGGCTTGCAAAGCTGGAACAAGCGGTGCAGAACAATAACCCTTCCTCATGGATATATTCCTATAGGATTGCCACCATTTGAAAATTGAAACTCGTCTCATGCCCTTGTAGTTATTGAGTTAAATCCCTGCGTGGAAGTGGCTTGCAAACCATTGCTGTAGTTGAAAGATGGTCATCTTAGTTAACTCCTCTTCAAGAATCCTGAGAAAATCAACTAAATTTAACAATCTGGGGCAATTTCTAACAACACGGCACCTAAACCGGAGGGATGATTTGGTGTTAAAATGGACCTTCTAGAAGTCTTTCTTTAATGACACAGAGACAGTGCCAGTATCATAGCTTGCCATATGGAAAATGTGGTACTAAATAACAAAAATTGGCATCATATAGAGTTAGGTGAATGGTTTATTCAATACAGTATTTGTCAAGATGACCCCCATGCTCCATATGGATTTTAGAATTATTTCAGGAATGTTATGATGGTTCCAATGACACCTCCTCAAATGTATGGCTGTTGCATGCTCACTGGATAAGAGTAGCTACTTTGACATTACCATCCCTTGGATGTTGATTGCTGCATTTGAAGCAATAATTTGAGAGGTAGGTACTGCATGGTTTTCTCCTTGACCAACTATCATCTGATAATGTGATGGCATGGAGGCCAATCAGCTACACTCGATGGCGTCATATATATTCTCTGATAGGTCACTGATCCTCCAACAATGTTTCTAAGCTACCAGACAATGCTTAATTTATTCTCTGCTCATCCTATTGTTCAAACCATTCTAGAAGGTGAATTTAGGATCTAATACTAAGAAGCCATATTGTGGTTGTTTTTGTTTCTTCCTAGAGGAAGGACGTTCTAGAAAGCAAACTCAGGAATATAATAGATCTTCACATTAACTTCATTAGATTAGCCTCAATGTCCTTTAAGGCATGTGACTCAAAACCGAACAGAATGAGAAACAATTCCAACCAATTTGAAATCATGGCTATGTTGTTGCTGTTACCGCTGCTGCTTTAAGTCATTCTCACATATCTGCTGCTCATGATTCAGCCACAAACTTAAGTCAGGTTTCCTATGGAAAGATAGATAAAGTTTCCCCCTTCTTTTATTTTTTTCATAAAGATACATAAACGCTTTGTCCATAACTAAAGTTAGATGAAGAAGTTGTGCATAGTATTTCCTTTGCAGTGATAAGCATTTATATTTTGATTGGATGCACAACTCCAGTCCTCATCCAGTTAAAGCTGGTGCTTGGTCGATCGGTTTTAAATAGAAAGGAGATTTTTAGTTAGAATCTTCTTGCCTACCAAAATTCACTGCAACTTTAATAGTGGGAAATTCCTACTGCTTGGGTTGTAAGGGATCCTCTGCTTCCTCCTGTTATAATTTGCTGATTATTATCTGTGTTAGATTCCTCAGACTCCATATATTTCAAGGCTACATCGATCTTTTGAGCTGCAACTGAACAAAGCTGTTTACAAACGGCTGGGGCTCAGCTTGATGGTAGCTCAATTAAGCTCGTTCAATTAGGAACGAAGTCAAGCTCGAAGATCATCTGAAGATCAACATAAAACAAGCTGATCCTGAACACTGTGGGCTTGCAAGAGTAACTAAATAGAAGCTCAAGTTCGGTTCATTACAATCGCATGCAAGCTCCTTCAGTTAACAAATAAATCAAAGTTGATCAATTGTTCTGAAGCTTGGCTCAATTTCAGTTCGACTGCAAAGACCCTCTTTATGTAATGAGACGAGCCTCAGTAGCTCGTTACTCAGTTTGGTCCCACTCATTAATTTGCACCATTACCGATCTTTCATCTTTAATTTCTATTTTGGAAAATAAATGGGAAAGGGATGCTTAGAGCACAATATGTGCTGGTTCTTGAGGTGCAAGTTGGAACGATTTATGCCAGGCTTTGAGAACAGTGTTGAAGTGGATGCGAGAGATGTTGTACATCACTCAGATGTCATTCAACATAAATCTGAAAACCAGTGCTCATGACCCAAGAACCACAACCAAAAAGTTTAGCCAGAAACTACTATTTGAACTCCTTAATTATATTTAAATATCTAGAATTTTCGTAGCATATAATCGACATGAGATTAAACACTTGTCACATGATCTCTCATATACTCTTCCTTATTTAAACTTTGGCATTTTAGTTAGGCTAAAGGTTCATATTTAAATTTACATCCAAATTTAATTGAATTTAATTGCAAATATAAAGAATCCATCTTTGGTGTTTCTTAGTTTATATAAATCATAACTGGGTCTGTTCTATTACCATTTATTGTAACATATGATCTTATTCAAGAAGACTAATCAAAAGGTATTATTTAGGCTTATTGATTCTGTATGAGTACTCAGATTTTTTTTGGTATATAACTAATATGAAACTAAATATTCGCTAGCATGAGCTTTCATTGGGTTTAGTCCTCTAACAAATATAAAGTTCCTACCAAATAGACATAATATATATCCATTTTGTTGATTCATGATATAAGAAGACTTACCATATGGAAATTGAAATCGAATATGTTTTCAAAGAAACTTGGTAAACACCTATATATATATATTCTTGTGGCAGATTTGTTTTCAGACTTTTAGTAACTTCTGCTTCAATTTTACAAATTTCCTGCTTAAGCCCCAGACATGGGCACCTTAGATTCAATGGGATGCACAAAAGGAGGCCGGCCTTACATGACATTAATGCCTTGAACCATATAATTGTTGACAAGTAACTAGATTTGTCCAACAACCAAAATTAAACAACTAACTCTGGTCAAAATATTAAATACCAAACAGTGATTATTTCCAACATGACACCCAGCCCAACACATATGGCTGGGACATCAAACAAGTGGCCATTCTCCACAGCTTACCTCAAAAAAACAAGCCTCTTCACAGCTCAAATTTGCCCATGAGAAGTACAGGAGAGCAATCCAATAATTGAAGAGAGAGAGAGAGAGAGGGGGGCCCTTCTTAACCACAGTACTACATCCGTTCATATTTTGTTAGGCAAACAAACATGAGGCCCTACTGGTTCTAACTATGAGACAAGGCTAGTCCTCTCATTTATGGAAGGATTCTCTCTGTTTTTTAATAGAACAGCACCGGAATCAAAGGTACAACAAGAGGACATGGTCACACAAATATCATTTTCCTCCTCTTACCAGTGGTGCACCCTTCCCATTTGTCTAGTATCTAACCAGGGATGGAAGGCCCTTGTACTGGCCAACTTGTGGGCACACATGGAGTCTAATTTCTGACAGGAAGAGAAGATAACACCACATCAACATATCAGTAACATGTTAGACTGCTGCAAATAGGTGTCTGGATGGATCCAATTGGTGATTTAGAAAAGGTTGATCTCTTTGTTAGCAGGAGATTCGGGGAGTT
Organism: Calamus simplicifolius; assembly: GCA_900491605.1. Lineage (NCBI taxonomy): Eukaryota > Viridiplantae > Streptophyta > Magnoliopsida > Arecales > Arecaceae > Calamus > Calamus simplicifolius. The sequence goes on along the minus strand of UESW01001882.1, from coordinate 259,151 downwards.
ATCCTGCATAAAAATTCTATGAGATCGTTTGACTTAAAAAGTTTTGGGAGGTTGTTTTGATCCCTATATCAAGCCATAACTGAAGAGAATCATCAGTGAAATAAAGTGGTTCAACTCAGTAACAGAAGCTAATCTTTTGGACTTTTGGGACTTCACCTTGCTAAATTTTGGGTACAAATTTATAGATATGCAAGTTTTGTTTTGGAATGTTGGAACAAGATCTCAACTTTCCATCATGACCCTATTAATAGATATATTTTTTAATAAAAAGGTCTGACAATGGGACTTGCACTCCTGTTCCCAAATTCCAGCTTGAACCTAAACCTGATGAAAATAACATGACCATGACCTAATTTACCTATTGGATGCACCAGACAAAATTTATATTCAAGCTGTCTCTTCCAGAAAAAAAAAAAAAAAAAATCAAGTTTTCCTATATTTGTATGGTAACAATCAAATCAGGAGAGGATCTATGTCTACATGAGGGTGGGCAATTGCACCCCTCCTAAATTTTTGAAAATCTCTTAGAAGTTCTGGTGATTTTTGAACTTCTTATGGCATCCCCCTCGATGTGGTTTTAATGAAAACCTGAATAGAAGTTAAAATTGATCAACCCTCTCCCCAAGTGTGGCCCTCTGGCTAAAGCTTGACATCTACTGCGCTAAGTGCGGTTTCGGACATGCTGAGAAATAGTCTAAGAATATTTGGTGGTGGATTCTTGGAATGCTATTCTCAAAACATGACAATAAACAAAGACTCAGATTATAAAGGTGATCAATTTGATATAGCTTCAAGTTTGGTCAAACAAGGTCAATATGACAATATTATATGCGGTCATGGTCAATCATATCCAAAAATTTTGTGATATTGACTAAATATGGAGGTGAATATGCAAGTTGAACTAGCTCATTTGCAGAGCTTGCATTCCTTTCAAGTCCACTTACATGAGATAAAAACAGAAAGTTCAGACAAATTATGTTAGAAGCCCAACATTAGGCCAAACCTTTTGTTATAATCATGCACATAGGTTATGAATTCTAGGCTCATACTTCCTTCTTTAAGTTTCCAGATTAAGAACTAGGAAGGGAGGATCAAGTAATGGTAGGATTTAATTAACTTTGGTCATGGCATCTAGCAACTAGTGACCATACCAAATTGGCTCGTTGGCATCCTTACGGATATACTCATTTAACCTAGATTAAATAGAGCCCTAGAGGAATGCTTATCATTGGATCAATCAGTAGCATCTCAGGCTGAGAACTATATTAGTCATCAATGACCAATTGAAATGCACTATTGTGCTGAAAAGCATATGGTTACACATCATCCACAAACCAAGTGCACTACTTTCTTGGACAAGTGGAAAGCTTTATTTGAAAATGTAGTAGAATAATCACTTCTTTAAACATGACGTGGTCATTATCTAGAAAAGAAGAATCAAAGTAGTTGGAACATTTGATTCCAACCACATCACATCAAACAACAGATACAGGCATTAGTGAAATGGCAAATGACTAGGGAACATTTGGGCACTATATCCCATGAACACATTCTTCTAATGAATCACGGCCAAGCTACAGTTCTCCTTGGAAGTAAGGCCATGTAGAAGAGGACAGGGTAGCTTCATGGTTCATGATATTTGAAATATTATAAGAAGAATGAACTCGTGATGTATTTCACTTGGCTATAATTTCTTGTGCATGATGACAAGCCAACCCAAATAGACGGAGTCTTGTGCTTGAAGCTGGCGTCCATCCCCCACCGTATTTGCTTTCCTTCTTCCATGTCTCTTTCATCTCTCTGTTTTCAATCTTTTAATTTCCTGCTTTCTTGTGTCCTCCTCTGTTCTTTTGTCTCGGTTTTTATCCATAACTGTACCTTCCTCCTTGCCTTCTGAGAAGAGTTATTGACCCAATGTTACGTGGTTCATCCACTTTGAGATGAACGGTATCACGATTTCCCTTTGGAAATTCCAGGCAAAATAATTTCAAGAAGAATATCCAGCCATTGGTGTTGCTTTACCCCTTTATTCCTCCCCTCGTTTATCATCTTATAGTACCATCCTGTGGAGGTCCACTGTGGTGTTTTAGAAATGTGGGGTAGTCTCCCTGTGGTGTTCTTATCTCCTTTCCTTTGGTAGGTGCTGTGTTCCTTTCTTCTCGTAGACATGGAAGAAACTAACACCAACATTATTCCATCAACTAAAATAAATGCAGTTGTCAAATATTCTAATGCCGTAGCATGCAACAATATCTTGCGATGTGTTGTTAAATAACGTAGGTCTCTATTTTTTAATATATGGTTTGTGTTCCATCCATAGTGGCCTCCTCTATGATGAATGCTTGCTTAATTCGGTGCATTCAAGTCTTTGCAATAAAGCTTTAATGGATGAATTAGTGACTGAATGGCAGAGATATTTTGCATGCAATGTATGTGCGTGGAAAGTAGGCAAATTTTGACAGCACGACCCTACAGGCATCTTGTGATGTTGTAGTGATGGATCTAAATTATGATGATATTGGACCACCTTGAGATGTTATGTCAATAATCTCCGTATCAACATAGGGTCGATGACAATGCTACTATATGTGTCATATCTTAAATCAATTATATGAAAGGAAATGTAGTAATGATGTGTGGTATCGATCAAACAATTTTGTCGTGCCCTGATTAGCTTTTTCAACTCAAGCTCAATCCAAGATCTATCAATTATAATTTAAAGTATATCGTTTAACTCGAAAGAAAATTAAGGAACTGTTGCCGTCGGGATCCATCCTCCGACTCGGGCGCAGTCGATCTCCAGGGGCGGACCGCACACAAGTTCTCGCACGATAGGCGTTGGGGGTGGCCCTCCACAGAAGACCCTTCGACGCTCAAGTCAGTAGAAGGAAATCGACGATCAATCATAAAACGGAGAGGTGGATCTCTTCGGGTCGGGTTCCCTCGGAGAGGCACTGGCCGGGGGAGCTGGCGCTCTATTTCCATGAGGATTTACGCCCGGGGCATGGTCAACGGAGTGTAGTGATCGAATCACCTGGGGGGGCTCCGGAAGCGATTCCTTGGCGGCAGCGGGGGAACTCTTTGGCAGCGAGGCAGACTTGGCCGACGGGCGGGACGGTGCCTGTCGGGGCCTTTGGGCTCCTTCTTCTTTGCCTGCTCGGCGCGGGCAGCTCTCCGCGATTCTTCGACCCTAGCGTATTTATCCGCCAAGGCCATCATATCAGAGAGGCTGGGGGGGTAGTTGACCTCCATAGCCAGGTAGAAGTCGCTTTCCTTCGAGACTCCCCCTGCCAAGGCGGACATAGCCACTTCATGATTAAGGTAGTCCACCTCTAACATGGCCTTATTAAAACGGCCAAGGTAATTTCTCAGGGACTCCCCCTCTCTCTGCTTGACTTCGGAGAGGGAGTCTGATCTTCGTCGGTGGCGGCGGCTGCTGACGAACTGGCCAATAAAAAGACGGCTCAGCTCGTCAAATGAATCGATGGAACCTGGCTTCAAGGCGTTGAACCAGGTCCGGGCAGATCCTTGGAGGGTGGAGGGGAAAGCGCGACAGAGGATCGCGTCGGATGCTCCATGGAACATCATTATTGACCGGAAACTGCTAAGATGGTCATCTGGGTCAGAAGAGCCGTGGTAGGGTTCGACGGCTGGTAGCTTGACATGGGAGGGAATCACTTCCTCCATAATTCCCTTACAGAAAGGGATGCCCTGATCCGCTTTGGGCTGAGGCGGATGGGCCTGCTTCGCGGCGTCCAGCTCTTGACGCATCTCCTGGATCTGACGACGGATCTCCTCTTCACCGGTCAGAGGAGGAGCTGGGCGAGAGGATCGCAGGGACGGCGTCGAATCATGGTGGGAGGTCACTGGGGAGAGGGATCGGGCTTGCCGAGATCTGGAAGGATCCCTATCATAACCGCCTCGTAGGACTGATTTGTCCCCTCGGGGCTGGCACGGGGGGTCCGCGGATTTATGCGGACCGGAGGAGGAAGTTGCCGGCGAAGAAGGAATCGCGGCCTCCTTATGAAAGTGCGGAGCGGGAGGAGCCGTAAGGCGCTCCTGGACCAGGTGAGTCAGGGTCTGGACTTGCTGAACCAGCGAGGCAAACTGGTCCTGGGTCACCGGAATGGCGGGCGGTGATGGGGTTTCGATTGGTGGAGGTTGCGGCGCTACACCGCTCATCGGGTCAGGCCTCTGGGAAGCGGCCTGATCTCGGGCTTCAGAGGTTGCTCTTCTCCGATTGGCCATTGGAGAGGTTCTACTCCGGATCGAGATCCTTATCTCCTTTCTTCAAGTTTTAATGGGACTTGAGGCCCTTCCTCTAGCACCAATCTGTTGCCGCCGGGATCCATCCTCCGACTCGGGCGCAGTCGATCTCAGGGGCGGACCTGCACACAAGTCCTCGCGCGACAGGCGTTGGGGGGTGGCCCTCCGCGGAAGACCCTCCGACGCTCAAGTCAGTAAGAGGAAATCGGCGATCAATCAGAAAACGGTGAGGTGGATCTCTCCGGGGAGTCTCTCTAGGGGCGGCCAATCGGAAGCTCTAGGAGGTGAGAGCGCCGACGAGCGGCAGGAGAGCAGGAGAGTGGGAGTAAGGGTGTGAGCGCGCGCGTACCTGAGGGAATCTGTGAGCGTGATACTTATAGGCTATCACCTGGATCTTGAGCGCCTTCTGGAAGGTTCAGAGATTGTTAGGATACGGGGGTGGATCGAATCAGGCCGTTGTGGGGCTGTTGGGATCCATATCTTGTCTGTTAGGGGATTTTCGGCTAGGAGAGCTCCTTGATGGCTTGAGATCTGGTAGGTGTGTAGGTCTCAGGTAGCCTTGATAGGTTCTAGACCACTTCTGAACATGATTCCTTGCCTAGGATGCTGTTACAGTAGGCTTAGGCTCTCCTGCGTCAGGTTCCGCGGAGGTAAGTATTGGATCATGGGTCGCTTAGTGAAGCCGAGCGATGGGGGCTCGGGGGAAACGAGCTATAGGAAGCTCGGGAGGGCCGAGCCATGGAAGCTCGGGAGAGCCGAGCCTTGGAAGCTCGGGGGAGTCGAGCCATGCAAGCTCGGGGGGCCGAGCTATGGAAACTCGGGGGGAGCCGAACTATGGAAGCTCGGGAGGGCCGAGCTATGGAAGCTCGGGAGAGGCGAGCCATGGAAGCTCGGGGGAGCCGAGCCATGGAAGCTCGGGGGAGCCGAGCCATGGAAGCTCGGGAGGGCCGAGCTATGGAAGCTCGGGAGAGTCGAGCTCCCGAGCTATGGAAGCTCGGGAGGGCCAAGCTATGGAAGCTCGGGAGAGCCGAGCCATGGAAGCTCGGGGGAGCCGAGCTATGGAAGCTCGGGAGGGCCAAGCTATGGAAGCTCGGGAGAGTCGAGCTCCCGAGCTTCCATAGCTCGGGAGCTCGACTCTCCCGGGCTTCCATAGCTCGGCTCCCCCGAGCTTCCATGGCTCGGCCCTCCCGAGCTTCCATAGCTCGGGAGCTCGACTCTCCCGAGCTTCCATATGGCTTGGCTCCCCCGAGCTTCCATGGCTCACCTCTCCCGAGCTTCCATAGCTCGGGAGCTCAACTCTCCCGAGCTTCCATAGCTCGGCCCTCCCGAGCTTCCATGGCTTGGCTCCCCCGAGCTTCCATGGCTCGCCTCTCCCGAGCTTCTATGGCTCGGCTCTCCCGAGCTTCCATAGCTCGGCCCTTCCGAGCTTCCATAGCTCGGCTCCCCCGAGCTTCCATAGCTCGGCTCCCCCGAGCTTCCATAGCTCGCCTCTCCCGAGCTTCCATAGCTCGGCCCTCCCGAGCTTCCTGTAGCTCGTTTCCCCCGAGCCCCCATCGCTCGGCTTCACTGAGCGACCCACGATCCAATACTCACCTCCGTGGAACCTGACACAGGAGAGCCTAAGCCTACTGTAACAGCATCCTAAGCAAGGAATCATGTTGAGAAGTGATCTAGAACCTATCAAGGCTACCTGAGACCTACACACCTACCAGATCTCAAGCCATCAAGGAGCTCTCCTAGCCGTCGATCCCCTAACAGACAAGATATGGATCCCAACAGCCCCACAACGACCTGATTCGATCCACCCCCGTATCCTAACAACCTCTGAACCTTCCAGAAGGCGCTCAAGATCCAAGTGACAGCCTATAAGTATCACGCTCACATATTCCCTCAGGTACGCGCGCGCTCACACCCTCACTCCCACTCTCCTGCCGCTCGTCGGTGCTCTCACCTCCTAGAGCTTCCGATTGGCCGCCCCTAGAGAGACTCTCCGGACAGATCCACCTTCCCGTTTTCTGATTGATCGCCGATTTTCTCCTACTGACTTGAGCGTCGAAGGGTCTTCCGTGGAAGGCCACCCTCCAACGCCTGTCGCGCGAGGACTTGTGTGCAGGTCCGTCCCTGGAGATCGACTACGTCCGAGTCGAGGACGGATCCCGGCGGAAACAGGAACAATGTTTAACCTTAATTTTGTGATCATTGGAATCCCACAACCATGTATTGCATCTAGTACACTCTTGTTCTGTTTTGGTAGCATGAGGTTCCTCCCCCCTTTTCTTGGCTTCCAAAGATGACCCAAAATAAATCAACGGAAGAAACGTACATCAAAAGCATACAAGTATCTCATGATGGTGGATAAAAGAGGCATATGATGAGCTTCTTTCCAACGTAAAAGAAAAGTTAAGGCTGGCTATAGTCGATTGGCCTTCACCTTCATTGAAACAAAACAAAAAAAAAAAAGAAAAGAAAAGAAAAGAAAAGAAAGAAAGAAATAAAAAAAAAAATCCATGTGAGACTTTATGCTTTGCTTGTGCTGACCTTCGTCCAACTTTTTCCCAGTGGCCATTAGATCTAAGTCAAGTCAAAAAATACATCTTTTTTCTCATGAATAATAATAATAATAATGACCATTGCTGCTGCTTCTTGTTAATGTCACAGCAAGATAATGTAGGGTAGAAGGAACAGACTTCAAGTGATTCCTATAAAATATGTGAGAGCTAAATTGATCAAGTACTTGCCTTCTACTAAGGAAATATGGCACTTTATGCCTAACATGCGAAAAGATCCCAATTTTTAGGTAACATGAATGGCATACGCCAAGTGGCTGACCACAGCCTCCAAATTCAGTACATTTAAAACCAACTTCGTCCAAAAATTCCTAACCTCTTTACTCCCTGGAGTGAACATGAGGTACAAAATGAAGTTGTACAAAAAGGAGGCCAAGAATCTTTGGCAGTCTGGTGTGTGATAAAGAGCTAAAATCCCTACCAAGCTTAATCGCAACTATATTTGCTGAAGTAATGTCGGGCTTTTTATTTCATCGCTTTTTCTAATGCTTTCTATTTTATGTGGAGGGCGTCGTAAACAAAGAGAAGTCCAAAAACATAAAGAAATGAAATGAGGAGCGAAAATAATGAATAAAGCTATTGAATAGGTGAGCTTAAAACATAATTTTTCAAATATATATTAAAAAATAGTCTAACTGAAATCTTATTATATATTATATATATATATATATATATATATATATGAAGAGGTAGACTTAATAACATTTGCATGAAACTTTTATTTATTTATATATGTTATGGATTAAATATTTATCGGTTCAAACTAACTATTTATTATTGTAATTTTTTTAAAAAAATATTTATTTTTATTATATTTATTTGTTATTCATTTATACTTATTTCATCATAAATTTTCTTTTAAGCAACTAATGATTTGGTTTAGATATATGCATAGAACTAATAATGGATTTGATGAGCTTTACATAGAAACTCTCTCTCTCTCTCTAAACACTAGCTGATTACTTGTTAATTAGTGTGATTACCTCCGTCACGACATTGACAGCAGATGCAAGGTCCCATTCCTTTTTTTTTCATTTATTTTCAAATAGGCCCACTTCTTCGTGTATTCACTCAAAACCAGTGTTTCCTTGCTACTCTCCTTCACACGTTTGTCTGCTAGAAAAAATTCTTCTACACTGTATGCGATGTTTGCAGTGCAGAAGCACGCATTGATTGATGACATACATATAATTATGCATATAATATATAAAAAAAATAAAATTATTTTTTAAATTCATAAATTCGTAGATAAAATTATTTATCTACCAACGTGCTCTTGGCCACTGGCAATTTGCACGTGCATCACACGTGCCATTCAAATCGAATTTACCCCGCCAGCCTGTCCTCCGTATAAATATATACAAAGCATTCAATCACTGCCACTCGTTATTAACAAATAATTTCCACCTGGCTTGCTGACATATAGTTAAATCCAAAAGAGCTAGCTCCAACTAATGGGGGACTGACGCGTGGCTACGGTGTCTGTAGTGGGACTATTCTGACGGCTTAATGTCGTTGATGCCACGAACCACTCATCTCTCGCAGAGAATTTTTCAGTGGCCCCGGCCATTTCATCTTAAGCCTACGCTTCCACTAAGAAAAACTAAAATAAATGTCAGCCTGATTAACCCACCTTAACGAATCATTTTCACTTGGAGAGCGCTCAGATCGTTCTCTCCACAGAGAAAAGAGAGAGAGAGAGAGAGACCATATCTTCTTTATTTAATCAGAGAAGGAAGGGTCTTGTGTTCCAAAAAAACATTTTGATTTGGATCCTTCTCTATGCCTAGCAATTGAATAAAATATCATGCTCGAGATATTCCATCAAAGTAAAATTGTATATAATATATATATATATAAACTAAAAGAGCGAGAAGGATTCTCAGGTCACCTTCGTCACCATGTGACCCCAGTAAAGCAGCACCTAATCAAAGTAAATGCCTTCCAATTTCATTAAAGGCAGGCAAGGCAGTAGAACCCACCTCCCTTCAATTCCAATCTCTTCCATAAATCATGTACAAAGAGTTTAAAGCTTATCAACCACACCTTGATACATTGAGATGTAAAGCTAATAGGTACATAATTAATGAGTAGAGGCTATTAATTATTGTATACCGAGAGTGAGGAAGAAAGCTCTGTTTACAAATGGCTGGGGTGAGACCCTTGAGATTTCTTGTGGTGAAATTGGAAGCTAAGAATTGAAGAATTTTGAAGTTTTGACCACCTCCTGCCTTCAATTCCACCAGCATTAGTATTTGATGCTTTGAACTGCCCACAGCCCAGGCCTGGAATAGAAATGGTGCTGCCTCGATTCGATGATTCTATGCTATTCTATTGCTCCTTACACGAACCGGACCAATTGTGGTAAGATCTTAGACGTCTCGAGCTTTAGCAGTAACCCCACAAGAAGGGTTCCTCAAGGCGGAATCCGATGCTGTCCTCCTCCGCCGGCGGCAGCCATGTCGTCGAGGAATAGCAGAACTCGTCTCTCAAGTCGAACAAGAGGTCCGGCAGGTCGAAGAGCGCGTCGTCGATGTGGCTCGACGGAGTCGCAGGGGCCGGGGAGGGAGAGGTCGGCTCCTCGTCCCGGCTGGTGCCGGACTCCGCGCTCCCGCACGATCCCGGGTTGCACTCGCCGAATGTGGCAGCCGCAGCCAGGGCGGCCGCCGCCTGGATGTCCTTGGGGGAGGCGGTGGCCGGGCGGGGGAGCTTGCAGGCCAATTCCGGGAAATTGAGGTACGCGGACTGGCCCTTGATGGTGAGGGCGGCGACGTCGTGGGCTCGGGCCGCCATCTCCGCCGTGGGGAAGGTCCCGAGCCAGATCCTCGACTTCTTCCTTGGCTCTCGGATTTCCGACACCCATTTGCCCCAGTTGCGCATTCGCACGCCGCGGTAGGTGGGGTGCTTGCCGTCCTTGCTGCGCTTCTTCGCCGCGCCGCCGCTGCTCGCCTCCGCGCCCCGCTTGGAGCCGCTCTTGGTGGCCTTCTTGCAGGTCTTTGAATCCTGGCCTAATTCCGGCGAGCCATTGGGACAAGAAGAGGTGGTGGCGGCGGTCGTGGAGCAGGACGAGTTAGAGGAGGAGGAGGTGGTGGTGGTGGTGGTGGCTTCGCCGCATTCATGGGCCGGTGGCTCATCCATGACGGAGATCGAGGACTAAGCCCTTGGGGGAGGGGGGGAGCAGTTGTTGCATAAGATGTTATTGAGACCGGCTTTTATGAGGCCCCAATGAGAGAGAGAGAGAGAGAGAGCGAGCGTAGGAAATATGGGAGGAAATGGGCCCATGCAAAAAAGAAGGTGCGGTTCGTGCTATATTACTCGCTCGAAGTCGAAGCTATTGCGAACGGCCTCTTCGGTCATTAGAAATCCATATTTTATTGTCCCCCATGTTCCTTGAGGGGAAATGACTAGAGCTGGGATTGCTATTTGGGCAACAGGGCATGTTCCATGTGCCTTTATTTTGACCATCTTTGAGCTGGATTCCTTTGAATGGCCTCAACCAAATTGAGCTTTTCAATCAACCCAATGACAGCACAGAGCAGTAACAATCACACACATATACATGATAGGGCATAATTTGTCGGCCTTCGACTGGCCGGCCTGGCCATTCAGCTCAATTTTTTAGCCTATAGCCTAAAGTCCCAACAAAGTAGTGCAGCTAGCTCTATTTGATCCGTAACCATTGATCGCTCAAGGCAAAAAAGTTCGTACACGAGAAATATGATCGACCAATAAGGATGCACATATCCTTAATGAATATGTGGCACATAGCAAAGCACTGAAGATGGACCCATCAACACAAATGAGCAATGCAAGCTCTGGTTGCCAATGTGACTACCTTGACTTCCTTTCACTTGCAAGCCTGATTAGCTATTATTGATCACTATATATATATATTATGGACTGCGAGGTGGTGATGCAATACATTAACTGATCTATTGACCTTGTATTTCTTCCCTTCAGGCAAACCGAGGACTGCCCCGGTGGTTGGCCAAGAAATGGCTGGGGGAAAGGCTCATGAGGAAGTCATGCAGTCCATTAACAATGAATATTCCTTCTGAGGCTCCATTGGTGTTAAGCTTACTCAAGGGAAAAAGGGTGCTTCCTTGTGCGATTCGAGGCAATATTAAATTATTAAGGGGATTGGCTGTTGCTTTGCGTCCCTCGCGATGCGATGGGTTCTCTAAGTCCATGGTCATACGAACAATAAATAAATAAATGCTAATTTGAGTGTTGGCAGCATGCGTAAGGGAAGAGAGAAGCTTCTTGTCTTATTTAACCACTGGCAAAAATGGACATGGAAATTGGAAAGCACCAGACCACACAAAGATGACAGGGTTTAGGCATAAAATTGGCAGCTCAGCTGGATGAGCTCCTCAAGCCAAGAGTTCTACACTAGCTACTGCAATCCTTTTCGCCACTTGTCTAGCAAAAATTAGTCTGAATGAATAAATGAAAGCCTCTTTGGCTGGCCCACATATTTGATATGCCAATGAGACCTGCTTGACTTGCATGCTACCATTAATTTGATTTGGCTCTCCACCTAACGTGATGCGTCGTCTAGCCCCCAAAACTATTTAAAGTCAGTCAGTCCCCACATGGACCTCATCTCCAACTTTTGTTTACCATCCACTGCACCTTGTTCTCTTAAATAAATCATCCAACGACTCTAATCGAACATGGAAGAGGTCCTTCAATGAAACAAATAATCCTAATATACTATATGATTCATTCCCACATGAGAAGGCAACGGGTATTAAGAGACAAGAAGAGACATGGATCTAATGTATTCTACATTGAGAATACATGACTAGTCTAGAACATGAATAAATCTAATGTTAATTATTATTATTTTAACAGCTCATAACAAGACAAATGTAGTCTCCATTGCCACCCATGCAAGGAGGAACCTTTTCAGCCATGGGAAACGGGTGGGTCCACATGTGGAGGATGATTAATGGGCCGGCAAACTGTAACAATGCTAGTAGGAGGGCACACAATCAACAATGGAGCATGCAACATTGTTGAACAGAATGAGAATATTAAATAGGAGAGTTTGCTGATAATATCTATGTTTGGACCCAGTTTTTGGGGGGGGGAAAAATGATACGAGATTTAGGATAACTCAACTCCCTTTAAGAATCTTAGCTCTTGCCTTTCAAATAAATTATCAGAATTCAATATTTAAAGGTACAAGTTATATACTAATTTTTAATTTTTATAATCAATTTTTATATAAAAATATGAATTAGTGAGATCATTTCTAAATTGTAAAAATTAGCTCAGCTTAATTAATTGAGCCTTAATCTAGAATGATTAAAGCCAATTATATGAAATCATTCCTTCCATTGTGGTCAATTTAAACCATATTTTTTAACAGATGCTTAATAAGTCAAGTCCTCTTTTTGCTAATCTCATGTAATTTTTAGTATATCTTTATTTTTTTCTCTTCTATATGTCTTCATCTTGGATCAAGAAGGAAGATTATGATAGATCAATAATCAGCATAATCCTACATTCATATAATATTTATCTTTTTTTTTTTTCCCTCCTCCTTCTAGCATGCTCCAAGGGCACCCCTTTTCTTCTAGGTGCTTGAATATAGATTTTATTAGCTGATTAGGAGTGTTTCTAAAACACATTCATCCACTCATGCATGGTTTTATACCTAAAATAGTGACATGGCACCACGTAGGATTAGAGCATTGATCTCCGGCCTCCATGATGGAACAGCACCTTCATACCTTCCATAACGTTCAGATTTTGAATACTTATATATGGGATTAAGAATTTTTAATAAAATTTTTTAGCTATTTTTTCTCATATAAGATTCATGGAAACTAAGAGATGCATAAATAGGTTCTACATATTTATAATTAGATTTGAATATAAATTTAGATATAAACTCTTAACTTAATAAGGTTTGAATAAAGAAAGCATATGAGAGTCTTTGCCTATGATTGTTTTACACACCAAAAGATCTTAGATAATTATATATAAGATGGCAAACTCTGAATACCTAATTACCTATTACGTGACGTGGTGCCATGAGTTCTTGTGTGGTCCAGGTTTGGGAAGGTCCCATGGAAATCAAGCTGCACCTTTGTTATGAAGCCATTTATTTTTGTACGGGCGGATTATTCTGTTCTTATACTAAAGAGGACAAAGGGGTCTCACCTACTCCACTGGCCCTCACCTTATCTTGCGCTTGGCGTAGGACTTCAATGTATCTTATACCTTCTTTTCTCTATTCTCGTTTATTTTATACTCTCAAACGTGTTCTATTGGTCATGTTTCTCAACCTAACACCATATATTCTGGGTACGAATTTTAAGTGGTATATCCCTTGTATCGGGATCCAAACAATAATGATAAGGGTGGGTCTTTTTTTCTTCTTTGTTTTCGTAAAATACTACTATTGAGGATATTCCATGCGTGGAAGTGATTTCATGGAAACGAATATTGATGGTTTGTTGTGATCGTCTTGTCCAGATTTCTGGTTGACATACGAGGAGGGAAAAATGGCAAACTTCTATGAAGAATTCACAAATGCAATGGTCGTTTAAAATAAATGTGAGATAATTTGGAGAGAGAAAAAGGAAAAATATTTATAGAACTATGCAATCATATTTCCTCTTTGAGTTTCTACTTGATGTGGTTGATCCAACGCCTTAGAGAACCGTAAAAGAAACTGACGAAGCCCCACTTCGGCCTCCGAGGTCCCCTCAGCCTCCGAGGTCCCTTCGGACATGGGCCACAATGACACCATCCAGACTTGGCAACTAGGCCTTCCTCCCGTCCGCCACCTTTTCTCTTTCCTCTGCACGGAGCCAGCTTTTGTGCGGCCTCAGACCATGTTCCATCTCATGCAGACGCCTGGGTTCCTCTGCTCTGTTCCTAGCTGCCGAGTTTTAGCCTCGGCCAGCTTCAGCCTTGGCCAATATACCTCGGCCAGCTTCAGCCTCGGCCAGCCTCAACCTCGGCCAACATACCTCGGCCAGCCTCAGTCTCGACCAGCAGCATACCTCGGCCAGCTTCAGCCTCGGCTAGCTTCAGCCTCGGCCAGCCTCAGCCTCGGCCAGCCTCAGCCTCGGCCAGCTTCAACCTCGGCCAGCTTCAACCTCGGCCAACATACCTCGACCAGCCTCAGCCTCGGCTAACAGCATACCTCGGCCAGCTTCAGCCTCAGCCTCGGCTAGCTTCAGCCTCGGCCAACATACCTCGGCTAGCTTCAGCCTCGGCCAAGATACCTCGGCTAGCTTCAGTCTCGGCCAACATACCTCGGCCAGCCTCAGCCTCGGCCAGCAGCATACCTCGGCCAGCTTCAGCCTCGGCCAGCCTCAGCCTCGGCTAGCTTCAGTCTCGGCCAACATACTTTGGCCATCTTCAGCCTCGGCCAGCCTCGGCCTTGGCCAGCTTCAGCCTCGGCCAAGATACCTCGGCCAGCTTCAGCCTCAGCCAGCCTCAGCCTCGACCAACATACCTCGGCCAGCTTCAGCCTCGGCCAGCCTCAGCCTCAGCCAACATACCTCAGCCAACTTCAACCTCGGTCAATCGGCCTCAGCAACTACCCAAGCAGTTCCCCAGCAGCCATATTGTGGGGTCCACGTGACTGGCTGCATCGCTGTCCACACAAGACAAGAGACATGTGATGTGGGAGACATATCTGGCAAGCGCCGTAACGGCCGCCCATGCCCTGCAAGCCTACAACAGCTTGCAGCAACCATCCAAATCAAATGGCCACCCACTCTGACGGGACTTGGCCTATAGTCCTGACATGTCAAAGAAGGAAGCAAGCCCTGTCATTGCTGTCATACTCTGACAAGTGGCAGCACCCCATGCCTCACAGACATCAGCTCTGACACTCCACCCACTAAAGTCATCATTACGGAGGCTCAACCACTCAAGTCAGACAAGCTCTAAGCATCTATAAAATGGGTAAGAGGGAACCCCGACCAGGTAACTAAGAACTGAGAACGGAGAACTCACAACACTCCTAAACACTCATTCTTGCTCATAGAGAGCACGGCTCTAAGCCTCTCTCTTCTTCTCTCTTTCGAGCTTCCTCAAGCTCACGGCTGTTGCCCAGAGCACTGACTTGAGCGTCGGAGGGTCCCCACCGAAATCTCTGGCCCCAGGGACTTGTTTGCAGGCCCACAGGCGCGAGAGGCTCACCGGAGGATCCCGGGCTCACTGGAGGAGGCGACCGGACGCTCGCGGACGCTCAGAGAGGCAACTCGGCGTCAACAGATTGACGCGCCAGGAAGGGGGAGAGAGCAGAGTTCTACGACACTAAACTACAAGCTCTCACTCCCTCTACTACAACAATAAAAGCTTTCGCCAGTTATACTGGGGGGCACCCTCAACGGGCTGCGCAATAGGAGCATTAACGGCAGCTGTCCAAAAGTTGCGGGAGCGATATTTCATAGCCACACAGTGGCAAACAAGAGCTTACGCTGCTCCTTTGTTTGCCGCTCAAGCCAGCTATCATCCATCTGGTGGGAGATCTTCCTAGAGAGAGACTTGCCACCGTCATATCTCTCCAAGGCTCATCAGCAAGAGCAAGCTCAAGCTATTAGTAAAGAGCCCCTCTAAGGTCACCAACAAATACCACAAATGTGGAGCCCCCAAATGAAGCAGAAGGAGATAAATTTCTTCAACAAAAAAGCTAAGTACACTACACTTTGAGAAAAAGTTTATTTTCATTAGTGTATGAATACATTATGGGAAAACCAACAAAACAAACCATTCAAAAGGCTCTTAACGGTCCTACGATCATAATGTTGGGAGAGTTAATCCCCGAGGCATGCATATTTTAAAATTTGATAATAATTATCAATGCGGAAATTTAAAGATTACATATTAATCTTTCTAACATGCATCAAGATCATATCTTTGCCTTATATTATAAGATCATTTGATCTAAGTATTGCATATAAATTAAATAATTAAGATCATATCTTAATCTTCAAGATGAGAAGTCATACTACTCATCTTGAAGCCTGCCTTAAGATCTAAGGATCAAATCACTCACTTTAAGAACAGTAGGTAAATCCTTTGTGCTCTGCAGCCGTTCAATCGTCCGGCCTCTAGTACTGTCCACGCGAAGCCCCCGAATGATTGGATTTCCGGGAGTGCTAGCTCGCGGAAAAATAATTTTGCTGATCTTGAATTCTTCCACTTGAATCTTCCTCCAAGATCCACCAAGCTTTTGCTAACACTAAAATCACACCAGAATTTTCTGTTCTAACTCTTAGAACTATAACACTTGGTTCTAACTGTTTAGAATTTTTTGATCTCTTTTTGATATTGTGTTATGTTATCTGGTGAGGGATGTCCTCTATTTATAGTTTCATATTAGCCAGCCTATTGAATTCTAACATTTAGAATTACGTTGTTTTTGTGAAAACCAAAGAGACATATTAAATTCACACACTTATCAATGCATGAAGAGTTGTGTAGAGTGCTCTTCCAAAGAGGCACATTAATTCACACGCTTGTCAATGCACGGAGAGTTGTGTGGAGTGCTCTTCCAAAGAGGCACATTAATTTACACACTTGTCAATGCATGGAGAGTTGTGTGGAGTGCTCTTCCAAAGAGGCACATTAATTCACACACTTGTCAATGCACGGAGAGTTATGTGAAGTGCTCTTCCAAAGAGGCACCTTTTAGCAAAATTTATTTTTCTTGAACTTGGGAATCATTTGAAGAAGACTAAAAGTTATAAATTAAATTCTGCATGAGAATTTAATTTCTCATGAGATGAGATTTTAGTTATATCATCATGCAAGAAAATCTTTTTCACACATGGGGTTTGGATTTTTGGTTTTAAGCTAATTTGAATTTATTGGATTAAACCAATATAGATCATGGTCCTAGCCCAAATCAAATTTGGCTAATCCTGAATCTATTTAAATCCAAATCAAATCTAATTTCAAATCAATATTTGAAATTGATTAGTCCTTCTAGTAGACTTAAACCAAATTGAATCTTATTCACTTGTACCTAATCCAATTGAGATAATTCAATCAATCAAATTGATTAATTAAATCATATACGATTCTCAATCGTTGATCAGCAAATAGATCATCCTAAGAAACTTCTATGCGTGTGACTCTCTAGGTTCGAACCTAAGCCGGTAGCATAGAAATAATTTTCTATACTAATCGATGTGCCCATCTAGCAATGGAACCCGACGTCCGGATAGGTCGAAGAGTTGCCGAGCAAACTCCAAGAACCCTAAGAAACAGTTACCGTATAATTCATCCTCTTGACCACAAATGCTAAGGATGGCTTAAGAGCCTGTCAACTCTAAACAGCAAATCCATAAAGTGATTTCAATTTTAGTGATCATATGACTTTCACATGAAGTGCCTTGGCCAAGGTCTTGCTAAATTGAAACACAAGCATTTCTCCTTTTAACGGGATAGGTCAAATTCCATCTTGATCCACAACTGACTACCACAAGTACTTGACTGCACCCAGTAACCTTTCGTAGCTGGATTAGAAATCCAGGTGGTCTGGCACCTAAGTACAATGAGTTTCTTGTAAGCCACTGCTTGTGATCTTCATGTCTGAAGGATACTTATACCTATATCTTTTCGGATTAACTCTTGACAGTAGAGTATCCGGAAATGAGTCACGTTCGGTAAAATGTACTCCTACACTTTCACCTGTATGTCATACCAGTGTCTCTACACTCCTTGGTTAAGAGGACAACCAATAAATATGATATACAACGTCCTATAATTGATAGTACTATGGCCCTGTCATAGTATATCATTTGGTCGCGAACTCTTTTAAGGACCTTCAAAGATAAATCCTCCTTTATCGTGAAGGAAGATCCTAAGGGCTTCATTACTATTAGGAGTTTTAAGAAGATCTTCTTGTAATGAATAAACTGTCAAATAACTTTTATTAATATATCAATTTATATATAATTTACATCAGCACAATCATCAAATGATTGGCTTTAGGATACAATTCCCAACAAACTCCCACTTAGCCTAAAGCCACTCATTACAGTATCTAATACCCATCTTCAATTTATAGTCATCAAACTCCTTGATGCTGAGTGCTTTAGTAAATGGGTCACCTAGGTTTTCCTTTCCATCAATCTTCTAAAGATTTATGTCACCTCGGTCTATAATCTCTCGTATAAGATGAAACCGGCGCAGTATGTGCTTAGTGCGCTGATGTGCTCTTGGTTCCTTTGCTTGAGCTATAGCACCAGTGCTGTCACTATACAACAGGACTGGTCCATCTATGGAAGGTGTCACTCCAAGCTCGGAGATGAACTTTCGCAGCCACACAGCTTCTTTTGCAGTATCTGATGCAGCGATGTACTCTGCCTCGCACACCGAATCTGCCACTGTATGTTGCTTGGAACTTTTCCAGCAAACAGCTCCATCATTTAGGATAAACACGAAACCCGATACACTTTTGCTATCATCATGATCTGATTGGAAACTGAAATCAGTATATCCAACAAGTTTCAAATCAGACTCTCCATAGACTAACCACTGGTCCTTAGTATTTCTTAAATACTTAAGGATTGTCTTAACAACTTGCTAGTGTTTTTCTCCTGGATCAGATTGGTATCTACTCACTACTCCTAGTGAGTATGCCACATCTGGTCTTGTACATGTCATGGTGTACATAATCGATCCTACTGCTGAAGCATATGGAATTCGACTCATACGTTCTCTTTCATTAGGAGTTGTCGGACAATCCTTCTTAGAAAGATGAATTCCATGGCCTATCGGAAGATAGCCTTTCTTGGAATTTTTCATGCTAAACCTCTTTAGCACTGTGTCAATGTACATAGATTGGGATAAACCAAGCATCCTCTTAAATCTATCTCTATAGATCTTCATCCCGAGGATGTATGATGCTTCTCCCAGATCTTTCATGAAGAATTGTGATGATAATCATGTCTTTATTCCTTGTAATGCAGGGACATCATTCCCAATTAAGAGAATGTCATCCACATATAATACAAGAAATATAATAACGGAACCGTTAGCCCATTTATAAATGCAAGGTTCTTCTTTATTCTTAATAAAGCCATAAGATTTGATCACTTTATCAAATCGTATGTTCCAATTCCTAGATGCTTGCTTAAGTCCATAAATAGACTTCTGTAGCCTGCACACTTTAGACTTGTCTTTAAATATAAAACCTTCAAGCTGTATCATATACACCTGTTCTTCTAAGTCACCATTTAGAAAAGCGGTTTTAACATCCATTTTCCAAATCTCATAATCTAAGTGTGCTGCTATAGCTAGCATAATCCGAATGGATTTCAGCATTGCCATAGGAAAAAACGTTTCGTCATAGTCAATAACATAACGTTGACGATACCCCTTGGTAACCAGATGTGCTTTATAGGTCTTAACCTTTCCATCTGCGCCTCTTTTTCTCTTGAAAACCCACTTACACCCTATGGGTTTTATCCCTTTGGGTGGGTCAACTAATGTCCATACATTATTGTCCTTCATGTAATCAAGTTTGGATTTTATGGCATCAAGCCATTTATTAGAGTCAGTCCTTTGCATAGCATCCATATAGGTGATCGGATCCTCGTTGTTCTCATCGAGTTCAACAGGATCATCGTTCTGGACCAAGAAACCTAAGTATCTGTCCGGTTGATGTGGTACTCTACCAGATCGCCTTAATGGTGCATCTAAAATGGGTTTTGAGTTTGATCTAATCAACTCAGATTCTAAGGGTTCACTGGTTTGTGTTGTTCCTTCTACTTGATGAACTTCCTTAAGTTCAACATTAGAGCTATTTGTTCCTTCACTAAGGAACTCCTTTTCAAGAAAAACTGCTCTATTACTAATGAACAATTTTTGTTCTTCAGTATTGTAGAAGTAATATCCTTTGGTTTCTTTCAGATAGCCGATAAAAAAACATTTGTCAGATTTGGGTTCAAGTTTGTCTGATTTTGCACGTTTCACATAAGTTGGACACCCCCAGACTCTCAGATAGGTGATTACCGGTTTATGTCCATACCACATATCATGTGGAGTTTTTGAAACAGACTTACTTGGAACCTTATTGAGAATATGACAAGCTGATTCTAATGCATATCCCCAAAAGGATATTGGCAAGCTTGCAAAACCCATCATGGACCGAACCATGTCTAACAGAGTTCGATTCCTCCTTTTCGACATACCGTTATGTTGTGGTGTTTCTGGAGGAGTCCATTGGGAGAGAATCTCATTCTTCCTTAAATATGTCACAAAGTCATTGGAAAGGTATTCGCCTCCTCGATCTGATCGAAGGATCTTAATATATTTTCTATTTATTTTTCTACTTCTTTATGATATTATTTGAACATTTCAAACGATTCAGATTTATGTCGCATAAGATAGACATAACCGAACCTAGAAAGGTCGTCTGTAAAAGTAATGAAGTAGTAATATCCACCTTTGGCACAAGTGCTCATTGGTCCACATACATCAGTATGTACTAGACTTAATAGCTCTTTAGCTCTTTCATCTTTTCCAGTAAAAGATGACTTGGTCATTTTACCAAGAAGACAGGATTCACAGGTAGTTAATGATTCACAATCATCAACTCAAAGGATGCCCTCCTGAGTTAATCTGTTTAATCTGTTCTTATTGATATGACCCAGCCGATGGTGCCAAAGATAAATGTATGTGACATCAGTTGTTATAGGGCGCTTACTTGATTTGTACACTACATTCACAGGCTGTGATAATATATAAATGTCATTAGATAAATGCCCAGTCATTACAGTGACTCCATTCATAATGATATTCAAAGTAACATCCTTTATTGAAATTTCATAATGACTTTTGGTCAGAAGGCCTACAGAAATTACGTTCAACAAGAACGTTGGGCAAAAATGACAATCATTTAGTATAATGACATTTCTATTGAAAACTATTTCAAGAACTCCTAATACCAGAACTGGAACTAATCTTCCATCGCCGACATTAAGGAATCTTTCATTGTCCTCAAAACTTTTAGTGACCTGTAGTCCCTGTAATGAATTGCAAATGTTAAAAGGACTCTCGGTATCCAATACCCAGGTCTGATTATCATATACAGAAAAATTACAAGGTATTATCATATAAATACCTTGTTGAGCAACATCTTGCCCCTTTTTCTTCTTCGGCCTGTTTGGATCAAGTGTGGCAATGTAAAGAGGACAGTTCCTCTTTCAGTGCCCTTGCATCTTGCAATGAAAGCATTCAGTTTGACTTTTATCAACTTTCTTCTTCTGCATCTGACCCCTTATAGATGTCCTAGCATGTTGCACCTTTTTCTTATTCCTTTTCTTCTTTCCTTTCCCAAAGGGTTAACGTCCTACCTTAGATCCTTCAACCACATTAACCAAACCCTTAGAGAGCTGGTTATCCTTCTCAAAGTTCTGTAACAACCCCAACAAACCGTGGTAGTTGACTGCAGGCTTTGTCATTCGAAAATGAGTAAGGAAAGGTCGGAAGGATGGAGGCAAGGAATTCAGGATCGCATCTTTTCCCAACTGCTCATGTAGGGGAAAGCCGAGCTTGCTTAGCAGTTCTATCTTCTCGATCATGTACAATACATGATCAGTGACAGGAGATCCATCCCTCATTCGAGCATTAAAAATAGCACAACTAGTCTTGTGCCTTTCAACGTCGTCAGGTGTACCGAAAGATTCATTCAACGCTTGAATGATTTCTTCTGGCTGAGCATTCTCGAACCGGCGATCGAATTCATCGTTCATTGATGCTAGCATGATGCAACATACGCTAGTTCTATCATTGAGCCACTTCTGATAAGTGTCTTTCTCAGAACTTTGTGTGTTTGCATCAGGTATCTTTGGTGCAGGATTATTAAGAATATATAGAATCCTCTCATGCTCAAGGATGATCTTAAGTTTTCTAAACCAGCTATTGAAATTTAAACCATTCAACTTGTCACTATCCAATAGGGACCTTAATGATAAATTAGTGGCCATTTTCTACATAAGGAAAAATTAAAGTTTATTAGTATATAAATTGATTCAGTCTAAAGACTTGGACTTTAGTCTAAAGATTCTTCCACTATTTTGTTTAAATTGGCAGCCTCTACACCCCAATTCGAAAATTATTCTTAATTCTTTAGCGGGCACTAAGATCTACATAGACTACATATAGGCCCAAGTGAAGCTTGGCCAACCCATATGCATCTAAGAATAGGTTCAAAACAAATTGTTTCCCAAAACAATTCTTAGTGTTCAGTTTTGCCCCATGTACCTCTTCAGCAGGCATGGAGTGCCTCCACTGAAAGTTCTGGTTAGGTCCAACCATTAAATGATATAATCAGTGTAACCTATCAATAGACAACCAAGCCCGAGTGAAGCTTGGCTCACCTGACTGTCTATTTAATAGTTACGCTGACTTATCATATAATGAATGATAATTCTGATGGTTGATAAGCACCAGGCATGGAGTGCCTCCAATGATTATCAAGACATCGGACTCATTATCACCCACCTTAATGGGAGGCTATGATCTAGTTATCATATAACTATTTCATTTTAAGGACCTAATAATTTTAGAGGATTTTATAATTTGAAGACAAATTGACTAATCAAGTTCTCCCACTGAATGTATGAAATGGGTAGAATGAAACAAGATTAAGTCAGGTTAAGTGGCACCTAAATCAGTCAGACTGATTTCCTTACAGGCATGGGTCAACCCGAATCAGGTAAATGATCTGAATCATAAATGGTTCACCACATTGACCAGGTGAGTGAGATCGATGGGAGGGATATGCCATTAACTCGTTAAAGACGCATCAATACGAGTAGCTCCCAATTAAAAACCATTCGATCGTTGATCCTAGAGCAACTTGCCAACTCACCTTGACATCATATGGTTAACCAATTCTGATTTGACCATCTAAGAGATTCATGCTCAACCACGGAGGCTAATCTACTTCCATTTGGTTTAATCAAAGAGAATGACATGATCAACTACAACTATTATTTGATTTAGAGCATTCTTAACCTAATCTAATTAGATTTGTTCAAATACTCTTTTAGCCCAGTTGATTTAAACCTTAGGGTCTAACCCTTTATGGACCCAATTTAGCTAACCCAAAAGATTAAATATATTTCATGTTTACATGTCATATATTTCAATCAAGCATCACATGTATTATGTTACTACTCATAATTCCTATATTTAGATCATATCTAAAGAGATTATGAATTAACATTTGACATTCAAATTAGACTCTCATAAATATTTGTATGTTTCATAACATAGACATCATGCCATCATATATCATATCTATGTTTTATACTAAACATGCAAATATCATGCTTTTATACAACATCAATATGTATCAAATATAAAACATCTTTTGAAAGTGCGTGTAATCTATGTTTGATGCATAAGCTCAATTTAAATTATCTTTGGATTGAGCATCAATGATAAAATAATAGCACGGCAATATGTCACAGAATACCTCATTGAATGGGTAATTTGGATTTTCAATCCATCTGTGACCATATAGCCTTGCGATTAGTTTTAGCCATAATTACACAATTAATAAGAACATTAATTTACATGAAATAAATTAGATTAATAAGAAACAAAAGCTCTGATACCATTTGTTACTCGGTCATGGGTACCTCCCATGTCACCTAACAAATGTACCTATCAAACTAGCCGGCTACCGTCTCGGCTGGTACACCAACACCAATGGGCGGAGAGTCTGGCTTCGGTGACACGGTAACCAGCGAGAGTTCCCATTGATGCTCTGCCTGCATTTAACCCCGTGCAGGTCAACTAGCTCTGATACCACTTTGTTGGGAGAGTTAATCCCCGAGGCATGCATATTTTAAAATTTGATAACAATTATCAATGCGTAAATTTAAAGATTACATATTAATCTTTCTAACATGCATCAAGATCATATCTTTGCCTTATATTATAAGATCGTTTGATCTAAGTATTGCATATAAATTAAATAATTAAGATTATATCTTAATCTTCAAGATGAGAAGTCATACTACTCATCTTGAAGCCTGCCTTAAGATCTAAGGATCAAATCACTCACCTTAAGAACAGTAGGTAAATCCTTTGTGCTCTGCAGCCGTTCAATCGTCCGGCCTCTAGTATTGTCCACGCGAAGCCCCCGAATGATCGGATTCCCGGGAGTGCTAGCTCGCGGAAAAACAATTTTGCTGATCTTGAATTCTTCCACTTGAATCTTCCTCCAAGATCCATCAAGCTTTTGCTAACACTAAAATCACACCAGAATTTTTTGTTCTAACTCTTAGAACTATAACACTTGGTTCTAACTGTTTAGAATTTTTTGATCTCTTTTTTGATATTGTGTTATGTTATCTGGTTAGGGATGTCCTCTATTTATAGTTTCATATTAGCCAGCCTATTGAATTCTAACATTTAGAATTCTGCTGTTTTTGTGAAAACCAAAGAGACATATTAAATTCACACACTTATCAATGCATGAAGAGTTGTATGGAGTGCTCTTCCAAAGAGGCACATTAATTCACACGCTTGTCAATGCAGAGAGTTGTGTGGAGTGCTCTTCCAAAGAGGCACATTAATTCATACACTTGTCAATGCACAGAGAGTTGTGTGGAGTGTTCTTCCAAAGAGGCACCCTTTAGCAAAATTTATTTTTCTTGAACTTGGGAATCATTTGAAGAAGACCAAAAGTTATAAATTAAATTCTGCATGAGAATTTAATTTCTCATGAGATGAGATTTTAGTTATCTCATCATGCGAGAAAACCTTTTTCACACATGGGGTTTGGATTTTTGGTTTTAAGCTAATTTGAATTTATTGGATTAAACCAATATAGATCATGGTCCTAGCCCAAATCAAATTTGGCTAATCCTGAATCTATTTAAATCCAAATCAAATCTAATTTCAAATCAATATTTGAAATTGATTAGTCCTTCTAGTAGACTTAAACCAAATTGAATCTTATTCACTTGTACTTAATCCAATTAAGATAATTCAATCAATCAAATTGATTAATTAAATCATATACGATTCTTAATCGTTGATCAGTAAATAGATCATCCTAGGAAACTTCTATGCGTGTGACTCTCTAGGTTCGAACCTATGCCGGTAGCATAGAAATAATTTTCTATACTAATCGATGTGCCCATCTAGCAATGGAACCCAACGTCCGGATAGGTCGAAGAGTTGCCGAGCAAACTCCAAGAACCCTAAGAAACAGCTACCGTATAATTCATCCTCTTGACCACAAATGCTAAGGATGGCTTAAGAGCCTGTCAACTCTAAACAGCAAATCCATAAAGTGATTTCAATTTTAGTGATCATGTGACTTTCACATGAAGTGCCTTGGCCAAGGTCTTGCTAAATTGAAACACAAGTATTTCTCCTTTTAACGGGATAGGTCAAATTTCATCTTGATCCACAACTGACTACCACAAGTACTTGACTGCACCCAGTAACCTTTCGTAGATGGATTAGAAATCCAGGTGGTCCGGCACCTAAGTACAATGAGTTTCTTGTAAGCCACTGGTTGTGATCTTCAGGTCTGAAGGATACTTATACCTATATCTTCTCGGAATAACTCTTGATAGTAAAGTATCCGGAAATGAGTCACGTTCGGTGAAATATACTCCTACACTTTCACCTGTATGTCATACCAGTGTCTCTACACTCCTTGGTTAAGAGGACAACCAATAAATATGATATACAACGTCCTATAATTGATAGTACTATGGCCCTGTCATAGTATATCATTTGGTCGCGAACTCTTTTAAGGACCTTCAAAGATAAATCCTCCTTTATCGTGAAGGAAGATCCAGAGGGCTTCATTACTATTAGGAGTTTTAAGAAGATGTTCTTGTAATGAATAAACTGCCAAATAACTTTTATTAATATATCAATTTATATACAATTTACATCAGCACAATCATCAAATGATTGGCTTTAGGATACAATTCCCAACACATAAGGTCACCCCGGGCCGGCCGCGAAACCCTCGCGATGGTTCAAGACTTGTGGTTCCAGCGACCTTGAGTCACCCCTTGGGCCGGCCTTGAAACCCCCGAGGCAGTTTCGGAGGAGCTCGATGGTATCGCGGCTAACGGATACCACTCGGCCTAGCTAGCATACGCTCTGAGTCGGTTCAAATCCCTAACAGCCCGTGCCCGCTCGAGTCACCTCTCGGACCAGCACACAAACACTCAAGGCAATTTTATTTCATCCCCCGCGGCTCTATTTCTGCTTTGGCAATTTTATTTCAGCCTCAACGGCTTATCTCTGCCTCCGCGGCACTATTGCAGCCTCAACGGCTCCCTCTGCCTCAGCGGCATCATAGCAGCCTCAACGGCTCTCTCTGCCTCAGCAGCATCATTACAGCTTCAACAACTCAGTCTCTACCTCAGCGGCATCATTGCAGCCTCATCGGCTCTCCTCTGCCTCAGCGGCATATCGACGGGCACCCACATCCAAACTTTATGTCAAAAGTTGAAGACCCAAAGTAAGGTAGGGATTAGTCACTTGAGAGGTGACGCCCCTTTCTCCTTACTAGGGTGGGCCCGCTTCATCTCAGGGGCGAGGGGGCATCTGATGTGGCTGATCCAACGCCGTTAGAGAACCGTGAAGGAAACTGACGGAGCCCCGCTTGGCCTCCAAGGTCCCCTCGGCCTCCGAGGTCCCTTCGGCCTCCGAGGTCCCTTCGGACATGGGCCACAACGACAGCATCCAGACTTGGCAACTAGGCCTTCCCCCCATCCACCACCTTTTCTCTCTCCTCTGCATGGAGCCAACTTCTGTACGGCCTCGGACCCCGTTCCCATCTCATGCAGACGCCCAGGTTCCTCTGCTCTGTTCCTAGCTGCCGAGCTTCAGCCTCGGCCAGCCTTAACTGAGGGCCAGCTTCAGCCTCGGCCAATATACCTCGGCCAGCTTCAGCCTCGGCCAGCTTCAGCCTTGGCCAGCTTCAACCTCGGCCAGCCTCAGCCTCGGCCAGCAGCATACCTTGGCCAGCTTCAGCCTCGGTCAGCCTCAGCCTCGGCCAACATACCTCGGCCATCTTCAACCTCGGCCCTCGGCCAACATACCTCGGCCAACCTCAGCCTCGGCCAGCAGCATACCTCGGCCAGCTTCAGCCTCGGCCAGCTTCAGCCTCGGCCAAGATACCTCAGCCAGCTTCAGCCTCGGCCAGCCTCAGCCTCGGCCAACATACCTCGGCCAGCTTTAGCCTCGGCCAACATACCTCGGCCAGCTTCAGCATCGACTAGCTTCCGCCTCGGCCAACATACCTCGGCCATCCTCAGCCTCGACCAACATATCTCGGCCATCTTCAGCCTTGGCCAGCTTTAGCCTCGGCCAGCAGCATACCTCGGCCAACCTCAGCCTCGGCCAGCAACATACCTCGACCAGCTTCAGCCTCGGCCAAGATACCTCAGCCAGCTTCAGCCTCGGCCAGCCTCAGCCTCGGACAACATACCTCGGCCAGCTTTAGCCTCGGCTAGCTTTAGCCTCGGCTAGCCTCAGCCTCGGCCAGCTTCAGCCTCGACCAGCTTCCGCCTCGGCCAACATACCTCGGCCAGCCTCAGCCTCGACCAACAGCATACCTCGGCCAGCTTCAGCCTCGGCCAACATACCTCGGCCAGCTTCAGCCTTGGCCAGCTTCAACCTCGGCCAACATACCTCGGCCAGCCTCAGCCTCAACAGCAGCATACCTCGGCCAGCTTCAGCCTCGGCCAGCCTCAGCCTCGGCTAGCTTCAGCCTCGGTCAACATACCTCGGCCATCTTCAGCCTTGGCCAGCCTCAGCCTCGGCCAGCTTTAGCCTCGGCCAAGATACCTCGGTCAGCTTCAGCCTCGGCCAGCCTCAGCCTTGGCCAACATACCTCGGCCAACTTCAACCTCGGTCAGTCGGCCTCAGCAACCACCCAAGCAATTCCCCAGCAGCCATATTATGGGGTCCACGTGCCTGGCTGCATCGCTGTCCACACAGGACAAGAGACATGCGACATGGGGAACATATCTGGCAAGCGTCGTAACGGCTGCCCACACCCTGCAAGCCTGCAACAGCCTGCAACAACCATCCATCAAGTGGCCACCCACTCTGACGAAACTTGGCCTGTAGTCCTGACATGTCAACGAAGGAAGCAAGCCCTACCATTGCTGCCATGCTCTAACAAGTGGTAGAACCCCATGCCTCACAGACATCAGCTCTGACACTCCACCCACTAAAGTCATCATTACGAAGGCTCAACCACTCAAGTCAGACAAACTCTAAGCATCTATAAAATGGGTAAGAGGGACTCCCGACCAGGTAACTAAGAACTGAGAATGGAGAACTCACAACACTCCTAAATGCCCATTCTTGCTCACAGAGAGCACGGCTCTAAGCCTCTCTCTTCTTCTCTCTTTCGAGCTTCCTTAAGCTCACGGCTGTTGCTCAGAGCACTAACTTGAGCGTCGGAGGGTTCCCACCGGAATCTCCGGCCCCCGGGACTTGTTTGCAGGCCCACAGGTGCGAGAGGCTCACCGAAGGATCCGGGCTCGCTAGAGGAGGCGATCGAACGCTCGCGAATGCTCGAAGGGGTGATCTGGCGTCAACACTACCCGTTTGTTTCTTCATAAAAAAGTCATAAAAAGCCATAAATCCTTTTAGACTGCATTTGGCACACAAAACAGAATAGTGTAAGAGAAAGAACAAAATAAGAAAAATAATAAGATATAATAAATATTATCATATTTTATGTTTGATGAGGGATAGGATAACAAATTAGATGTGACAAAATTTATTCTTTTCTATGTTTGATGTTAGACAAGATTAGATAATATTAAAGTCATACTTTTCTAGTTTGAAAATTATACTCTTAGATTTTTTTTAAAAAAAATCATATTCTTTAGAAAATGAGTAGCTATTACTAATGATAAATATAAAAAAGAAAATAAAATAATGGATAAATAGGATAAAAATAAAAATATTTATTTTAATGAAATAAATTATACGTCTTCAATGCCATGGGATAAAATTTTATCATGTCTTTACAAAATGCAAACATTAAAAAAAAAATTAAAACAATGATGAATCAAACGTGCCCTTAATGCTATAATAGGTCAGATTGATTCTGACTTGACCTTGTCTCAATCTGATCTGTATTTAAAGATGCATGGATTGGATTGAGTTTACAAATTGAACCTAATCTAAATTTCAAGTCGAATTTGGATGTTATATTTTTTAATCCAATCTAACTCAAATTTGATTCAACCCGACTCATAAAACTTGATTTTATAAATTTTATTTTTCTTCACTATAATTATGGTATTAATTTATTGAATGAACTCTAATTTAAATCAACTATTCTTTTACCTTAACGAGATACCATTCCATATTTGTTTTACTTAATTATATTTAAATATTTATTATGTAATATTTTATTTTGATAAATTCTTATTCATAATGTCTCTAATATATGAATAAATATTTTAAATATCATATCTTATAAACTTAAGAATAATCATTTATTTGGATAAAATTAAAAGTTTTTGAATAAAAATTTAAGTTTAAATCAGCTTTTTAAATCTTATTTAAATTATTTAATGAATGTATATTTGATTGCCAATTCATAGAATTTAGGTATAAAAAATAGTTAGATATTTAGATAAAATAGGGTTCAATCCTTTTCTATCCCAAATCCCAACATTATGTGTTAGACTCGGATCATACTTAACCTTGAATAGGTCCGAATGATTCGTTAGATTTAAATTTTTTTAACAAAACAGATATGATCTGACCTTATAAATAAATAAGTTAAAGTTTAAATTCAAAAGCATGCTTCAAATATAAATTCAAATCGAATCAGAATCAAGCATGACCTTAAGTCCTTTTAGGCTAAAATATACCAACATTCACTTAAAATTCATTTTAAACTTTAAACTTTGAGTTGTTATAGTATATTTTTTTATATTTTAAAAATATTATATTTTTAATATTTAATTATATGAGATCAATTAAAATTAATAAAATAGCTAACAAATCATGTTGAAGTGAACCAATGAATTAGTTGACAAGACGATACAATAACCGTTTTATCAATTTTAATGGACTCTATGCAATAAGATATTAGAAATATAGCATTCTTAAAGCATGAGAAAGTAAATTGTAATAGCCGAATGATGGCCAAAATAAAATTTTAGTGAATGCTTGGGAGACCAAAAGAATGACATCATATTTTCTCCATTACAGTATTACAGGATACCTGCGGGATCTAGCGATTGGAAGAACAGTACTCAACCTGCAGAGGAGGGGGGCACCATGTCCGGAAAATTTTAGGTCCATCATCACTCTGACCAAATCTTGGTGCCACGTCGCCGTCCATTGTTACGCTAGCTCTTTCCGTCCACCATCTTCTGCCATAGCCAAGGTTCGGTAGTTTGACATCAAATTCATTTTTTATGGTTATAATCTTGTCTGCCAATTTTCCCTGGTACTATATATATATATATCATCAGTTTATCCTTTGAAATAAATTTGTTTATACCCACAGTGAGATAAAGCGTTGGAAACTTTCATTGAATGGAAGTAGAGATTACAGTGAGCATATTTACTGGGGGCTATTAATTTCAGGTTTGGGAAGTCCGTATACCTTTCAAACAGTATTTGTCCATTCTACTAAGCCTTTTTCTTTCCCTGAAGCTTCCGGTGGTTCTCCACTGGTGCAACTGAACGAGTGTTGTAGCGTAATGCATGGCATGACGCTGGTTAATTAATGTTACCGAGAACTTCTGGCAAAAGCCACCTTTCCTATTCTCTTCTCTTTATAATTTTTTTCTTTTTTTTCAAACAAAAAATCCTCTTTTAGACTGGCACACAAACACATGCAGACAGATCCACACAGTCCTCTTGCACAGAGCCACGGAGCCCAGATCTCTATTAAAAAAAAAACTGCAAGCCTATCACCAGCACACGGCTTTCTGGTATTTCCTTGGCGCGACGAATGAAGCATGAGAGATTTAACTATGATTTTGAGTGAGGACCGAAATAAATATTGAGTGAAAGTCTTCAGGCAAATATATATTTTCAGCCATAAATAAATATTAAATACCATCCACCCGCCTCGAAATCGAGCACTCGACAGTCTCCTCGCTGGCCCGCTCAATAGTCGGCACCGCCGCACTATCGAACCGTTTCTTTTTCCCCCTGACCCGCGCCGGTCAACGAGGGCAATAGCACATGATAGAAAAAAGAAATTTTAATCAAAGATGCACGTGAATCACCCTTGACGCTGGCTCTCTCCTCCGATCAATCATCGCCATCGGTATTGAAACGGAGGAAGAGGGTACTTTGATTCTCCTCGACCTTTTCCTCTGAACGAATGTATCATAGAAGATTTCGCGCATATAATTATAAAACGGTAAAAAAGAATTTAGAATATAACTTATTTTATATCCTGCTAATGGATTTGATTACATTTGAAGGTAATTAAGTGAGACTCAATTTATTTTCCTTTAAATTCATATGTGAAAAGAAAAGAAAAATGATGACCATCCACCACACCAAAGAAACAGGGTCTCATCGTGGCCATCCCCCTGACCTCTCACTGTTGATGTTGCCACATGTGACATGACCCCTCCTACTAGCGCATGTTGCTGAGAATCATAGTTACCGATAGACCCGGCTGGTTGGTCCAATTGAATCAACATCTTGAGGCTAAATTGGTTCGATTCTAATATAAAATTATATATATATATAAGTGATTCAAAATAATTCAATTAATTTATTTGATTTACTCATAAATCAATCAATCTAACCTGAACTGAATGAAATCATGAATTTTATTATTATGTTAATCTTAATTTTTTTAAAAAATAATTTTTATTAATATAAATATATTTTTATATTAAAATAATTGATCGATGGTTTAATCAGTGACCCGATGGTTAAACCAGTGATCCGATGACTCGAGTCCTTAGCCCGATCGATGTCCGGATCGAATCTGACAACTATACTGAAATAAAGGAAGAGAAGCTCGACACTGTCGCTGTTGCCCAGCCCAAAGGACCGGCCCATATGGCAATCATTCCACGTAAGTAGGTTGTCCTTGTCTTCTCAGTTGCTTAATCTTTCAGTTATAAAAACACATGCATAGTGCACGACGATTAGTCGTGCACGTGAAACTACACCGATGCGAAAAAAATAAGAATGTTCTTGACACATGCACCACCAATCACAGTGGATAATGCGCAATGGCTTTTCCTTCGATTATATATCATAATTGTTAAATCCGACCTGAACATCAACTCAGCCAAGGGCTTGAGTCATCGGATCATTGATTGAACCATCAGTTCAATTATTTTAATATAAAAATATTTTTATATTAATAAAATTTAATTTTAAATAAAAAATTTAAGATCAACATGATAATACCACATCAAATGTCATAAAAAAACTTTAAATTATAATCGTTTAGGCTGTGTTGACAAACGGCATAATAATGACCGGTTCTCATATAGCTTTATGGATGGATCTTCCTCTTTTTGTTATTGAAAAAGTCTTTGTACATCATATTTGGTGCAGCAAGTCCTACATGAGCTATACCGCTCCTTCTTATTGATCCACAAGAATCCTATATGGCTTGATAAGATGGGGCATAGATACTATCTTAAATTTTGAAATGGCGTGCATTAATACCTGCTCAGTTTTTTTTGAAATTTATGTATAGACTACGGTGCACATTTTCTAAATGGGTATCGTAATTTTATAACTATGGTGTTGTAGATTTACAACTAGATGTCGTATTTTTTTTTTTGCTTTCTGAATGGGTGTCTTAATTTTATAACTACTGTTGAGAAATTTGGGAGATTGTAATTATTTAATTACCCCAACTTTATTGATTTTGATGATTTCCAAAAGCCATGAGTATTTTAAAGGAAATAATGAGTTTATTTATCAAAAACCTTGAGCTTATTCAAAATGAAAGCAATGGACTCTCAATGTTTAAATTTACTGAGTTTTGAATCAATTTGAAAAAGAAGTTTCAAGCTCTATATTTAAGATTTCAAAAAGGAATTTTTACATGTTATATTTCAATCAATGATTTCTTGAAACATGTCTTGAATTCATGCTTAATGTCATATTTATTGTATTCAAGTCAAAATATCATTTAAAATTATTCTGAGACGAATTTCAAAGTCAATCAAGAAAATTTCTGATTTTTGATACGTTCCGGAGCCGACTCTAGAGTTTCAGAGTCGACTCCAGTAAGTAACAGAGATTTCTGATTTTCTTGAGTCGACCCTTGGATTTCAAGAGTCGACCCCTGACTCTATGCGAGCCGACTCCTGAACTGTGTGAGTCGACTCTGCTCAAACAACAGAAAGCATGTTTTTTGAGCGCTTCTCGAGTCGACTCCCCATTTTTTTGAGTCGACCCCCGACTGTCAGGAGTCGACACTTTGGTTCTTCGCGAGTCGACCCTCTAACGTTTTAAATATTTCTATTTTTAGTAAACGACTTCGAGCCGACTCCACAGTGCTCGAGTCGACTCCACGAAATTCTGGACGCAATTTTTCACGATGACACGTCACTCCAACGGTAATATTTTAAATAACGGCTATATTTCTGTGTTTCTAACGGATATATTTTTCGCAGAATCTATAAATAGAGGAGCTCTTTTCAAATCAAAAACAACAATAGAGTGGTGAAAAAGAGAGAAAAGAAAATCTTTCAAAAAGAGGGAAAACAGAGCTTCATTGGAAAATCATTTAAGTCAAGAAAAGAGATTCAAAAGGAGTGAAATCAAAGAGAGAGATTCGTGTGCTCCAGAGCTACAATCAACAAAAGTTCAAGAGGAGATCCCAAAGCAACCAAGAGCAAATCAAGATCTTCCAACCTAGAAGAAAAAGAAGAAAAGCTTCAACCAACATCCAAAAGCCCCAAAGCTAGGAGAATCTGTGCTGAGGCCTGATTCCACACTTCAGAGGAGTTGGAGAAGAGAAGCAAAGAAGCCAAGCCTGCATTCAAGCTTATCTAATCAGGCTTTTCTAAACCTAAAGCTTTATTTTGATTATTCTGCTCAAGAGGAGCTGCTTGTATTCAAACTCTTATTTATTTACTTGTGTACTGATTCAATCAGTGGATTGAATTAGTGGAGGTAGTTTTACCTCGTTGTAAGCTTGGAATAGCTTACGTGTTGGGTTCGTTGTGATCCCGTTAAAAATAACGAGTTGGGTTTTGTGCTGGTAAGCCCGTGTAAAATCGACTGGGTTCGTTGTGATCCCGGAAAAACAACAAGTTTGAGTTGTGAGCTTGTAAAACAACTCGGCTGTAATCTAGGGAGATTATAGTGTGGACCCAAGTGAATCTTGGGAGTGGACGTAGGTGCTGGTTGCACCGAACCACTATAAAATCTTGTGTTTGCCGTGCTCATTTGTCTCTCACTCTATCTCTCTTATATTTCTGTTTGTGCATTGCTTATAAGTTAATTTCTCTCACTTGCACATCTTGAGTTAATTTATTTAAAACATTTCAAAAAGTCTTAAATTTTTAAGAACCCAATTCCCCCCCCCTCTTGGGTTGCCATCTGGGCCAACAACTACAGTGTCCTAAGTTTATAAATGGGATGTCATCTTAAATTTTGACATGACGTGCATTAATACCCGTTCAGCTTTTTTTGAAATTTGTATATACATTTTTTTAGTGGGTATCGTAATTTTATAACTACGGTATAGTAAATTTACAACTGGAATATCATATTTTTTGTAACTTTTTTAATGGATGTAGTAGGTGTCATAATTTTATAACTACAATGTTGTAAATTTACAACTGGAAAGTCATAATCTTTTTAACTTTCTTAATGGGTGTCTTAATTTTATAATTAAGATGGTGTCATCTTAAATTTGACATGCATTAATACCCGTTCATCTTTTTTTAAAAAAATTATGTACAAATACGTTTTCTGGGTATCATAATTTTATAATTACGGTATCATAAATTTACAATTGGGGTATCGTAATTTTTTTTTGGCTTTCTGAATTGGTATCATAATTTTAAAAATTAGGATGTCATAATTTTAAAACTGGAATATCATAATTTTTTTTGTTGGAATGTTATAAAGCTATTTTTAACATTTTTTAATGGATATACGGTGCAATTCATGTAGAACTTACTGCACCAAATGCGATGTACAAAGTCTTTTCCTTTGTTATTATCATAGCTCACTACGCCGCGAAGGCTGCTCCGAGACCAGCAGCTTCCTCCTCCACGTCTTTCATGGAGATTGTCTTCAAGAAAAAATTTTGGACCCTTTCTTCTTTCTCCCTTGTGTTCTTCTTTTGCATTGGCGAAGTCATCAACATGGTTTACTTATGTTTGAACAGAGAGACAGATGGAGAGGATCCATTAGATGAACCTAACATAAGAATTTAAAATGGCAGCAACAAACTCATGACCCCATTCGGTTCAAGATAGGTTGATCGACTCATAAGTGATCTAAAAGGATTAATCGAATTATTTCGAATGTCTTACATCCATATTGTTTTATATTAAAACCAAACCGACTTAACCTTCGAATCATAATTTCATCGATCTAACCAGCCAATTCAATCTGATTCTGATAACTATATTATATGGTTGGAAAAGTCTTTGTACACCGCCTCTAGTGCAGCAAATCCTACATAGGCTGCACCGCTTTTTTTTATTGATCCACATGGATCCCATGTGGCCTGACACGATGGGATAGAATAGCATGGAGATAATGTTACTTTTTGATCGTACATCCATTAAAAGTCGTTCAGCCTTTCACCATTGGTGTGCAAACGAAAATGCCCTTTCCCTTCAACCTACTTCAACCCGCCATCTTATCGGAAGAGATGAATGGATCATCGAAGTGAGACGTTGAGGGCATAGACGGTGTCTTCGGTGTGGGAATCCTCCGGGCGAGCAACCCTCTCCTTCTTCGCGTGGACCACCGGGTTCGCGTTGATCAGCCCTAGCATCATCTCTTCCCTTCCAACTTCCCTTCCCCCTCCCTCTCTCGCTTGCTTCTTCCACCACAGTCAAAGCTCACCTTAAGATAAAGCATCAGTTCAAAACCCACGACACCCTAGTTCAAAACCTTAAGACAAAGCATCAGTTCAAACCCATGACACCCTAGTTGAAAACCCACGACACCCTAGTTCATAACCCACAACACCCTAGTTCAAAACCTTAAGACAAAGCATCAGTTCAAAACCCACAACACCCTAGTTCATAACCCACGACACCCTAGACACCCTAATTCAAAACCTTAAGACAAAGCATCGGTTCAAACCCACGACACCCTAGTTGGAAACCCACGACACCCTAGTTCATAACCCACGATACCCTAGTTCAAAACCTTAAGACAAAGCATCAGTTTAAACCCACGACACCCTAGTTGGAAACCCACGACACCCTAGTTCATAACCCACAACACCCTAGTTCAAAACCTTAAGACAAAGCATCAGTTCAAAACTCACGACACCCTAGTTCATAACCTTAAGACAAAGCATCAGTTCAAACCCACAACACCCTAATTGGAAACCCACGACACCCTAGTTCATAACCCACGACACCCTAGTTCAAAACCTTAAGACAAGCGTCAGTTTAAACCCACGACAACCTAGTTGGAAACCCACGACACCCTAGTTCATAACCCACGACACCCTAGTTCAAAACCTTAAGACAAGCATCAGTTCAAAACCCACGACACCCTAGTTCAAAACCTTAAGACAAAGCATTAGTTCAAACCCACGACACCCTAGTTGAAAACCCACGACACCCTAGTTCATAACCCACGACACCCTAGTTCAAAACCTAAAGACAAAGCATCAGTTTAAACCCACGACACCCTAGTTGGAAACCCACGACACCCTAGTTCATAACCCACGACACCCTAGTCAAAACCTTAAGACAAAGCATCAGTTCAAAACCCACGACACCCTAGTTCATAACCCACGACACCCTAGTTCAAAAACCTTAAGACAAAACATCAGTTCAAACCCACGACACCCTAGTTCATAACCCACGACACCCTAGTTCAAAACCTTAAGACAAAGCATCAGTTCAAAACCCACGACACCCTAGTTCATAACCCACGACACCCAACCGGCTTGATCTTCTTGCACCCGGCTCAACCAGCACTTGATTCAGCCCGGCTATTGCCCAGAAGCCTTGAATCTTCTCCTCAAGAAGATCAAGAATCCGTCCAGCTTTACAAGAACTTCGGTCTTGACTGAATATTGGCTCTTCACAGCAACTCAGCACACCCTCGGCCAGCCTCAATCTACTTGGCCTGCGCACCAAGTCACCTGCAACCAACGCCTTCACTCTGCAACCAAATCGCTCGGCCTACAGCAAATTCACCCAATCTGTAGCAAGATCCACCAAACTTCATGGCCTGCACCAGCTTGATAAGCTTCAGTACTGCACCACCTCTTGCACTGATTCATCCAAGAATCAAAGCACTACCCAGAACTCAAAGAAGCCACCAACCTGAACCCAGCGGTCCATATAACTCCCAGCTGAATCAAAACCACCTAGCCGAGTGATTCTTGGCTAGTTCTTGTCGTTCCCCTCTTTAGTTAACGATGATGGTGGGAGCACCTGCAGCATATGGTATTACGTAAAATCAAACACCAAGACAACATCTTCCAAGTATTCTATACATAAATAGCTATACGTGAAGGAATCTAGTGGTACAGAGGCCTTGCATGTTGATGCATAAAGACGTGGAGTGATGAGGTGGCAATGAACTACATTTGAAGTGGGCGTTAACCAAACGGACTTTACGCGGTGAAAAGGGACTTTTCAAGCTGGCAGCCAGGCTCCTTCATCGTATTCAAAATAGAATTCACGCAGATTCAACATGGATTTGATCCGTCCAGGTCTAATGAAAGGTTTTGAACCTTAAGACATGAAAGGTTTTGAACTAGAGTGTCGTGGGTTATGAACTAGGGTGTCGTGGGTTTTGAACTGATGCTTTGTCTTAAGGTTTTGAACTAGGGTGTCATGGGTTATGAACTAGGATGTCGTGGGTTTAAACTGATGCTTTGTCTTAAGGTTTTAAACTAGAGTGTCGTGGGTTTAAACTGATGCTTTGTCTTAAGGTTTTGAACTAGGGTGTCATGGGTTATGAACTAGGGTGTCGTGGGTTTCCAACTAGGGTGTCGTGGGTTTTGAACTTGTGCTTTGTCTTAAGGTTTTAAACTAGGGTAGTCGTGGGTTTTGAACTGATGCTTTGTCTTAAGGTTTTAAACTAGGGTGTCGTGGGTTTAAACTGATGCTTTGTCTTAAGGTTTTGAACTAGGGTGTCGTGGGTTATGAACTAGGGTGTCGTGGGTTTCCAACTAGGGTGTCATGGGTTTGAACTGATGCTTTATCTTAAGGTTTTGAACTATGGTGTCGTGGGTTATGAACTAGGGTATCGTAGGTTATGAACTGATGCTTTGTCTTAAGGTTTTGAACTAGGGTATCGTGGGTTATGAACTAGGGTGTCGTGGGTTTGAACTGATGCTTTGTCTTAATGTTTTGAACTAGGGTGTCGTGAGTTTTGAACTGATGCTTTGTCTTAAGGTGAGCTTTGACTGTGGTGGAAGAAGCAAGCGAGAGAGGGAGGGGGAAGGAAAGTTGGCAGGGAAGAGATGATGCTAGGGCTGATCAACATGAACCCGGTGGTCCACGCGAAGGAGAGGGTTGCTCGCCCAAAGGATTCCCATGCCGAAGACGTCGTCTATGCCCTCGATG
Organism: Calamus simplicifolius; assembly: GCA_900491605.1. Classification (NCBI taxonomy): domain Eukaryota; kingdom Viridiplantae; phylum Streptophyta; class Magnoliopsida; order Arecales; family Arecaceae; genus Calamus; species Calamus simplicifolius. The sequence goes on along the minus strand of UESW01001882.1, from coordinate 220,579 downwards.
ATCCATTCATCTCTTCCGATAAGATGACGGATTGAAGTAGGTTGAAGGGAAAGAGCATTTTCGTCTGCACACCAATGGTGAAAGGCTGAACGACTTTTAATGAATGTACTATCAAAAAATAACATTATCTCCCTACTATTCTGTTCCATCGTGTCAGGCCACATGGGATCCATGTGGACCAATGAAAAAAAGCGATGCAACCCATATAAAATTTACTGCACCGAAAACGATGTACAAAACTTTTCCTATATGATTTCCCTTCGGCTCATCTTCAGGCCTAAAACCCTACGGCCCAACCTCAAAACCTAAACCTAAAAAATGATACAGAAGCAGGTACACCGTGCAAAATGATTGATCCCGTATGCACATGTAGCCATCCATGCTATACATAAAAATAAAAAAAAATATATCAATAAGCATTCAAGCATACGCGGCCAACCGCGCGCGGTGCACAAACATTTCGCCCTGAAAACGGACCATCCCGTGAACAGGCCTCCTTCCCCCAGTCTCCACGCCGCCACGAGTCCGCTTGCAGCGGCATCCGAGTCCACGACTCGGAGCGGCACCAGAACAAGCAGTCACGCTACTTTGCAGTCATAGAAGTAAAAACCAGTAAAATATGTACATAAGCAGAATTAGTTACCAGATTCATCCAACTTTCAAATCAAAAACCTTGGAGGCAAAATGCTGGAATGGTTTTGACTCGATAAACCATCTCCTACTTAATCTTCCAACACCTACCATCGATCCAGACCATAATGCAGAGCACCACAGATGATCCCGGAGGAGCAGAGGCGGAACAATAAACCATGAATTAACTGACAAGGAAATAAACTAAAGTGAACGATGCATCCTTTTTGAGGCACAAAGCAGCCATGCTTAGCACATGATATGTTTGGAAACTGTAAAGTACCATGAAATCGATATGAATTTAAGTAACCACCAGTAGTAGCTCCACGAAAATCACACTAGAAAAGAAAACAATCCATAACTCCAGCTACTCCTATGGTTTCACAAGCACATTAATAAGGTTTCACAGGTACATTAATAAGAAAGTAAAGAGAGAACATGAACCATTCAAGTCCCTATATATGCAGCAGCCAAAATAACTCCAATGCTGACCTAAAGGTTGACTTATTGTTGGGCACACTGTACCCTTGGAGCTGCATCTTCATCTTCATCATAGGCTTCTTGCTGCTGCTGTTGCTGCTTTCGCCTCATCTCCTCTTCAATATTGACGTCATATAGAGTGGTCTCCTCACACTCATCCAGCTCCATGTCCGACAAGTGACTGTTGGGCCTTGGTGGCAATAAAGTCTCCAGCACACGGCATTGATCGGGAGAGAGCACCCCAGAATCTGGAAATTCAACATTGAATTGGATGTAGAGGCGACCCTTCATGAAGGGCCTACCATGATGGGGCATTCCCTCATCATTGATTGCTTTATATTGACCTGATCGAAGAGAAGGGTTAAAGGCAGAAGAAGGAAAATTAAGCTAGCAGAAGAAGAAAAATCAATAGCTTAGATCAAACTTATATTCCCCAGTCATCTGAGAACATACCAGGCTTAACCACTTCGCCTGGATTTGACTTGATGAGCAGCTGTCGGCCATCAAGGTGGGTCAGAGCAAATTGGAAGCCGCAGAGTGCCTCAGTCAGAGTGAGCGTATGTTCCACAAAAAGATCATCATGCTTCCTCTTATATTTGGGGTGTTCCTTTTGTTGCAGGACAAATACAATATCTCCTGTCACCGTATCAGGCTGCCAACATGCATTTTATAGAGTTAGACAACAGAGTTCATCTAAAAAATTCTGAGAATGGTATATGCAAGTTGGTTCAACTTACTTTACCCAACCGGCACTAGCATACAAGGATAAAAAACAAAAAGTATAATAAAATGATGCTGACTATTTTGACAGGATGCATTAGCGCAACACACTAGTAAACAGCCAATCAAATAGTAATTCATATAGTTTCTAAAAATGCCTTGCTTACAGCTTCATCAGCTTCTCCTTGGAAGACAATCTTCTGATGATTTTGCATTCCTTTATCAACATGCACTTCCAATACTTTCTTCTCCTGGGTAACTTTGCTCCCTTTGCATTGTAAACACTTATCTTTATCGCTGATGACCTCACCTGCGTAACAGTATATTTAGGACATAAAATATAAGCTAATAATTCCTACTCGAACCAAAAGTACAAACAATATGAAAGATCTTCCACACCTGAACCTCTGCATTCAGGACAGGCATGCTGCATCTGTTGAATCATGCCTAGACCAATCTGTCTAGTTACTGTCCTCACCCCTGAACCTTGACATCCATAACATCTTCCTGATGCCCCACTCTTTGATCCCTTTCTGAAATGATAAACAGAAGCACAAATAAATATCATAAACATAGAATAAGAAGATTAACGGCTAGTGTAAAACTATGGTCATACCCAATAAATCTAATATAAGATATGAAATGCAATTTTAGTATAATAAGAAATAAAGATGAATGTAAAGTAAATATTAAAGACCTTGTAGTTCCTAAAAGTGATCATTTTAATATTTTGAATTAATCATTCATAAGAAAGTAGAGATCATGGATGAAATAAAGAAGTGCAACCGAAATATCCATGATCATAAAATACCTACTAAGTTGAAAAGAAAATTTCGTAAGATAGATATGGTATAGAATGTTAGACAGTTAGAAAATTATGTGAGTACATGAGATAGATGTGACTGAAAATAAGAAAATTAAGATGGTATGTAATAATACAAGAAAAAATAGAATAAGAAATGAAGACGTAAAAAGATAATGGTAGCATCAATTAAGGACAATTAAAGGAAGGATGACTTGAATGATTTAGACATTTGCAACATAGACTTAGCAAAGAATTAGTACAAAAAAGTGACTTTATATGTGTAGAAAGAAATAGAAATAGCAGTAGATAAAGAAATATTTGAAATCTTTGCATCTTACTGAAAACATTACTCAAAACCAAGCAAAATAAAAAAAGGGATTCATATAGATGACTTCAACTGATTTAAAATTAAGGCTTTATTGTTGTTGCTAAGATATTAAGGAGCATAGTAATGACTTCTTATAAAAACTTTTGTATTCCAATAAATATAAAATCAAGTTAGAAGTACCAAAGCATTAGTATGCCATTGCAAATTAACATCTCAGTCAGAGAAAGCAATGCATGGTTGTCAGATTGCTTTGAGACAGAATATAATACATGGGGACAAATACATAAGGGTGAATGGGCAAAACCATCTTCCATCTCAGATTAACAAAATTATTAGCTGCATAATCAAAATTAGCATCATCCCTCTGATGCAGCAGATCACCTGATGTGCATACAAAATTTCAACACATTCTACAACCTCATGAGATTAAAATCACTAGTAGTAGTTGCACATATAAAGCGACAAGATACATGGCTTCCAACGTCTGTTAAGACATGAAATTTTCCACTTACATGGTGAATTCTTTAATCTACACTAATGAAACGAGCTGTCTTTAAAGGAAGAATAGTATGATCTAAAATTTATATTGTAATTTTACATAATAGAAATAATCATAATTATTTCAACCATAAAATTGCATTGCAAATGTAGCTTTCAGTGAGTCATCTCATGTTCCCCAATCATCCAAGTGTCAATCTTCCCTAATTTGTATACGTTCTTCATTTAGATAATCATAATATCTGCACCAATTATTTCCCTATTTCAAACATCTCATATTGTGCCACAATTCAAGGTTACGTATCATAATTTAACAACCAGCTAACTTTACATCTTGAACTCTATAATCCAAATCTAATGGGCTGCAGAAATTCCTGACTGCCCAACCATCTGAGATACACAAGCATCATCAGCGGTCAAAAAGACCACTCATAAAGGAAGTGCAAGACAATTCGATGTCCAGCCATAATTCAGAACATCTGTGGACAAGGACAGAATATAACAATCAGCTAAATATAGCCTCATATTTACTTAGCATGATTCATTAATCCTAACTCCTACATTACATAATTGAAAACTCCGAAGCCAGGTCCCAGACCTGCACTCACTATACATTCACCTTCGTTATGTGTCCTCTGATAACCAAATAGCCTCTAAATGTTACACATGCACCACTACTGTAGTGTACCAAGTCAATGATGTACTTATCAACATTACCAATAACAAGAGCAAAATTATTCGATGCCATTGTTATTCTATATAAAAGATAAATAAGATAAGGCCATGATTTCCCGTTGCCAAACCCCTTCCTTTCTATCTATCATTTCATTTCGTTAAATTTTCCCTTCTTTGCACCTAAGATGTTCCATCCCACCTGGTTCGCGACTTCCTCTGAAGCTGATGTTTATCTCGCAACCCATCATTCCTTAATCTATCTTTCCATAAATCTCTTATATATGATACTGTTATGCTATTCATATTTTGTCTTCATTAATTTTATATAGAACTTTCTTTTACCCCAATTCAAATCAACATAGCCATTACAGGTCTAATCTAGAAGAACATCCATCTCCATTAAAGAACCCCTTATTTATCATTCTTTGTTTTCTTCTTCTCCTTCACTTTTCTTGCACTTTATTCTATCCCTAAGAGGCTTTTTCCCAGATTTTATCTGACAAAAATCAGATCAATTCTAACCAGATCATCCCACTTTCACAAGGGAAATATTCCTATTTTATTTAATCATTCTCTAAATTTCTTTTATGTTATCTTATTTCTATTCAATCCCTTCACATTTCTTTCTCCTTAGGGCTCATCCTTTAGGGGGTATTAAAGTTGTCCGGGGATCTACACATACGGGATAAATGTTACCCAACAATACTTAAAATGGAAAAATAATTTACTCATGCTGTTTTATACATTTGAAAGTGACTATGGCATCTATTACCCATGTTCCTTTATATAATAACTTTTTTTGATAAGTTGCTAAGATCTATCCGTCTTTCCCTTGATAAAACCTTGATACCCTTTTATTATCAGGCTGACTTTGCATACTAATAATATACTATCTCTTTGTGATTGAAGCATGATTTTCTCTGCTAAACTATATTTCCAATCATCCGTTTATATATACACTAACCATGTACAGATTTTATTCTTTTTTAAAAAACAATCATAGCTACTATTTACTAATTAAATAATAGTATCATGTCTCTTTATAAAACATCAATTATATCTTGAAAATTATATCACAAAAAGATATTTTTATTTAAATCATAGAATCTTCCACAAATGTTACATTCTTGTTAGTCCGATGAAATGCTATATCAATTTTTTCTCTTAAAATTATTGTTTTTATCAAAATTATTATATAAAGATATAAATTTTTGATTTTCTTTTTAAACCCAAATGCATCGAGAGTAAAAGATATATAAATGTCTCATCAATGGTGATTGAAAGAGGATAAGAAAAAGGAAAAATCATAATTATGCAAGGATATTTGAGAAATAATATATATCCTAATTGGTGAAAAACCAACTTAGCCATCTCCTAGATGGATAAGTCTTTCTTCCAATTTGAGGAGTAAATGATAACTTAGAAATATAACTTGCATACTTGATTTTTTTTGATTAAAGCAAAAAAATATAGGTAAGTTGGTTAATGGGAAGGTTGATCAACTTTACTACAAATGTTCAAAAGATGAAAAGATAAATGTTGTTTTCCTTTCATGGAAATTGAGGATAAACTTTCGTTTAGTTTGCATCTCTATTCATTGTAAGAATACAAGTTATCGAATTCATGGAACCATTCCTGCCAACATAAATAATCAAGAAAAATCTTATGATAAAAAATTATACACAATCCAGCACACAATGTGAAGAATTAAATGCCTTCCAGATGGATCAATATCACTTTTATAAAAGATCTTAATACAAGTGACATATTTAATTATGTCAAGATTCTAAGATTCTCTCTATGAGTACTTGTTACGGCCTTTGTTATAGCCTTATAAATAAAATTCATGCACCTGAGGGTAGAGTTGCAAGATTGTAAGAAGGTCAAATTTTGCAAGGACAAAACTTTTTAAAATTATATTACCAAGTTGCAACCGCTTAAACAACCAATTTCTAATGATGATAAAATGGGATTGCTCTTCAAGGACCTTAACAATAAATGCTAGATTCTTTTTGGCCTTGGCTTATTGAAAACCTCTCAACATTTGGTACCCCAAACTTTTGAGAATACAATGAGTGGTCCCAATAGACCCGCTCAGGCGCACCCTCCCCCTCCCAGACAGAGGTTCCTTCTTGCACAAGGTCAACATTACCGACTAAAATCATCAGCAACAAGAAATAATCAACAGGCATGGCAGGAGCTATGATTGAAGTGTTAGCTAAGCCATTTTAAGCCACCATGCATTTACTGGACCACTGCACAATATTACGCCAAGAAAAGACCAGCATGAAACTGGTAATAAAAACCTTAAATGGGAAGCATAGGAACCTTTAGGATGGAGAACAAAATTCCTACAATGAGAATGCAAATGCTATACTTTTACCACCCTAAAAAATTTCAGCAATCTCAACCTTGATTTCAGTAAGTCTCCTAACAGCAACATGGTGGTAGAACTATAAGCTACGCTTGAGGTGGCAGAGAGATGGAAATGATGCAAATCAAATCAAATTATAGATCAAACAAACACATGGGCAAATATTATATATTGTTGAAATGGTAATATAGAAAACCAAAATTGGCAACTCAGCCTTCAGCTTGAAAGCAAATCCATTTCTTTTCAACTTAATTAAGGAAGAATTGCTTATAATGCCACATTCACATGAAAAGAAATATAATTAAGATTATCCACACAATCACAAAGGTTTTGTTATTATCACCAGAAACAAGATTCACTGCCCAATAACTCATGCATATATTACATCAATGGCCTTTATTAATAGAAATCCAATGTTCTTTCCTAGCATCCTCATGTCCATACTAAATTTAGCATTCTTCCAACTTCCATAGGATCCTATATAAAATATCACAAGTGTAATTTCAGCCTTGTCAGTACTTGCAGTTCCAATAAAACTGGTTATTAGGCCCTACAATTCAGGCTTTATCTATGAACTCAAATTATGGACTAGTTTCTTGACTCATGGCACTTACCAATAACATGTTACTAGCAGACAAAGCAAGCACAACTTTCATTCTATGAAGGCATAAATTTGCCAATGCCCCATCCAAACCAATACATCCAATATATGGAGCTTGCAACATATAATTCCATTTTCAAATAACTTAAACATTACATATTGATGGCTATTTCATTATATCTAATTTTTCATCCATTGAAAATATTAAGTGATGCAAATATTTGTTTGTTTCAAGATCTTGAAAGAGAATTTCCAAAGATATGCTACACCTTTCCAAAATGGACAAGGTGAACAGGAACTAATTTTCATTTGGCACTCTTTGGCATACGAGTGATTTCAAGATGTTCCTGTATTCAATTTTATCATCTTACCCTTTTCTTCAGACATTGTGCAGCTCTAGGAGAACTTGAAATTTACCCTCATTTTATGGGCAACAAGGCAGATCATCCTACTGGCCAACTGGCCATTTAGTTCCATGGCATAAGTCCCCAGCCTTGGTTTATGTTGGCTAAGAATTCTACACTAAACTATAGAATATTGATATCAGAATGACAATCAATAACAAAAATCTACTGATCCTTTCATGAAGAATTCTCAACTATCAGTTGAGCCCAATTTACCACTGAGGGGAAAACCAAAAGAGAATGGACACGTGAAATGAATTTGAATTTCTATCACCACCTATTTCTGCTCATTTGAAGGTAACCATGCCAAAAATAATGAAAATAAATTAGGAGCCACTGAGCTATCAACACTCAACCATTCCGAATGCACACATATCCATAAACAGAAAATACAGTTACCGTTTAATTAACGTGCTGTCCACAGTGAAATCTTTAAGAAAGAAACAGGTATATCATCTGAGTAGATGCAATAGGGCAGACATTTATACATTTATATGCAACTTAATATATTACAAAAACGTTCAACAAAGGAACACAGTTGATATCAGGTTGCAGATCCAAACATGCAATAAATAGACCACAAAAAAGAAGGTTTCAAGATGGATATCACAATTTTTAAAAGTTAGAACCAAATTAAGTTTTAAGCAGGCTTCCTCTGATCATTCTTTATCAGAGGGTCATAGGGAATAACATCACGTTTGTACTAAACAACAGTGTGATCAGAAGCTGTTTAAATCATATGATCAATAGAATGCAAAATTCCTGCCAATGATTCCATATGAATGCGTTGGGAATCACTTAGGAATAAAAGCAGGATTGGACAAGTGAAAAATTTATCCTTCATCAAAGGAAAAAATGTCAATGACTTGCTTAAGCAAACTATTGGGAGGCAACACTGACTGCAGCAGCCATAACTGGAAAAAAAAAATCGAAATATGAAGAACGAAGCTTATTGAACATTTGATACCATTGTGTATAACTCATCTTGATTTGGCTTCTTATGTTGAAAAATAAATTTGTCCAAAATAAAAAAAGAGAATTCATTGTTATGCTGAAAAGAATCTTAGGCACATTGAAGGCACCGTAGGCCCTCATCTCATGAGGTATGAGATACGCATTTTGTATCCACAACTAAAATCTCAGATTTAAGATTGAGTTTTCTTGGAAAGAATCTCTTATCCTTAAGAAGCAAGAAACAAAAAAATTGTAACAACAAGGTTTATTGATGATTGTATGTTATGAGGTCTGATTGTATTTCGTCATCAGCAAGTTACAATCTATAAAGGCATTGGTACTATATGCATAATTTTATTTATAACGTCTGATTATTATAATGAGAATACCCTAATGATTTTAAGGTGGGATTCATGGAAAATTGAATATTGACCACCATGGAAAATAGAATATTGATTACTTCAGGCTAACGGAAAGGTAACAAAATACAGTAACTGCACATGGAAAGGTGACAGCAATATTAAGAGAAACTAGGCTTAAACAATTAAATATTGCAACAATTAATAATTTGTTAAGCTTAAATCCTATAGAACAAACCAGCACAAAGTATTACCATTACATTAAGCTTGATATGATATAATTCAGGAATAACATATTGATTCAAAAAGCTATAGAATTTGTACGAAATATACCCTTTGCACTTTGGACACAGTACATTTCTTGACAATGAAAGCTTTTTAGATGTTCCATTATACAAGTCTTCCAAGGACACCTTTAGAGTTTGAACAACATCTTCACCTTGTCTCTGCCTACGACCTCTTGAGCTGCCACCTTTAGATCAGAGGCGATACAAAAATATAAATGATTAGCACCGTTGCTTGCCCCCCTCGAAAAAATACAAACAAACGAACAAAGGAAAGAAAGAAATCCAAGTTTGCAGTATCTCTCACCACCAAAAGCACCACCACCAAAGAACTGCTCAAATATATCAAATGGACTGTGAGAAGCACCGCCTCCTCCCATGCCCTCTTTAAGCGCATCTTCCCCATACTGGTCATAAATTTCTCTCTTTTCAGGATCACTAAGAACATCATAGGCTTGAGCCAGCTCCTTAAACTGATACAGTAGCACCAAAAGAAAGCAAATGAAAAATAGAGTATCTACAGACATAAGCACCGAATCTAGAGATCAAGATGTGCAAGCCGTTATGACTTCTTAAACGTCGGACGTATTACAATCCACCATGGATTTAATGCTTTAAAACGAACAAATACTTAACAATCTCCAAGGAAAACACTAGGACATGAGTTAAATGAAATCGGCACACCTTTTCCGGATCTCCACCCTTGTCCGGATGGTTCTTTATGGCAGCTTTCCTGTAAGCCTTCTTCAGTTCATCTGGGCTCGCATTCTTCGAAACACCGAGAATCTCATAGTACTTGGTGTTATCACTCTTCTTCGGAGCACGCCCAAACATGATTGCCGATCTCTCTCAACGTCTCGCCCTGCAAGTTTTTACGATTCTCTAAAAACCAAAAAACCGTTTATATAAGGAAGGAGATCTTCAATAGCAGCAACCAATCCCCCCAAACCGGAAACTCTTAACCCTAACCTTTTTTTTTTTGAACGATTTCGACGTAGATTAAAAGAGAAGAAGGAGAAGGGGAAAAAAAAACGCTAGATTCAAAACATGTCGATTAGCCCTAATTGAAATCTTTCCCAAGAACTGATACCGAGAATCGTTGAAAACAAAAAAAGAAAAGAAATCAAGAAAACATGAGGAAGGATTATCTAAACAGAGATCGGGGGATCAAACCCTAGCTCGATTGGAACAGGGAATCGATCGGGGGACGATGGAGGCGGCGTGATAATATCAACCCGAGACGAGGCCTTCGAAGCAATCACGGAGAGAGGGGTTTGTTGTTGCCGTGGGCGAGCCTTTAAGTAGGCCCTCAGGGCAACCGAGTGGGCGTGGGCTGGAGCGTGCGGCTAGACCGTGGCCGTCCGATGTAACGTATCGGACGGTGGATGTCACACGAGGGAGGGTGATGGGGTTTCCTTAGCACGCCACTCGCAACCCGTTGGTCGTTTCCGATCGTTGACCAGGATGGCCAACATCGGCCGGCGGTCTGGCGATCCGCGGTATTGGTTAACTTGATGACGTGGATAGACGAGAACGGCTCGATTATTTTATTTTTAAGGGATAGGGGCCTTTCACGTTTCACCGGGCGTTGTACGTCGTACGCGGACGTTTTTTTTTTTTTTTTTTATAAAACGGGCAATCACACAAGTTTAATACGCATCAGTCCATATGCATCAAAGTATAAAATTTATTGCAGAAAAAGAAAACAGAAATCACTTAACTTTTAAATTCACGATACATGCTAAGTCACAAAAGCAGCTGTCCAGTTTATCATCGGACGAATTGGCTTCACGATATATATATGAATTTGGACAGCACCAACCTCACACATAATAGACCAAATATCCCTAAGAATTAGATTAGTGGAACCATCAAAGCAATTCTTCTTCTGCAACCAAAAAATGACCGTCATAGAATCATCCTCAATCATGATCCTATGAGCATGGAGAATACGAGCGGCATAAGAAATACCGCCCAAGCAGCATAGAGTTCAGTCATCGGGACAGAGGAGTCAAGAGTACCAAAACCTCCTGCCGCCAACAAATCTCCTAGCAGCCCACAGATGATGAAAGCAGAACCAGCAACTCTACCATGGACACTCCCGTCGAAGTTGATTTTGACAAACCCTGGAAGGGGGCTCCTATGAAATAAAAACTATATGTCGGTTCGCTGCCGAAGCAGCAGGGGAACCCCAGAGGCCAGAGGAGTCAGAACCAACAGCATTAATAATACGGGCACAATCCGCCGTCAACGATCTAATCTTCCTCACAATCCTGTGAGAAGAAATAATGTCATTTGAGAAGATGAGCTGATTCTTCGACATCCAAATCTGATATGTCGTGGCAGCCCAAAGACCACGCTGAGAACCCCACCGGATATCATGGAAGAAAGAGGAGCGCGGGGAGGCCATAACATCCAATCTGCTAGAATAACCCATTAGATACCATATCCGTCTAGCTCTTGGACAGAGGAAGATAGCGTGGTCAGAAGACTCCTCCTCCTGCCTGCATAGAGGACATATCGACTGGATAGATAGACCCATCCGAGAGAGAAGGACACAAGTAGGAAGGCAGTCCCATAGGAGCTTCCAAATAAATAGCTGAACCCTGGGAAGGATGGAAAGCTTCCAAATCCAAGCAGCATCCTCCGTGCGCTGAGACTGCGGACTGAAAATCTTCATAAGATCCCTAGTGGGGGCCCTAGAGAGACAAGATCTCTGCCAAAGCCTAGAATCAACTGAATGGCAAGGTATAAGAGGCAGTGAGAGAATCCGCCGAGAAAGCTCCTCCCCAAAGAAACGGGTCACCGAGGGAATATGCCAGGAGGGGGGTTCTAAGGAAATCAAATCCTTAACCCTTAAACTGGAGGGGGCTTCCATATTGATAAAAGAGGGCCACTGCGAAAGAGGGAGCTCAGAAATCCAAGTATCCTGGATAACATCTATCGAATAATCGTCTCCTATCATCCAAGAGATATTATCCAGGATAGACTGACCATATATACAGACCTCCTTCCAAAAGGAGGAAGATCCCCGGGATGACAGAATGAGCAAGCCGGACGTCCAATCACCATACCTCGCTGGCATCAGAGAGCTCCAAAGACACTGCGGCTCCAGGAGGAATCGCGATGCATGTCTGGCAAGCAAAACTTCTCTTCTAACAATCAGAGACTAAATCCCAATACCACCTTCTTGGATAGGCATACATACCTTGTCCCAGGATAATAGATGAATACCAACCATCTTGCATAGAAGCCCATAGAAAATCTCTGAAGCATCTCTCAATCCTCCTAAGACAAGTAATCGGAATGACAGCATTCGAAAGAAGATACAGAGGAAGAGAAGAAAGAACCAAACGAATAATGATGACCCTAGCCATCATAGATAAACTGGTGACCTGCCACCCCTCAATACGCCGACGAACCCGCCTCTCAAGCTCAGAATAGTTAGAACAGCGGGGACGTCTACCAGTTATGGGGATCCCCAAATACATAAACCGGTCAGTCTGAGTAGTGATACCCGACAAATTAATAATGGATTCCCTAGTTGATCTAGTGGTCTTTGGGCTGAAACATATAGATGACTTAAGAAAGTTAACCCTCTGTCCCGAAGCCTGACAATAGCGTTGCAAAATAGAAAGTAAGGAAGCCGCATTATCAATGGAGGCATGACCCAGGAGAATACAGTCATCAGCGAAAAGAAGATGTGAGACCGAAGGGCCCTCACACCCGGCCATGAACGGGACAATCCGCCGATCCTGCTGAGCCTGATGAAAAGCACGAGAAAGATCATCCGCAGCCAGAATGAACAGCAAAGGGGATAATGGGCACCCCTGCCTTAGCCCCACATAAGAGTGGAAAAACTCAGTCGGGCTCCCATTGATGATCAAAGAAAAAGAAGGCCTCTGAATACATGCCATGATCCACTCAATAAACAGATCGTCAAACCCAAACTCCTGAAGAGAGCGATGCAGAAAGGCCTAACTCAATCTATCGTAAGATCTCTCCATATCAAGCTTAACCACCATAAGACATCGACTAGCCGGGGCCCTATGAAGATCATGCATAAACTCCTAGCAATGAGGACGTTATCCGATATAGAACACTCTCTAATAAATGCCCCCTGTTCAACAGAAATGAGGCGAGGAATCACAAGACGAAGACGGCCTGCTAAAAGGCGAGCACATACCTTATACAAAGTAGTGCAAAGACTGATAGGCCGGAAATGCTACGGGAGAGAAGCCTCCGAACGCTTGGGCACCAAAGTAATAAGAGTCTGGTTCCATTCTAAAAGAATGTGCTTAGATTGGAAGACAATCTGAATAGCCTGAACCACCTCCTGCCCAATAATATCCCAATAGTGACGGTAAAAAAGAGGCGGAAACCCATCAGGCCCAAGGGCCTTATCTGGACCAAGCTCCCAAAAAGCCACCAGAATCTCCTCCACAGTGATTGGACTGACGAGCATATCATTATCCAGGGAAGAAACCTTCCTGGAATCAGGAACCCGGACAACCGGAGCCCCATCACCAGTGGACTCAGTCCATCTAGACTAAAAGACATGGAGAAGCAGAGCCCGTATAGAGTGGATGTCCTCCTGATAATGCCCCTCCACATCAACTAACCTCCGGATCCTGTTTGCGGCTCGCTGCTTCGAAGTGGCCTGATGAACAAATTTGGTATTCCGATCCCCCTCACAAATTCACTGAACCCTAGACCTCTGCCTCCAATATATCTCCTGCTGCCGAAGAAGAGAGTGGTGACGAGCAAGCTTGTCCCTAAGAGTAGAGAGGTCCGAATCCAGCAGAAACCCATCTTGGTCCTCCTTCGCCTACAGGGCAGAAATATCGGCTTCAACTAGTTCGACTTATCTAACCAGATCCCCCACCTCCAGCCTATTCCATCTAGAAAGTCGGCGTCTAGCTAGCATAAGACGCCGAGATAAATGATAAATAGCATTACCCCTAACAGGAAGATACCAAATCTGTGAAATAATAGTCCGAGCAGCTGAATGGACTGTCCAAAACTGCTTGAATCTAAACTATCTTCGCTGGTGCAGATCAACCTCCGTAGAAATCAAAATGGGGCAATGATCAGAAGCAATCCTAGGAAGGTGTGAAACAGTAACCGCAGGATACATATGAAGCCACTGAGCCGTAGCCATAGCTCTGTCGAGTCTCTCCCAAACACAAGCAGAGCCGTGACGGTTATTACACCAAATGAATTGGGTCCCTGAATACCCCAAATCCAACAACCCCGAAGACCCAATAAAGGTCCTAAATTCATTAATGCCAGCTTAGGCCGTAACCCGTCTGCCCCCATGCTTTTCATTAGCCTTAGTGATACAGTTAAAATCCCTAGCAATAATGGATGGGAGACCCTGGGCAAGAAGGGAAAGCAACTCAGACCAAAGGACCCATCTCTCCCGATAATCCGTACTGGCATAGACAGCCAATAGAATCTAGGGGTCAGAAGACCCCTTAGAGACAACAAGACCAATCTGCTGGTTGCACTGATGAAAAGCATCAATCATAACAATAGAGGCGCGCCAAATGGCCAAGATACCCTCTGACATACCATCAACCTCCACTGTATACGAGGACCAAGACCAAGAAATCTGTCTCTGAAACTAAGCCAGACTATCACCCGACAACCTTATTTCCAAAAGAACAAATATATCAAAATTATACAACTGCAACAATCTACCAAAAGATGATCGAAATGAAGGCTTTCGAGCTCCTCTAACATTCCAAATTAAGATCTTCATTTATAAGCTGGAGGAAGCTGGGACCCCTCCTTGGTCCTCCACCATAGCAGTATCAGAAAGGCACCCATTGGACAAGGTACCACCCTTAGGAATCATTGATGAACGGCCTTTAGACCTTCCGAGTCAACACCCATGTTGGCCCAGATGGCAACCCAAGAGGGGGGTGAATTGGGTTCTTTAAAAAAATTTAACTATTTGAAAATAATTAGATTGATATGAAAGTGCTCAAGTAAATTGAATTAATAAAATCTAAGCACAAATAAAGAAGAGAGAGAGAGATAAATGCACGGCAAACACAAAGATTTTATAGTGGTTTGGTGTATCCAACACCTACGTCCACTTCCAAGCAACACTTGGGTCCACACTATAATCCACCGATTACAGTCAAGTTGTTTTACAAGCTCACAACTCCAACTTGTTTTTTACCCGGTATCACAATGAACCCAGCCGATTTTTCCGGGCTCACTAGCACACAACCCAAACCCAAGCTAACCTTTGCTTGTCCCGAGATAAATTACCTCCACTAATTCAATTCCCCTAATTGAATTAGCAAACAATAATTTAGAAATAAAGTTTTCAATACAAAACAGCTCCTCAAATGAGCAAATATGCAATTTAAATGAACAAGGATTAGAAAAGCATATTTGAAGCGATTTGAATGTGAGCTTTTCTTCTTTTCCTCTTCTCTTTTGAATGGTTGAATCAAGCTTCAGCTCTGATTCTTCACAGAAATTTGTTGTAGAGAAGTTAAAGAAAAAGGGGCTTTTGAGCTTCTTCTTTTCTCCTTTGAAATCCTTCAAAATTGATCTTTGAAGTCTTTGAATTTCTTTTGAATCTCTCTTCAGATAATAGGCGTGGACTCAGAGATTTCTCTTTGAAAATTTCTCTTTCTTTTTCACTTAATTTTTTCAATTTTCTCTTGATTTTTCTTCTCTCTTTTTTCAAATGGATAGATGCCCTCTTTTATAGATTTCTTAATCCAAGATTAGGTGAGAAAATAGCCGTTACAAGGTACTTGGATTGCTTCTACACGCAAAAAATATAGCCGTTAGAGATTATGTGGAAAAATATTACCGTTAGAGTCCGTTCTGACAATTTGAAAATCCATTCCTGACAGGTTGGAGTCGGCTCCAACTTTGCATGTGTCGGCTCCAACTCGGGTTTCCAAAAATAGTAATAAAAAGTTAGTTGGGGAGTTGGCTCCGAAAAAGTGATGTGTCGGCTCGGGGCATTCAGGTGTCGGCTCCAATATCTGAGGGTGTCGACTCTAATGATGTCTTAAAAATACGCTCTCTGTTCTCAGGTTAGAGTCGGCTCTAGAAATTTCAGGTGTCGGCTCCAAAAACTGACGCAGAAAGTATTCCTCTGTATCTCAGGTTAGAGTCAGCTCCAGAGTTTCATGTGTCAACTCCAAACCGTGCCGAAAACTTAGAGTTATTTTGATACGCCCTGGTGTCGGCTCCGGACAGTGTGGGTGTCGACTCCAAGTTCTAAACTTAAATATTTTCTATTTAAAACTTAATTCAAAACTGATTTTGTGTATCATTTGAATAATTAAACATTCTTAATCCCTGAAACACTTCTCAAATTTGTCAGAAACACAATGAATATACTCATGGCTTTTGTGAATCATCAAAATCAATAATTGGGTCAACAATTTTTCCATTTTTGATGATGACAAAACATTGAGTATATGCATGATTAATCAATGAAAGTTTCAAAGCAGAGATAAGTTCTCATAGTTAAGCTCCCCCTTGAATGAGGTAGCTCCCCTTATGATACTCAAATTAACATATTCTCTCCCCTTATCATTAAAACTTATGCAATTAAGTTCATTCAATGCTTGATACCAATTAATCAAATTCATTTAATAAGTTTATTCAATGCATATACAATTATCTTCGCCCCCCTTTTTTTTGTTATCAACAAAAAGGTTAAGAAAAGATTCATTTAGTTTAAATTAACATCAATCATTCTTTCTCCCTCTTTATAAAAGTTTAAACATAAGAATCAATAATCTTTGAACAGAACAATGTTAACTCAAAATCCAAGCAACTTAATATCAGAGTTCAACTATGATATTCATTGAATACTGAAACATTACAACAAAATGTTCATTTACATAATTATTTCATTACATTACTCAAATAGTCAAAATGCAAACAAAGTCAAAATACATCATAAAGCAAACTTAAACTTTAATATCCAAATCTGAGAAGTCTCTTGAGCTCTTCTAAGATCTTCTCCATTCCTTCCTTTTGAATTTTCATAAAGTCATTTAGTCTATTATCAATAAAAGCAGATGCAACAATAATTTTCTCTTGTAATTCAGTATTGCACTTAGAATATATATCAGAATCTCCTTCAATATCCTTGATCTTCTAAAAATATGCATTAAATCACACTTCAGGGCTTCAGAAGAAGTTCCAAGGGAAGATTCGAATCTGTTCACTTTGTCTTCTAAGGAGTAAAATAATTCTCTTATACCCATAAGTCTATTATTAAACTCAATTTTCAGTTTAGCTTCATGATCCAAAAATAAAGATCTCAACTGCTCCATCTGAATCTCAGAAAAACCAGCAGAAGACTGAACAGAAGCTGAAAGAGCAGGTGTAGGAGCAGAAGGTATTGGATAGCTGGGGCCAGGTGACATATGCCTCACTGAGGGTTCTGCCTCTGAAGTGCCGTGGGCTCTAGTATCCATCTATACTGCCCTGTCATCCATGCTTCCTTTCATCTCCCGGTTTCCATTGATTTTAATGAATCCCATCCGATGCAATGTGGCTTTGTTGTAGTAATCAATGTGTCTTAAGCTTTTCAAGGGCTCATTATCTAATATACTAACTCCTTGGCTTTGGAAAACCATGGTCAAAATATGTCGTATGGAAGGGTAGATCTCTTCTTGCCTCCAGCCTCGGCCATATACCAAATCATCATCCCCGGTAGATTGATTGGTTGGTCGGTAACCACTGAGTCCATCACTAGTATGTCCCTCTCAGAGACATACTCGAAATGGCCGGTCTTATGAAACAAAATCCTACTGCAGATGTTGTGTAACAGCCTAAGCTCCAAAGGGCAACTGGTTAGCCCTAACTTCTTCAAATTCTGCTACATCTCTGCCAAGCATTCTAGACAATGTCACTCCTCTATCGCTATGGGCATTAGCAATCATTCCAGAGACAGGTATATCTAACAATCTTCCCAAAATTTCTGAGGTAAGATGAACCCTAGTTCCTCTAACAAAACTGATAAGGCCGCCATCTCCTCTAGAAAGGTTCAAATAGAAATCTTTGACCAAAGCAGGGTAGGTAGGAACATCTAGAGAACAAACATTCTCCCAACCCATGTCCTTGATTTGCTTCCCAATAGAAAATCCCTCATCTTCAAAAAATCCGAAGTCAAGCTTCCTTCCCATGGTAATCACTTTTCCCGCTAAAACATCAACATGAGGAGAAGAAGGACCTGGTATAGCACTGGGCGTTGAGGACGAAGAAGTGGAATCCGAGCTAGGCGAGGGCTGACGAGCAGGACGCCTCACTATCCTCTCCTTATTGCCATGAGAGCTCCAAAGATCGATCCTCTTCGCTTAGGTGCCACAGAATCCTAGGGAATGGTGGATTTGATAGATATTAGGTTTAGGGAGGCTTGGAGAGGCTTTGGAGAGAGTTTGGAACTGATTGGGGTTGAATAGGTGTCGACTTGGCCCTAAAATAGTCAAATTGGGACCACAAGGTGTTGGCTCCCGCAAAGTTGGGTGTCGACTCCAAGTTGCTAACAAAGTTAGCGCCCGAACTGGAGTCGGCTCCGCTAAGGCGGGTGTTGGCTCCAAGGTCTCAGACTGAGAGCGACACAGAAGAGGTGTTGACTCCACTGGCTAGGGTGTCGACTCCAAGACAGTTTTAGAAAAAAAAAGAGTTTCAAGGATCTGAAATTTGTCAAAAGAAAATCAATAAATTTTGGATAAAATTCTTTGGAATGTGGTGAATCAAATGGTTCAAATATCTAGACGAATTGTCCTTAGAATCATGAAAGAATTTCAAGAAATTGATTGAATTCTAGATAGTCATTCTTAGGGGTTTCAAAATCATTCCAATGGGTCACAAATCCCTAACTCTCCTCTAAGATAACAAAATCTCTCTTCACTAAGGGGTTTTGTAAATATGTCAGCTAATTGTTCCTCAGTACAAACATAATCAAGATAAATGTCATTATTAGCTACATGTTCTCTAATAAAATGATATCTAATTTCAATATGTTTAGTTCTTGAATGTTGTATAGGATTTTTAGTTAAGTTTATTGCACTAGTGTTATCACATCTAATTGGAGTTTTATCAAGTTTTATGCCATAATCTTCAAGTTGTCGCTTAATCCAAAGGATTTGAGCACAGCAACTTCCAGCTGCAACATATTCAACTTCAGAAGTAGATAATGCAACCGAATTTTGCTTTTTGCTAAACCAAGAGATTAAGTTACTTCATAAAAATTGACATGCACCACTTGTACTTTTTCTATCTAATTTACAACCAGCATAATTAGAATCAGAATAAGCAATTAAATTTAATGTTGAGCCTCTAGAATACCATAATCCTACATTTTTAGTTCCACTTAAATATCTAAGAATTCTTTTTACAGCAATTAAGTGAGATTCTTTAGGTTCAGACTGATATCTAGCACATAGACAAACAACAAACATAATATCTGGTCTACTTGCTGTTAAGTAAAGTAGAGATCCGATCATACCTCTATAATGCTTTTGATTAACAGGCTTACCATCTTCATCTTTATCTAATTTGCATGAAGGACTCAAAGGTGTTCCAAGGGGTTTGATTGATTCCATTCCAAACTTCTTGAGAATTTCCTTTGTGTACTTTGTTTGGTTGATGAAAATCCCCTCTTCATTTTGTTTGATTTGTAGTCGTAGGAAGAAATTGAGTTCTCCCATCATGTTCATCTCGAATTCACTCTGCATTAACTTAGTAAATTCTTAACACAAGAGATTGTTAGTAGCACTGAATACAATATCATCTACATAATTTGTGCTACCAATAAATCTTTATCTTTTCTTTTCAAAAATAAGGTTTTATCAACATTTCCTCTAGAAAAATCATTTTCAATTAGAAATTTGCTTAACCTATCATATCAAGCTCTAGGTGCTTGTTTTAAACCATAAAGTGCTTTGTGTAATTTAAAAACATGATTTGAAATTCATGATCTTCAAAACCTGGTAGTTGTTCAACAAAAACTTCCTCATTTATAAATCCATTTAAAATGCACTTTAACATCCATTTAAAATAAATTGATATTCATATGATATGCAAATGCAAGTAATAGTCTAATTGCTTCTAATCTAGCTACAGGTGCAAAAGTTTCATCAAAATCAATTCCTTCTTCTTGATTATATCATTTTGCAACTAGTCTAGCTTTATTTCTAATTACTATGCCATTCTCATCTAATTTATTTCTGAATACCCATTTAGATCCTATAAACGAATGACCTTTAGGTCTATCTACAAGGGTTCATACATTATTCCTAGTAAATTGATTTAATTCCTCTTGCATAGCTAACATCCAATTACTATCTTTTTCGGCTTCTTCGATAGTTTTAGGTTCAATTTGAGATACAAATGCAAGATGATTATTGATATTTCTCATTGATGATCTAGTTCTTACACCTTGAGATGGATCACCTATAATCAATTCCTTTGGATGACCATAGACATATCTCCAATCTCTAGGAAGATCTACCTCATTATGATTAGTATCAATAACATCAACTCTAGGAGAATCATTATCTTTTGCTTCTTGTTCATGGTTTGAAGATACATCTATATCTAATTTTTCAATATCTCTCTCAAGCAAATTTGTATCTTCCTCATCATCAATCTTTCCTGAACTTGATGCTAAAGACTCATCAAAAACTACATGAATAAATTTTTCTACAATTAAGTTCCTCTTGTTAAATACTCTATAGGCTTTACTAGATTTTGAATATTCTAAGAATATGCCTTCATCAGATTTTGCATCAAACTTTCCGAGATTGTCTTTACCATTATTATAAATGAAACATTTACAACCAAATGCATGAAAATAACCTATTGATGCGTGTCGTAGTGCAACGATTAAAAATCCTTAATTTTACTAATAGAATAGCGGGAGTAAGGGATCAAATCCATAGGGACTTTAGCGGTTATCTTGAAATAAATTTATAGATTTAAATAAATAGATAATTAATAGTAAAAAATAATTAAGATATGATCTATCTTATAAGAACACGGTCCGTACCCGTAGATCACGGCCTATCCTTTTTAAGAATAGATCAGTCAAGAATTATTTTCACTTAAATAAAATTTAATAAAAATTAAACAATGAATAAAAATTTTTATTTCATAGCATCCAAAAGTGTATATTAAAATTAAAGAGTTTTAATTTATGATAGCAACAAGAAAGTAACAAATTCTTCCTAAATCAAACCGGGCCAAACCAGGCTGAAGACAAGCTGAACCGGGCCGAAGACTCTCTGTAGACGCCTCCAAGCCACGAACAGAGCATCCACGAATGTCTTTTGCTCTCCTGGGAATAGAGCTTTCACAAAACCCACAGATGTAGAACCTCCGGATCCACGGATGATCGCCTGCAAAACTCCTCGAACGTCTCCTCCTTCAAACAGAGCCTCCACAAACGTCTGCTCCTGGGAACAGAACCTCTGAACTCTCCTCCAAGCCTCGAACGGATCCTCCAAGCCACGAACAGAGCCTCACGAATGGATCCTTACGATCCCACGGACGGCTGCCTGCAGAACTCCCAATTGCTCCCAGACCCTGGGAACAGCTTGCTCCCTCAATCGCTCCTCTTTGCTGCTATTTGTAGAGGCCCAGACGTAGAGAAGACGCTCCCTGTTTCCATATCAGACGCCTGGATGCAGAGACGATGCGGACGCAAAGAAATCCTGGAGAGATCGCGGACGGAATCAAAATTCCTTCCATTTGAAGTTTATTCTTCCAATTTGAGAATTTCAATCCAATTTATTTCTTGATTGGTGGAGGGAACGATTGAATTGGAAGAGGAGAAAAATCGGAGAAAAAAAAAAGAAAGTCGATGAACTCGGCAGTCGCTGCCGACTTTGCTTTGAGATGCATGCAAAAACAGATAAATCAATGTAAAATCAATTTCGAGCTCATTTTAAGTCCGATTTGAGTGCCGTTTGCGTCGTTGGACTCCTAAAATTGAGCTATTTAAGTTGATGGGCTTTACTTGTAAATATTATATAAAATAATTAAATATTAAATAATAAAGGTAATTTGACCTCTTAATTAATATGTTTATGATGATTATTTGTGCATTTATCACTCCCCCCAACTTAAATCTTACTCGTCCTCAAGTAAATAAGAAAATTAAAAATATGTACCAAGCTAGTCCAAGAATTGACAGTTATCTTACAGTTCTAGAAATTTCTGGTTAGATCATAAGGGAGGTACTTCATCTGATTATTAAGTTTACCCCTTTAGTGATAGAGTGTAGTCCATAAGAATTTATAGAAGTCTTTCTTCTCCAACTTTTCACTTCTCTGTTTAAGTCTTCTAACTTAATTTGGGTTGAGTGTAGTGTCTTTTTGTAATTTAGTCCCCTTATTTATTTATTTATGTATAAAGTCAGTGCAATGCCCTAACCCCTTGCTTTCTAATTAACCCTTGTAGCGAGCTTTAGGCCAATGGCTCCCAAACCAATTGGTTTTAGGACATTAGGTGTAAAACACCCCTCGGACTTAATGACTTGAGTCAAAAAGGCTTTAGGTAGGACTGACTCTACTTAGGTTCTTTTACATTCTCACCTTTTTATGCAAACAACATCACTTTTTTAGGTGACGAGGCCCGGTTACTTAGTGAAAGATGCTAAGAACCTAATTTATTAACTTTAAGAGAGATTTTTTTTCTTTTTCTCTCTTTATTTTCTCTTTTTTTGAATGATATTTTCACCCATACCCTTATTAAGTAGATTGTACTATTAAGATCAGTGGTCAGGAGGGTCTGAAATTATTCTAAAAATTTTTCTGGGCTAAACCCTACCTTTTATTAGGTTTTCTTAATAATTTATTCCTCAGTATCTCAAAAATAGTCTAACCATTAATCATTCATAGACTGCTTGATTAACTTCAAATCGAGACAGAACTTGGTACACACATCTGATTATAGTTTTACTCGAGGATTTACTTATTCTCCCCCCCCCCCCCCTCCAACTTAATTTCTATTGTCCCTAATGGAAGAAAGATTAATTTCAAGGAAAGATACTACCTGGTAGAGTATTTGAAGGTTGGAGGTTTCATTGTTGCCATCTTCTTTCAATCTACTTCTGTTGTTCTTCTCTGTCATACTAAAAGAACAGATCATACTAAAAGAATAGAAAGTTAAAAATAACTAATAAACTAGGTTGCCTCCCAAGAGCGCTAAGTTTAAAGTCTTCAGCCGGACTGTGCTGCTCATTATGATAGTATTGGGTTCACAAGATCAATTGATTCAACAACTTCTCCATCATTAATTTCTTTTATATATGGTTTCAAACGTTGGCCATTTACTTTGAATGTATTTCCCTGCTTGGGGTCTTTAAGCTCTACAGCTCCATGGGGAAATACTTGAGTTACTATAAAAGGTCCATTCCATCGTGAACGAAGTTTTCCAGGGAAAAGATGTAATCTTGAATTGTAAAGCCATACTTTTTGATTTGGTTCAAAAGTTTTTCTATTAATAAAATTGGCATGATATGCTTTGGTTCGTTCTTTATAAATTTTTGAGCTCTCGTATGCATCATTTCGTAGCTCTTCTAACTCATTCAATTGAAGTTTTCTAATAACACCTGCCTTTTTCATATCATAATTAAATTACTTTTTGGCCCAAAATGCACGATGTTCCAATTCTACAAGTAAATGACAGGCCTTTCCAAATACGAGCCTGTAAGGAGACATTCCTATGGGAGTTTTAAATGCAGTACGATAAGCCCATAATGCATCATCCAAACATTCTGACCAATCTTTCCTATCGGGTCTCACCATTTTTTCAAGAATATGTTTAATTTCTCTACTTGATATTTCAACTTAGCCACTAGTTTGGGGATGATAAGGTGTAGCTACCTTATGAGTAATTCCATATTTATTCATTAATCCTTCAAAGTGTCTATTTGTGAAATGTGTACCCCCATCACTAATTATAGCCCTTGGGCATCCAAAACGACTAAGGATGTTATGCTGAATAAACTTGATTACAACTTTATGGTCATTGGTTCGAGTTGCTATGGCTTCAATCCATTTTGACACATAATCAACTGCCACTAGAATGTATTCGAATCCAAAAGAGGAAGGAAATGGGCCCATAAAATCAATACCCCATACATCAAAAATTTCTACAACCAAGATACGGTTTAGGGGCATCATATCTTTTCGAGAAATATTTCCTGTTTGTTGACATTGGAGACAATTACGATCAAATTCGTGTGCATCTTTTAAAAGAGTTGGCCAATAAAACCCACTTTGCAGTACCTTTGCTGCAGTTTTTCTTCCACTAAAATGTCCCCCACATGCAAGAGAATGATAGAAGTTAAGTATACTTTTGAATTCACTTTCAGGGACACATCGCCTAATCACCTGATCTGAACAGTACTTAAATAATTCAGGGTCTTCCCAAAAGTAATATTTGATTTGTGAAAAAAATTTATCTTTTTCTTATTTTGTCTAGTGAAAAGGTACTTTTCTTGTTGCCAAATAATTTACAATGTGGGCAAACCAGGGAAGACTGCTATGGGAAATTGAGAACAGTTGCTCATCAGGAAACCTATCTCTGATTATTTCTTTATTGTATTCCACTGATATCCTAGAGATATGATCTGCTACCATATTTTTGGAACCCTTCTTATCTAAGATTTCTAGGTCAAATTCTTGTAGTAGAAGGATCCATCTAATCAGTCTAGGTTTTGTATCATTTTTTGATAATAGATACCTCAATGCTGCATGATCAGAATAAACAAAAACCTTAGACCCTAACAGATATGATCTAAATTTTTCTAGGGCAAACACAACTGCTAGTAATTCTTTTTCAGTGGTAGTGTAGTTTATTTGTGCAACCGAAAGAGTTTTACTAGCATAATAAATTACATGGGGTTTTCGATTGAGTTTCTGTCCTAGAACTGCCTCTATAGCATAATCAGAAGCATCACACATGATTTCAAAAGGTATGGTCCAATCTGGGGGCTTGATAATCGGTGCAGTGGTCAAAGCAGTTCAAAGGATGTTATAGGCTGTTAGACAATCTTCATCAAAATTAAAAGAACTATCTTTAGTCAACAAATTACACAATGGTCGAGAAATTTTACTGAAATCCTTGATGAAGCATATGTAAAAACCAGCATGACAAAGGAAAGATCGTAATTGTTTAACTAAGGTTGGGGGTGGTAGATTTGAGATCAATTTAACCTTGGCTTTATCAACCTCAATACCTCGCTCTGAAACAATGTGTCCGAGCACAATTCACTCACGAACCATAAAATTGCTCTTCTCCCAACTTAGGACTAAATTTATTTCCATACATCGTTTCAGTATCTTAGTCAAGTTCTCAAGGCAGCTATTAAATGATGCACCAAAAACTGAAAAATCATCCATAAATACTTTCAAAAATTGACCAATCATATTAGAAAATATGACCAACATACATCGTTGAAAAGTGGCTGGTGCATTACAAAGACCAAATGACATGCGTCTAAAGGCAAATGTTCCAAAAGGACAGGTGAAGGTGGTCTTTTCTTGATCTGCAGGAAATACTGGGACTTTATTGTATCTTGAATATCCATTTAAGAAACAAAAGAAACTTTGTCCTGCTAGCCATTCTAGAATTTGATCGATAAAAGGCAAATGAAAGCGGTCTTTTCTAGTCACGACATTCAACTTTTGATAATCTATACATACTCTCCAACTAGTTGATGTGCGAGTAGGAATTGATTCGCCCTTTTCATTTTCGATCACGATAATACCCGACTTTTTAGGTACTACTTGGATTGGACTGACCCATTGACTATCCGAAATTGGATAAATGATACCAGCATCAAGCCATTTTACTACTTCTTTCTTAACAACATCCCTCATGTTTGGATTTAGCCTCCGTTGCATGTCTCTATGTGGTTTGGCTTCAATTTCACTATGAATGTGGTGCATGCAAATGGAAGGGTCAATTCCCTTAAGATCAGCTATTGTCCATCCAATTGCCTCTTTATGTTCTTTAAGTATATCTACCAATTTATCTTCATGCTCAGAGGTTAGGGTAGATGCAATGATTACCGGAAGGGTATCATTGGATCCAAGGAATGAATATTTTAAGTTAACAGGAAGAGGTTTCAATTTTAGTTGGGGTGGTACTTCCAAGGATGGTATTAAAGGGCTTGGTTTAGTTGGAAGTGGTTCATATTTTATAGTCCAAGAAGGGATGGTGTCGAACTTAGGTGGTTCTAATAACATGTTTATCTCTTTGGTATACTCATCAATATCAAAGTCATCTATTCCAAAATGTGTAAGACATGTTTGTAAAGGATCTGAATCAAACAAACTTTGGAATTTTTTATCTACAACTTCTTCGATCATGTTTACTTCATTTAAATCATACACAGGTGGTCCTTGGAAGCATTAAAAATATTTAATCTCATCTTCTGTTTCCAAAAGATACATCCATCACACTGTTCTACAATTTATACATGCATTAGCGGTAGCTAGAAAAGGTCATCCAAGGATGATGGGAATTTGGTTAGGATTACCGCTAGATTCCATATCTAACACAAGGAAGTCGACAGGAAAATAGAATTCATCACCTTTACTAATACATCTTCCAATATTCCACGAGGTACTTTGACTGATCTATCTGCCAATTGTAGTGTTACTGTAGTGGGTTTTAATTCTCCAAATCCAAATAACTCATACACTGAACTTGGGAGAAGGTTTACACTCGCACCCAAATCTAATAATGCTTTCTTGATTGTGAAGTTTCCTATGACACATGATATAATCGGGGTACCAGGATCTTTTAGTTTGGGTGGGGTTATTTGCTGAACAACTGAGCTGACTTGCTCAGTCAAATGATCTTTTTTGGTATTTGTGACTTTGCTTTCCATTTTTGTGTGCATAAATCCTTCAAAAATTTGGCATAAGCTGGAACTTGCTTGATAGCATCGAGAAGAGGTAAGTTTATTTGGACTTGCTTAAATAACTCAAGCATCTCATTCATTTTTATATTCTTCTTATCTGAAGACAAAGGAGATTCTAAAGCACTAGGGAATGGGGCTTTAGGTGTGATTGCTTGATCATTGAATTCCTTTTCTTCTTCATTTCTTCTCTTTTCTGGTTTAGCCACTTCTAATTTCTGGGTTGGTTCAGGTGGGTTCAATGTTTTTCCACTTCTGAGAGTCATGACTGATTTAGCATGTTCTGGGAATTTGTCAGGACTATTGGAACCCTTCAGCCATGAATTGTCCTTTCGGGTTATCGATAGGCTGACTAGGTAACTTACCCTCCTCCCTTCTACTGAATGCTGTGGCTAATTGACCTATCTGAGTTTCTAGTTTTGCAATAGATTGTGTGTGGGAGTGAAGGATTTGAGTATTCATTTCTAGCCCTTTCAATGCTTGTAACACTTTGTCTTCAAAAGTAGGATGATTATTCGGTGGAGGTTGTGGGATGTTTGGATATTGTGAATATGGCATGCTTCTAAAATTGGTTTCTTGATAATTAGGTCTGATCGATGAATTGGTTATAGGTTGAGGTTTCCAAGAAAAATTTGGGTTTTGCCAGCCAGGATTGTAAGTATTTGCATATGGATCATTTCCTGTTCTAGGAGCCAATCGGGTTTGGGCTTGGTGGGCTTGCTCTTGAACAAGTTCAGGAAATTGGTATGCAGCTGGACATTCACCTATAGAATGGGTTGGACTCGAACAAATTATGCAGACCTCATGTAATTGAGTAGATGGGGAAGAGATATTTCCAACTTGTAGAATTCGGTCAAGTTTATGGGATAATTCATCTACCTTAGTATAGATATCTGTAGAATGACCTATTTCATATTTCACCTCTTTTAGGTCCTATGGGAGGGTCTCGACGAGCAACTGACATGTGATGTAATGAATTCTCACTCAATGTCTCAAAGAGTTGCCAAGCTTCATGTTCATTTTTTAACATAAATGTCCCACCACATGAAGCATCAACCATTTGCCGATGCTTTTCTGATAAACCATCATAAAAGCACTGAACCAGTTGCCATTTGGGTATGGCATGATGTGGACATTTTCTAATCAGTTCTTTGAATCTCTCCCATGTCTCATGAACATTTCTCCATCTATCTGGAAAAAACTTGTTATGGCTTTTCTAATTTGATTCGTTTTTCCTATAGGAAAATATTTCTTAAGAAACTCTCTCTGAAGATGATCCCAAGTTGAAATTATAATAGTGTCTAGTGAATTTAACCAATACTTGGCTTTATCTTTTAGGGAAAAAGGGAATAACTTAAGCCTAAGTGCATCATCGAGAAATTTTGAATCTTGACAGTTGAGCAAATTTTTAAGAATTCATCTAAGTGTTTGTAGGGATCCTCATTTGTAAGTCCATAGAAAGATGGTAACATTTGGATTACACTTGACTTAATTTCGTATTGGACAGCCTCTACTGGAGGCACTTGAATGCAGGGAGAGTAGGTATACCTTGAAGGAGTGAAATACTCTTTTAACTGTCATGGTTGATTATTTTCGTTATTAGGATCCATAATTCTGAGTCTATTTGCTCTAAAAGTTCTTTCTATCTCAGGATCTAAGGGTATAAGGTTGGGTTGCAACGATCGGCGACCAAGCATACACCCTACCAATGACTCTAAAGCAAACAGTAATTAGTTTTATTATTATTATTATTATTATTTTATTATAATAGAAGAGAAAGAAGAAGATTCTAAAGAAAATATCCTAAAGATTCCTAGAACTAAGAGCAATGAATAATTTAATTAGGTTTTAATAATTCTTAGCAATCAAGTTAACAAAGATTAGACTCTCTATTCTAGGTTTACCCTAGATCTAGACATCTCCTAACTTTCAAGGCCGCCTTGGAGCCCTCCAAGTCAAAAATTAGCTGATTAACTAGCCAGTTAAGGGTAAGGTCAGTAGGGGTCCCCCCGTTGCTTACTAGGTAAGCGAACGGAACCAATTAAGTAACCACTTTCCTTTCCTTTTCTAGACACCAGTTAAGCAGTCAATCTCGATCCAGTCCAACTCTTTTGGGTGCCTTATCCTACTGAGCTCGAGTTCCTTAGGGGCTGACGTCTATTAATTTTAGAGTTAAAGGTTTGGGTTAATGCAAAATAAAGGATGTGGTTTGTGGGACAAGGAAGGGTGATGAAATCCCCACCTTATCTTGATTAGGGGTTTGTGCCCTTAAAGTTAATTATAAAAATGCTATGCAACAAGCAGATGTCCAGCTCTTGAAATTATCAAACAAAATTAATCTAATTATTTTTTTTAAGATTTTTGTGATTAGTTTCTAATTTCCTAATAAATTATGAGATGTCAATGGAAGAATTTTGAGTTTTGCAGAAAATAAAATTACCTAAGTCAATCTAAGCATAGAAATAAAATAATTATTTTGTTATATATTATATATATATATATTATTTTTTTAAATTAATTATGTTTTATGGAAGGTGTCTTAGGGTTTTCTTTTAGGTTCTTTAAGGTAAGTTGATTAAAAGGAAAATTTGATTAGGTTAAAAGTGGATTTGTGATAAGAAGGAAAGTAATAATTTTTTTTATGTTAAAAAGAAAATACGAAATTCTAACAATTAAGGTAACAAAAATAATAAAGAGACAATAACTATTCAAAAATTAAAAATAAGAATAAATTAAGAGAAAATTAATCTATTTTTTTTATTTTTTTATTTTTTATAATTTTTTTTCTTTCAAAATAATGCACTTAAGTCCCCGGCAATGGCGCCAAAATCTGATGCGTGTCGTAGCGCAACGATTAAAACACCTTAATTTTACTAATAGAATAGCGAGAGTAAGGGATCGAATCCACAGGGACTTTAGCGGTTATCTTTAAATAAATTTATAAATTTAAATAAATAGATAATTAATAGTGAAAAATAATTAAGATATGATCTATCTTATAAGAGCACGGCCCATATCCGTAGATCACGGTATGTCCCTTTTAAGAATAGATCAGTCAAGAATTATTTCCACTTAAATAAAATTCAATAAAAATTAAATATATAAAAATTTTTATTTCATGGCATCCAAAAGTGTATATTAAAATTAAAGAGTTTTAATTTCTGATAGCAATAAGAAAATAATAAATTCTTCCTAAATTAAACTGGGCCAAACCGAGCTGAACCAAACCGGGCTGAAGACAAGCTGAACTAGGCTGAAGACAAGCTGAACTGGGCCGAAGACGCTCTGCAAACGCCTCCAAGCCAACGAATAGAGCATCCACGAACGTCTTCTGCTCTTCTGGGAACAGAGCTTCCACAAAACCCACGAACATAGAACCTCCGGATCCACGGACGGCCGCCTGCAAAACTCCCCGAACGTCTCCTCCTTCAAACAGAGCCTCCACGAACGTTTGCTCCTAGGAACAAAGCCTCTGAACTCTCCTCCAAGCCACGAACAGAGCCTCACGAACGGATCCTCACGATCCCATGGACGGCTACCTGCAGAACTCCCAATTGCTCCCGGACCCTAGGAACAGCTTGCTCCCTCAATCGCTCCTCTTTGCTGCTATTTGTAGAGGCCCAGACATGGAGAAGACGCTCTCTATTTCCATATCAGACGCCCGGATGAAGAGACGACGCGGATGCAGAGAAATTCCGGAGACATCGCGAACGAAATCAAAATTCCTTCCATCTGAAGTTTATTCTTCCAATTTGAGAATTTCCAATCCAATTTATTTCTTGATTGATGGAGGGAATGATTGAATTGAAAGAGGAGAAGAATCGGGAGAAAAAAACAAAAGTTCGTGTGAGAAAACGATGAACTCGGCAGTTGGTGCCAACTTTGCTTTAAGATGCGTGTAAAAACAAATAAATCAATGTAAAATTAATTCCGAGCTCATTTAAGTCCGATTTAAGTGTCGTTTGCATCGTTGGACTCCTAAAATTGAGCTCTTTAAGTTGATAGGCTTTACCTGCAAATATTATATAAAATAATTAAATATTAAATAATAAAGGTAATTTGACCTCTTAATTAATATGTTTATGATGATTATTTGTGTGTTTATTACTTATGTTTGATTTTCTATTATGTCATAATTCATAGGAAGTTTTCTTAAGGATTGGTCTAATTAGGGCTCTATTTAAGATGTAACATGCCGTGTTTATGGCTTCCGCCCAAAAGTATTTTGGAAGTTGCTTTCACATAGCATGGTACGGGCCATGTCTTCTAAAGTCCTATTCTTTCTTTCAACTACACCATTTTGTTGTGGAGTCCTAGGGGCTGAAAATTATGATTAATTCCATTTTCAGTGCAGAAATTTTCAAATAACGATTTTCAAATTCTGTTCCATGATCACTTCTAGAGATACTATAGTAGTGTTTTTCTCATTTGTGACTTTCTTGAAGAATTTCAGGAACATCGAGAAAGTCTCATCTTTGTGAGCTAAAAACATTACCCAAGTATATCTAGAGTAATCATCTACAATCACTAGCCATATTTCTTTCCTCCTAGACTTGTGGTTCTAGTTGGTCCAAAAAGGTCCATGTGAAGTAGCTCTAGTCCCCTAGAAGTTGAAACAATATTTTTAGATTTAAATGAACTTCTAGTTTGTTTTCCAAATTGACATGCATCACATATTTTATTATTTTCAAAATCTAATTTAGGAATCTTTAACTAAATCCATTTTAATTAATTTTGAAATAAGGTGTGTGCTTGCATGACCTAATCTACGATGCCACAACCAACTAATATCATTAATGTTAGCATTATCAGCAATTAGGCAATGACTACTCTTAGAAGTTTTGTCTGTGTCAACTAAGTATACATTGCCAATTTCTATATCCAGTAAAAACAATGCTATCATCAATGGAATTAGTTACAGTGCATAATAGAAGATTTCAAATGAAACATTAAAGTTTTTATCACACAATTGGCTTATGCTAATTAAATTATGCTTTAAACCATTAACATAAAGTACATTCTCAATAAATGGATGGAGTTATGCGAACTTTACCAAGGCCCAAATTTGACCTTTACCGTTATCGCCAAATGTCACAACTCCACCTCTTTTCTTCTAGGGTGATGAATTCCTCTTTGTCACCCGTCATATGTCTTGAGCAGCCGCTATCAAGATACCACTTCTTGTTTGATCTTTTGGCTACAAGACATTCCTGCAAGATCATCAAACTTTATGTTTAGGTACCCAAGCTTTCTTGGGTCCTTCATGGTTAGTAGCAACAAAAATTGTTCCTTTCGGAACCCATATTTTCTTAGCTTTAATATTTAAATTCTTGTTGTTTTTTAATGTTTACATTCAAAGGATTTATGACCTTTTTGTTTACATTAACATGAAATATTTTGGTTGTTTTTTAATAAAAAATTCTTTAGTGATTTTTGTTTCATGTGTGTTATATCCTAATCCAGCTTTATCAAAAACAGCTTTTTGACTATTAAAAGTAAATTTAATTTTGAGCTATATGTAAATTTTCAATCAATTTTTTATACTTTATCAACTTCTTTCTTTAAATTAATGTTTTCATTGAAAATTGATTCTTTTTCTTTTAGAAAACCTTCTTTTTCATTTTAAATCTTAACTTCTAAAGTTAATTCATTTTTCTTTTAGAAACTAAATTTTCATTTTTCAAAGATTTAAATTTCTTTTTCAAAATTTAAAATCTATCTAAGTTCATTAAAGCTTCAAACATTTCATCAAATGTAAAATCATCGGAGGTTTCGGAACTTACCTCATTGTCGTCGTCGTTGGCCATGAAAGCAAATATTTGCAACTTCTTTTTGTTCTTCTTCGGAAGAAGATTCTTGCTGTCAGTCCATGTTGCAACATATGCCTTCTTCTTCTTGTAACTTCTTTAATTGAGGACATCATATCGAAATGCCCGGCTTCTTACACTCATAACATGTCAAGGGTCTTTTTCTTTGTCCTTCTCTTTGTCCTTTTCTCCTTCCATTTTGTTCCAAATTTTTTTTGGAAGGGTCTCCTTTTTCAAAATTTCTAAACTTCTTGCAAGGAAGAAGCATCATCATCATCATCATCATCATCATCACTGCTGCTCTCTTCCAATTCTGCAGCCTTGAGGCAAATGGTTTTCTTCTTTTGTTTCTCCTCAACATGCTGCTCATTGTCAATTCGTGGGTCATGAGAGATCCTAGAAGCTCCTCTAAGGGTAGTGCATTGAGGTCTTTGGCTTCTTGGATTGCTGTGACTTTTGCTTCCCACGATCTTGGCAATGACCTGAGTATTTTGCGAACAAGATCAGCATTAGTATAAACTTTTCCTAAGACTTTTCAAACCATTCACAATATCGGTGAATCTAGTGAACATGCATGTGATGGTTTCAGTTTGTTCCATTGTGAACAATTCATATTTATGAACAAAATATTTATCTTTGATTCTTTTACTTGGTTTGTTCCTTCATGTGTAACTTCCAACCTATCCCATATTTCTTTAGCGGAATTACAAGTAGAGATGCGGTTGAATTCATTTGAATCTAAGGAACAATATAAGATATTAATGGCTTTGGCATTAAGTTGAGCCATTCTTATCATTATCATTCCAATCCCTTTCGGGCTTTGGAACAATAGTGCCATCTTAAGGTGTGTGGGTGTACTAGGTCCATTTAATATAACACCCCAAAGCTCATAATCAGAAGCTTGAATGAATATCCTCATTCTAGCTTTCCAATAAGAATAGTTTGAGCCATTAAAGTGGAGGTCTATTGTAGAATGACCTTCAGCAAAAAGAACCACTTTGTGTTGCCATAATGACCTTTAGCTCTTGATCGTGAGATCAAACTCTAAATGAGCACTAGCTCTGATACCAATTGTTGGCCCAGATGGCAACCCAAGAGGGGGGGGGTGAATTGGGTTCTTAAAAAATTTAACTTTTAAAATTTAAAATGAGATGTGCAAGTGAAAGGATTAACTAAAAGCAAAGCACACATAAAGAGAGATAGAGAAGAGACAAATGCACGGCAAACACAAAGATTTTATAGTGGTTCGGTGTATCCAACACCTACGTCCACTCCCAAGACTCACTTGGGTCCACACTATAATCTCTAGATTACAGCCGAGTTGTTTTACAAGCTCACAACTCAAACTTGTTGTTTTACCGGGATCACAACGAACCCAGCCAGTTTTTCGGGATCACCAGCACAAATCCAAACCCAAGCTAACATTAGCTTGTTCCGAGGTAAACTACCTCCACTAATTCAATCCCCCAGATTGAATTAGCAAACAATAATAAAATAAAGTTTTAATACAAAAAACTCCTAAAATGAGCAAATATGCATTTAAATGAACAAGGATTAGAAAAGCCTATTTGAAGTGATTTGAATGTGAGCTTTTCTTCTTTTCTTCTTTTCCTCTTCTCTTTTGAATGATTGAATCAAGCTTCAGCTCTGATTCTTCACAGAAATTTGTTATAGATAAGTCGAAGAAAAAGGGGCTTTTGAGCTTCTTATTTTCTTTTTTGAAAATCCTTCGAAATTGATCTTTGAAGGCTTTGGATTTCTTTTGAATCTCTCTTCAGATAATAGGCGTGGACTCAGAGATTTCTCTTTAAAAATTTCTCTCTTTTTCACTTGATTTTTTTGATTTTCTCTTGATTTTTCTTCTCTCTTTTTTCAAATAGACGGATGCCCTCTTTTATAGATTTTTTAATCCAAGATTAGGTGAGAAAATAGCCGTTACAAGGTACTTGGATTACTTCTACACACGAAAAGAAATATAGCCGTTAGAGATTAGGTGGAAAAATATTACTATTAGAGTCCGTTCTGACAATTTGAAAATCTGTTCCTGACAGGTTGAGGTCGGCTCCAACTTTGCATATATCAGCTCCAACTCAGGTTTCCAAAAATGGTAATAAAAAGTTCATTGGGGAGTCAGTTTCGAAAAAGTGATGTGTTGGCTCGGCGCATTCAGGTGTCGGCTCCAATATCTGAGGGTGTCGACTCTAATTATGTCTTAAAAAACGCTCTCTATTCTTAGGTTAGAGTCGGCTCCAGAGATTTCAGGTGTTGGCTCCCAAACTCCAGGTGTCGGCTCTCGAACTCCAGGTGTCGGCTCCAAAAACTGATGCAGAAAGCACTCCTCTGTATCTCAGGTTAGAGTCAGCTCTAGAGTTTCAGGTATCGACTCCAAACCGTGCTGAAAACTTAGAATTGTTTTGATACACCCTGGTGTCGGCTCCGGATACTGTGGGTGTCGACTCCAAGTTCTGAACTTAAATATTTTCTATTTAAAACTTAATTCAAAACTGATTTTGTGTATCATTTGAATAATTAAACATTCTTAATCCCTGCAATACTTCTCAAATTTGTCAAAACACAATGAATATACTCATGGCTTTTGTTAATCATCAAAATTAATAATTGGGTCAACAACCTAGTTCAGCAGACTGGGGAGACTGAGCCGATGACAGGGACCCCGAGCTAAGGCCGTATGATCTCCAGCTGCAACCTCCAAGGAAAAACCGACAACCCTATTAGGACGGGGCATCACTACCTCCTGACCTCCTTCCTGATAGTAGGAGGGTAGAGTCAACCTGTCCGGAGAAAAGATTCTCACCCTGGTACTTTTAGACATAGGAACCTTTCCTTTCCCCTTTCGTTTCTCAGATTTGGAGATTGACCTCAGAGCCTGACAGTCAACTGGTCTGGCCCTCTTAAGGGGACTAGGAAAAGCATTCCTACTATCCTGATGATCACCAGCCCTCGAAACCGATCCAAGAGAGGCAAAAGGATTCTTATTCAACAGTGGATGAATCAGACCAAACTCAGGAGACCCATCCTTCATAACCAGCAACAATCCCTTCTCAGAAGACTGAGAACCAGCACAAAGTCCCTGTCCCGGCACAGACTCCGTGGCTGAGCACCCTTGCTTCAAATCCACCATAGAACAAACCGATGCTTTGTCTGGATACACCACCACCTTCGAAGACGATGGCACCCTCCGACGAGCCACCTTCACCAGAGAGCTCCATCCCTCAGCAACTCCAGCCCCCGAGCGGCGATCAGCTTGCATCTTATGTGAAGCAACTCCACTACCAGAGGCACCCGACGAAGACATCGGTTGAGACTTCCTCCTCTCGTCCCGCAGGGGACCGAAGACAGCCCGCCGTTGACGAACAGCAGCAATCCACAGGCCATAGATAGGGCTGGATGCAGCTCCCTCGTCGACTGACCCGGTCAGCTGAGAGCAAGGGCCATCCAGGTGTATCGTGCCACAGATTGAACAAATCCCCTCCAAGTTCTCAAACGCAAATTTCTGCCAGAAAGGGAGATTAATCCCTTGAACACGAGTCCCCGGCCGAAGAGGACGATGGAGATCAACCCGGAGACACGCCCTGGCAAACCCTCCTCTGCTCTTTGCCAGAGTAGAAGCATCCGCATAGATGAATTGTCCCGCTGTTGCCAGGATTGATCTAAGGAAATCCTCCTTCCAAAACTCCATTAGAAGATTCGACAGCCGCACCCACACCAGAGCCGAAGGGATGGCATCATCAGTCGGGATGAACTTCGGCCTCCACGGTTCCGTCCCAATAACTTAGCCATTTACCACCCATGGCCGATTCAACACCAAATCACAGGCCTTCAGATCATCGAAACGAAAAATATGGCACCTGAATGCCAGACTGATAGGAACAATTTCACCCTGAACTCTGGCCCACCTGAACTCCCTGATGAATGCAGCGGCTGGAACCCACTTATGGAAAGAACGGGCAAGAATGGCCCTCATCTGCCATCCAGCCATCTTATCCTCCAACTCCGCCACTGGGACACGAACCACGTCCGGAAATGATGCCTCCTGCCTCGCCACCTTAATCGGCAAAGGTGACAGAGACACCCAGTGAAAACCAGAAACCACCGACTTCCTCCTAGAAACCCGGCCATCGGCATCCCCATCAAACGCCATAGGAGACTATGGATAGCAGAAGGAAATACCAGAGGAAGACACAACCGGAGACGACAACAATCGCCGGAGATTGGGGAAGACATGGACCAAAGCACAAATATTAAAGACCTCCCTTCAAACAGCACCAGAGCTCAGATGCGCATGAACCTCAAAGCACCACTCGTTCTAGCACTCATCGTACACAGACTTAAAAGGGAGTGTTTGGCAGAAGGTAACCTATAAAGATTATTGATAATTTAAATGTGATCCATATCTAAATTTTGAATAATAATCTATTCTACATTTAAGAGATAATTTAGATTATCTTAAAAAATAATTACTTATATTATTGGATATATTATAATTTAATAATTTTTTTAATAAATTTATTTTTATCTTTTTTTATAAAAATAAAATTATTTTTTCTTCAAATAAAATTATTCTCTTCTTTTTCTCTTTTTGCTCTTATCTCGTTGCCGTATCTTTTTTCTCATATCTCCAAACAAAAATAAATCACAGTATTATTTATCCATAGAAAAAGAAAGATATCGAATAGAAAAAAAAAAAAAAAAAATATTCTTAGCAATGTCTCTTTGATAATATAATAATTTAAAATTGATAGTATTTAATTATATTACTATTTAAAATTTAAAAAATAACTTACATTTTGCTATCAACTAATCAATCCATTCATATTATCATAATATATTAATTATTCTATTAATCTTAATTAATTTTATATAACAAAATATTAAAAAATAAATTATTTTTAAAATATAATAATTAAATTATGATAATTAAAAGTTTAAGAATTAAAAAAATTAAAAAAATGTTTAAAGATTAAAATATATTTTAATCTTAAAAAAAATTAAATCTAGTATCTTCTACTTATATAAATACTTTGATTTAGAGGTATTTTAAAACTTTTAATAGGTTTAATTTAGTATATAAATTTAATTTAGAGGTATTTTGAGAATTCGATGTTATATAACTGGTAATCTGTTTGTCATACCAAACATAGTAATCAATATTACTGTAACATTATCTGTGTATACCAAATACAATAATCAACATTACCGCCAATCCATCCAGTGATAATCTATTTTGTAGGTAGATTGCCTCAAACGAAACCAAAGGGTTATTTCTGGATATTCTTAATTTTTAGAAGTCATAACAATATCGATTAATTAAAATTAATTTTAATTAAAAGAAATAATTTATATTTAATCATAAATTATTTTTAATTTATTTTTTAGAAAGTGAAAAAATAACTGATTTAGCATAGATAATAAAAAGTTGTTCTATAAATTTATTTTTTACACTTGATATGAATAATAAAATAGGTCATAAAAAAATATTTTATATACTTATCTAGATACTTTTTTTAATTAAATACTACCTAGCTGAAGCCTCCCGTTTTCATCGGCATGCGATCGATCATAAAATTGACGGCTAAAACAAGTTTTTTGGCATAGGAATTATAATGATTAAAAAAAAATTCATATTATATATCCTGCTAAAAGATACGAAAAAGTTACTAAGCTTTATAAGACCGTTCCGTTCCTGATGACTCCCAACATTTGCCTGGTCTTAAAATCTTGAATGCAAATTGACTAATAATAAATAATCTTAAATTATAAACACTTTAAATTTATTTATTAAATATAAAAACCTTTTTAAAAAAATTATAATTCTATAAATTTTATAAAATTTATTTACAAATCATGTATTTAAAATTATAACTACTAAATTATAAAATTACCTCCTCCTGTTAATTATATTATTTTTGATATTTTTTAACAAATTTACCTATATCAACGGTCAATATTTTTTGACTAAGAATTATGACATTATAATTATAATAAAAATTTCATTATGATATATTTTATTATATTAATGTATAATATAAATATTATTAAATATCATAATTTTATTTTGCAATATAATATTGAAACATATAAAATAATATTACAATTATAATATAGTATTTGTGACTATATCATTAAATATTAAACAATGTGATAACATATTATTATGACATAATATTGTTATTATGTCATTATTTATTATAATAGAATATATCATCACAATATTAAATGATTTGTATTTATTTAAATATTGAATATTTTAATAATATTATTATTTAAAATATTAAATAATATATTTGATGTCATTAAAATTTGCCTAAGGGACTTTAAACATTAACCAAGATGATGAGGTAGGTGATGAGTTAGAAGCTTTTGCTCCAACCTTGTAAAAGAAAACTCTATGCACTAATGTACTTGCAAGAGTAGACGTTAAGCATGAAGAGTGCAGGAGGCAAGTTAGATGTTTAAGAAAGAAATCTTGTCTGGTTTTCCTTGTTGCTTTAAGATTCATGATCGCGGCGTTCATCTGCTTGATCTCTGGCGAGGTTAGCTGCGGCCGGTGTTCTTCCTTGCCATCGGAGGCCTGCGTCTCCCTCTCCCTGCTCTCATGGCAGCGGATGATGCTCGGGATGCTCGGACGGCGTGGAACAGGGGGCATGCTCCGGGCTACGAATGGGTTTCATCTTCCCCCTCTTCGGCGAAGGTGATGGAGCTTGAAAGCCGATTCCCAGAGGTCGTTCATATCCCGACGGAGATCCTAGAGGAGTCTAGTGTTTGCTGGAAAGAGAAGGGGGTTTTGGCTCGGACTTACCATCGTTGGGTTCCTCCGGATGCATTCGTCAGGGAATTCCGGCGTGCAGGCATCTCCGGCGACATCCACACGGTATGCCTTGCTCACCGTTGCTATGTGTTCCGGTTCAAGGACTCCGAAGCTCAGGAGCTTGTGAACGGCCGGCCGTGGGTTGTCAATGGACAACCCGTTGCTACTGAGAGCTGGCGTCCGGACTTTGTCCCGGCCATGGACTCTCTGCCTTCGGCCCTTCTCTGGGTGAGACTGCCGGCCCTGCCCATGGAGTATTGGGTTGATTCGGTGCTTGAAGCTATCTTGGCGCCGGTGGGGAAGTTCATCGCCGCCGACTCTGCTACTCGATCCTTGTCAAGGGGAGCGTTCGCCAAAGCTTGCGTCCGAGTTGATCTTCGACGGCCCCTTCGTCCGAGAGTCAGAATCCAGGGATCGACTACCCCCTTCTGGCAATCCTTTCAATTTGAGCAACTATCTGGAATTTGCTCAGATTGTGGCTCGATCCACCTCATGGGCCCTTGTTCTCTTTCTGCTCAGTCGTCTGAGCCAACGCCGGCCCTGCCAGGGCCGTTGTTTGGCCCCTGGATGACAGTAACTCACCAACGCAAGTCCTCTGCTCAGGCGAGGGTGCAATCGGCTTCTTCCGGGTCCCCCTCTGGTGCTTCGGACCCTCCTCGGTTGGCTGCGGTTAGGCGGGGGACTCCGGCGAACGGGAAAGCTTCTTCAGGGAAGTAGTCACGGCGGACGCCTTTGGTGGCTGGGAGGGGGAGTGTCAGCAATCCTGTGACTGAGGACCTTCCGTCAACTGGATTGTCTCAGTGTGCCACTGAGAATAACAGTGTGCCTGTGGGAGGGTGACGTGCCAGTCTGATACCCCATGCAATGTCTGAGTCCCGGCTGAAGGCTCCTAGTTCAGACAGTCAGGGCCTGATCCTCAAGAACCCATTTGCCCTTTTGAATGAGAGTAATGGGGATCACAACCTGGTGTCCCGGCTGGATGCTAACCCGGGTCCCTCCAAGCGAGCCAGACATGAGGAATCCTTGTCCCTGAGATTGAGTTCTAGCAGTGGAAATCGAAAAGGAAAAGGATCTTCTTCCAAGTCTAAAGACCCCAAGAAGAATGTTATAAATTCAGATCCTATGATCCCTTGCAAGGGTCCTGTCACTTTGATCAATGAGCCTAACAAGGCCTTTTGTTACTAGGTTACTGAAGGTGACATGCACTTGGGTCAATCAACAAAGGGAGAGATCAGATGTAAAGACCCGGTGCTATCCTGCCGTAAGGTGGCTACTCAAGATCAGTCCATGGATTCTGGCATCCCCGCTGCTGAACCCTGCTCTTTGGAATCCGCAGCTGAGGCCGGTTCCCAGGGAATTGATAACATACAGATGGATTGTAACTCTCAGATGATGGAGGGTGCTGCTTTGATCTTAGGGCACCCTAATGACTTGACTATGGTTGAAGATCAGGGTGGGTCCCACCCCTCATCCATTTGCTAATGAAAGTCCTTATATGGAATGTCAGAGGGGCTCGAAAACCTTCTTTTCGATCCACCTTTGCTAGATTGGTGCAGATCCATAATTTTGATATTTGTATTCTTCTTGAAACCCGGTTATCGGGTGACAGCTTGGTCCGCTTTCGGAGACAGGCTGCCAGATCATGGTCTTCTTATGCAGTGGAGTCTGTTGGACTATCGGGTGGGATGGTTGCATTTTGGCGCCACTCTTTGATTAAGGTCAATGCTTTTCATCAGTGTGATCAGCAGATCGCTCTTCTAGTCTCGGAGGGCTCTTCTGATCCCTGGCTTCTGTTGGGAGCTTACGCCAGCACTGACTTCAGGGAACGACGTGCTCTTTGGACTGAGAGTCTTTCTCTCCTTGCTCAGGGTTTTCCTTCTATCCTGGCTGGTGACTTCAATTGCATTATTGCTGCTAATGAGAAGAGAGGCGGTAGGCGGGTCACTGATACTCCAGATATCATGGAGTTCAGATCTTTTATCTCCTCAGTTGGTCTTCTGGATTTGGGATTTTTGAGCCCCTAATTTACCTGGTGTAACAATCGTCAGGGTTCGGCCAGAGTTTGGGAAAGGCTAGACAGAGCCTTGGCCACTGCCCAATGGACTCAGATGTTCCCCT
The DNA here is from genome assembly GCA_900491605.1 of Calamus simplicifolius. Taxonomy (NCBI): domain Eukaryota; kingdom Viridiplantae; phylum Streptophyta; class Magnoliopsida; order Arecales; family Arecaceae; genus Calamus; species Calamus simplicifolius. The sequence goes on along the minus strand of UESW01001882.1, from coordinate 178,781 downwards.
CTGCCACTGTCACTCATTTACCTCGCGTCGCCTCTGATCATTGTCCTCTCTTGATTTCCACAGTCACTGAGCATGTGCAGCGGCGTCAGTTCAGATTTGAGCAGTTCTGGACGTCCTATCCCTCGGCTCGGTCTATTGTGGCGCAGGTTTGGCACTTACCGATGAGGGGTAATGTTTCTTATCATCTCTCCAGGCGCTTAGAGCTGCTGCGACGTCGTCTATTGAGATGGAACAGATTGGAAGTTGGGAATCTTGTGAGAAACATTGAGCAGGTGGAATCTGATATTGCCGCCTTGCAGGATAGGGAGGATCGGGACAACTGTCTCTCTGATACTGATCTCTTTTCTCTCAGATCTAAGCTTGCTCTTCATCATTCCCTGCTCCTTCAGCAGGAGTCCTATTGGAGGCAGCGATCTAGGGTTCAGTGGCTTCGTGAGGGGGATCGCAACACTAGATTCTTCCATCAGGCCACTCTGAAGCGTCGGGCAGCTAATAGGATTCGGCAGATTGTTGATTTGGAGGGCAATCCCCAGGAGGATTCAGTTATCATCAGGGATCAGTTATTTCAGTTCTTTCTATTTAGATGGACGGAGACCACTGGAGATGGGGCGCCGATTGTCAGGGTTCCTTCTTCTAAGAAGGTCTCAGAGTCCCAGAACAACATTCTGATCAGGCCTATCACTGATGAGGAGATTTGATTGGCCTTATGGGATCTTGGGCCCGATAAGGCATCCGGCTCGGATGGCTTTCCGCCTTTCTTCTTCCGATATTATTGGGATATCGGCCGGGAGGTCACCCAGGCTGTTCACAGTGCTTTCCAGTCCAGAACTATCCCTTCAGATTGGAATCAGACTCTCATTACCCTTGTGCCGAAGCGTCCGGATGCCTCTTCTCCTCAGCACTTTCGCCCGATCAGTTCTGCACAACCCTATATAAGGTTTGTGCTCGCCTTTTAGCCTCCCGTCTGTGGGTGGTCATTCCTCAGCTCATCTCTTCTGAACATGGGGCTTTCATTAAAGGTTGGAGCATTTCCGACAATGTATTTATTGCTCAGGAGTTTATGTACGATATTCAGAGAGCTCCGGCTAGGCAGTGTCTTATGGCCATCAAGCTAGATATGGAGCGTGCCTATGATATGATGAGTTGGAGATTTATGCACCAAACTCTGCTGGAATTTAGTTTTCATGGCTTATTTATTGATTGGATTATGGCCTGCATCCAGAAGCCGTCATTTTCTATTATTGTCAATGGTGTGCAATCCTCTTTCTTCCAGTCTTCGGTGGGCCTAAGACAGGGTTGTCCATTATCCCTGTTTTTGTTTGTGCTGGCTGCGGATGATCTATCTCGCGCTATTCACCAGGCTCAGCAGGAGGCGCATCGTTCCCTTTATGGCTGCTCCCTTGGGGCCCCCCTTTCCCATCTTCTCTTTGCGGATGACTGCATCTTGTTGGGTCAGGCCTCTATTCAAAATGCTGACGGTTATGCCTCTGTTATTCAGAGTTATTGTGATGCCTCTGGTCAGAGGGTTAACTTAGATAAGTCTTCTATCTGCTTTAGCCCCAAGACCCCCATGTCTACCAGGGAAGTCATTCATCTAGCTCTGGGTATCTCGAATAGGACAGATGCATTATCTTATTTGGGGATCCCTCTCTTGGGCAGGCGTCCTCGTATCAGTGGTTATAATTATCTTGAGCGACGCATTCGTGATCGGTTGGATGGTTGGCAGGTGACCGGCTTATATATGATGGCGAGGATTACCCTTATTCGCACTGTCCTTACGTCCCTCCCTATGTATCTTCTATCTAATACAGTGGTCCCTATTACGTGTCTTCGAAGGCTGGAGCATTGTTTCAGGGACTTTATGTGGGCTTCTATGCAGGATGGCCATGGCATTCATCTTCAGGCATGGGAGTCGATCTGTATGCCTCTGAGGGAGGGCGGCCTTGGTATCCAGTCCTTGATTACCAGGAGAGAGGCTCTGTTGGCCAAGCATGCTTCGAGATTTATTCTTGATCCTCACTGCTTCTGGAGCTCCATTATGCGTGCGAGATATGGTGTCTGGCCTCCTCCTTCGGATTTCCATTCCACTCGGGGGCAGTCCTTCCTTTGGAGAGAGGTGTGTCGTCATGCCCCGACTATCTTGAACAACGTCTCCTGGATACTTGGAGATGGTGCCTCGGTTGATGTTGCTCAGGATATTTGGATTTCGGATCTTCCTCTCTTTCGGTGGCCGTCTTTCTTCAGCACGGATGTTCCGCTTGGCATGAGAGTTCGGGAGCTGTTCACGCAGGACTCTTCCTCTTGGGATTCTCAGGCTATTAGCAGATTATTTAGGGAGGAGCTCTCTCGGCGAATCCTCTCCATTCCTATTATCCCGGGTCCTTCCCAGGATACTAGATTATGGCGTATATCTTGTCTTCCCAGGGCTCCCACTTCTGATCTCATTGAGGAGTACAGATCCCAGCCTCTGGTCTTGAGGGATGCTATTTGGATTTGGAAGCTCCCCATTCACCCTAGGGTCCAGTTATTTTTATGGAAGATCTTGATGAACTGCCTCCCCTGCTGCTCTTTGCTTTCTAGACGGGGCATTCCTATTGAGGTGACCTGTCCGCTGTGTGGTGAGGAGGAGGAGACTATTGACCACGCAATCTTATCGTGCCACAGATGGAGGCGGGTGTGGTTGCGGATGGGATATACTTGTGGAGCTGATGGCTCTGGTTCTCTATGCTCCCGTTTCCTTGCTGATATCCGGAGAGCCTCTCGATAGCGGAGCATTCTCTGGTCTATCATTGCATATCAGATCTGGCTGTCGCGGAACCAGGTTATCTTTGCTGATACTACTATCTCTCCGTTTGGGTTAGAGCGGAAGATCAGATCCATGATTGATGAAAGTGCTCTTCTGTTCAAAGGCATCGGTTTTTGCAACTCTGGCCTCTGGGGATCCCCTGCTGCTTTGGTAGCGAACCGTCACACGGTTTTTATATCTTGGGAACCCCCCTCTAGGGTTTGTGAAAATCAACTTTGACGGGAGTGTTCGGGGAAGACTCGCGAGGTCTGCTTTTGTTATCCGAGGTTCTGATAGTGCTTTACTGTCGGCTGGCGATTTTGCTTCCTTAGACTCTTCGGTCTCTATGGCTGAGCTTCTTGCTGTCTGGGCTGGCATATCCCATGCTGCTAGGAGACTTCATGCTCACAGCCTCTTCATTGAAGGGGATTCTCTGACTATCATCCGGTGGCTTCAGTCGGGCGATTGTGCTACACCCCGACCAACCATGTCCTTAATGATATTCGTGCGATGCTGCATGGTACTCACAGAGTCCACATCAGACACATCTACCGGGAAACCAATTCAGCGGCTGACTGGGTTGCGTCGGCTGTGGCCTTTCAGATGGGATTTTGGTCTTGGAATCAGGGCGACCCTTGCCCTTCTGCTTTTAAGCAAATTTTGTACTTTGATAATTCTGGGCTGACTCACACAAGGATAGTGTGATCGCTCGTCTGTACCAAAAAAAAAAAAAAAAGAGTGCAGGAGGCTACTTGATTAAGGCCTTTTGATACTCAAAACAATAATAATAATAAAAAAAGATGAAGAGGCTATCCCTAGAGATATCTCTTGGCTATCCCTAGAGATATTTCTTGATTATTCCATTGATAATATCAAATGCAAAAAGGTAAATTCATATGATAACTTTTTTTTACTCTTATTTGGAGGGATAACCAGCTATTCATGTATTTTCTAGGGAATAAATTGAGGGGATAACCCATGATTAACCATGGATTATCCTTTTGGTTAACTTTATTTCCAGCTATCCCTTATAGTTATGGCTTTTGGGAATAAGAGGGGATATTTCCTGAATATCTTCTCTTATTCCCTATTTCAAACACTACCTAAGGCTCCTAGTTGCGAAGATGCCAAGAAGAAGAGAAACAAGATTTGGAGAGAGAATTTGGTAGTGGGAATGGAAAAGTCCTTTTCTCTTTTTGAGTGACGTTCCAACTTAATTATACATGTGAGCTCTAGTCTTGGCATCTAAGATGGTCTCAATTGATAGCAGCATGCCTGACTTTAATAGTGTCATGAGCTCAACGAAGGAATTATTCTACTATTTATCACAAGTCATCTTCTTAAGTAGGTATGTGCATGAGAGTGGTTGCCATTTAGTTTTGTTCAATCTAATGAATGGAATGGCTGGAGGCTTTGTTAAACCACACTCTTATACATCATTCGATTACTAGAGATGCCGGTGCTGTAACCTAAAGATCATGCGTTCATTTGGTAGAAGAACAATTTGGTGCCAGCTAAATTTAACTTTATCAATATTATATATTATACTATACTATAATAATAGTACTATAATATTATAATACTATTAACTATAATTATATTATTATATAGTATTAATATAATCATCATAATTTATATTCATACAATATTATATTTTATATTAATAATATAAGTTATTTATAACATCATTAATAACATATTATTATTTGTATTAATACAATTAATTATAATCATAGTATATGGATAAACAATTTAATATTATACTGTAATTATTATAATGTTTAACTAATTATTATAATTATTAAATTACAATCATAATTATATTTAATTACATGTTTACTAAATATTTGATAAATTATCATTATTATATAATTTCATATGCTTATGTAAAACTATAGTTAATAGCGATAAATTTAATATAATTATATCAAATAATAATTATAATTAAATATGATTTGAGAACATAATTAATGTAATCATTTTCAAATTATCATTTCTAATTAATTATTAAATAGAGGTAATTTATAAAAATGGAATGTTAAATTTATTTTTCATTTGTTTGTAGGATGAGAATTTATTTTAATTCTATAATTCTCTCTCTCTATGAAAAAATGAGAATTTTTTATAAGAAAATTTATTTGATCTATAAATTTATTATTTTAGATTTGATGATGTTGGAATTTGTTTTTGGGCGGTGCACGTCGGATTCGGATAACACTCTTTCGTTCGGATGAATCTGCAAGGCATCTTTATGAATAAAATATGGGATAGTCCGTGCGAAAGATCCTTTGACGCTCAAGTCAATGAAAATCTCTAGCAATCAGATGAGAGGAGAAGGCTCCATCAAATCTTCCTCTTTGAGATGATTTTTGAGGAGTCATGACCTTTGCTAAAATTTTGTTGGGCTTAGATTGACTTTTAGAGCATACTTTTGAGATTTTGTATTTGTGCGCTGCAAGAGGTAAGCTGTTATCTGATTTGTCGGATGTGTTTTAGGAAGTTAGTATCGATAAAGCTGGAATTCTATGGAATACGCAGTTACGAAGGTGACATGCGCTTTATAGGGAACTAACGAAGTTCTGACATAGCTATGCCTGCTAGGCTCAGAGATTGGCTCTCGTGTCGGTATTAAGACTAATGATGGCATCTATCTGACATCGATGCTCAGATCGAGTCTTGTTGTACGTTGGATTGTAGCCCAAATCAAAAATAATTTAATCAATCAAATCAAAAATAATTTAATCATTCAAATAAAAAATAATTTAATATTTATTATTTAGCACGTTTGTTAATGCAGTGATAATTTTTCCCATCATCGAGATTACGGATACGATGACTGCATTGCATATCAAAAATTCGAAGCGTTGTTGACATGGAGATGGTTAGAATTCTTATGTTGTGGCCTTGTTTCAGCGGCGGGGACGCATCGACGACAGTGCCTTCGTCCGAGAAAATAGAGGAAAGGAAGCATGAGACCATTTTATTCCTCCGTCGCCTCCTTCCTCTCTTCCTCGCCCTCTCTTGCTCGAAGATGGATCCTTGGGATCACTAGATCGAGGCAGCACTTCCGAGGCTGGTTCCAAGAACCTACTCCGCTCCACCCGGCCCATCATCCTTCCATCGTCGCCGCCGGCCGTCGACCCGTCGGAGGAGCTCGAGACGTTCAACGGCCCGCGGCTCTGGGGAAATCGAGGAACCCATCTTCCGCGAGCGACTTAGCGAGCTCCCTAGCCCTGGTAAAACCTTTCCCGCTTCGATTCTCGCCCACCCGCTCTGATCTCATCCGAGCCCTCTCAATGCTTCCAAATCTGTGTTAAAAATTTGTTTTTTAAAACAATCGACCGGATACCTGATCGCACTACTTCCAAGCTCCAACTTTGCATTAAAATTTAGTTTTCTAACATATGTTCGGTAGGCGAATTCATTGGTGAATATGAGAAGGTGGTTGGGAAGCTGTTGCCCTTCTTGGAGGATGATTACTTGGGTTTGTGCTCTGGCCCAGCTGTTCGAAAGGCTGCTGCAGAAGTTAGCGCACTTGATGGTCTTTTATTGTTATGATGCGCATTTGATTTTGATGGGAGTGCATCTAAACAACCAGTCCATACGCATTGGCATGGACAAGTGCACTCTGAAGTGGTACACAAGGTTACAGTCATACAAGCTGATACGCAAGGGTTTTCTATATTATGCTTCGCTTTCTTAAAACCATGCCCTAATTTCCTGAACAACCTTTTTTTTTAAATTATTATTCAAGAAAGCACAAGAGCTCTTTGCCATTGAGTTCTTTTTGGCTTTTTTTTTTTTTTTTTGTTTCAAAAAATTGAATGCTTGCATATAAATTTGAAATTCTATTAACACAAAAACATTGTTTGTCACTGGATAGCTTATAATTCAAGACAACCCATACCGCATGAGCTTCCCACATACGAGATTGATAATGTCAGTTTATCACAGTATTAACAATATGTATACAATTCACACAATTTCTTGTTAATACACACAAACACTTTGTCTTGCAGTTATATCATATATTTCAAGTTTGTTCATTTTGCTAAATATTTGCATTTACATAATGTTAGTTTACCCAAAAAATTGCTTGAGACCATGCAATGCACATTATAAACAACAACGGATACATCTATCTGATGTGGTTTATGATCGCAAGCTTTTATAGGTTGGTTAGATGCTAACCTTATTTCTTTATAAATATCCAAATACTAGTATAAAAGTATATAACTTGATATTCCAATCAGTTCTATGTTGTTGGATGTAAATCATAACTCATACATATGTAATATTCTTTCTGCTTATGTATTATTTTGATCCTTCTGTCTTTCACATGGCTTGTTTAATAATCTATTTACAGGTTCTTGATGTTATGTGCTGTTGTAATGCCTTACTTCATAAGGCGAGTGCCCTTGTCACTTTATATAACGGGCTTTAAGATGAAGGTCAATCCAGATGCAAAATAGGCCATCTTTTGTCAATACTTCAAGTCCTTTTGTGCAGAGTAATAGAAGAATAAGGTAGAATTCATTATCGAGTAAGAGTTGCTTTTGACTCTGTTGACAACCAAATTGATTATTGTCTTGAATGTTGCTCAACCCTTAAATTTATAAATGTCGGACTGCATGGATCTGCTTTGTATGGGAGACGGTGACCGAACGAAGCTTGATAACATGCAGTAAAAAAGACCAAAGGATAGTTATCATGATGGAGATGATGTCTCTAGGTAGTAACTGATGTAGAAACAGTGTCTTTGGTGACTTTAGTCAATTGGTCAATATGGGTCATTGGTTTGTTGTGGTTGTACTTATCCTCCGGGCCTAAATTAGATGACACCACCTTAAAAGGCTAGCACTTTAGAGTAACTTTGGTGCTTTCAAGTTGCAATCCCTTATGTATGTTCTAAAAACAGTAAATTAGATGCCATATCTTTTGCCTCATGTCCTGTGCTTTTTGTTGCTGTATAGCAAATGTTATTAAGAGACTGCTGCATGGTTTAAATCCTTTCAGGATTGCGTCCTTTGTTTTACCGGCTTTGCCACCTTCATGGCTTTCATGTCAGCTTTGGGAAGTGGCAGCTTGCTTCTGGCTGTTGGTAGGAAACCATCTGTGGATAAAAGAGTTGCCATATGTTCAGATTCCTTGAACCATAGTTCGATAATTGATGGGATCTATCTTGCCGAGAAGAAATGGGAAGCAGACGTTTTTGTGTACTCAATGCTCTGCTGTATGTCTTCTTTTCAGTTTTCACAATTGATTTAAAATGTGCCATCTATTCATGGAATGCCCTTCATCTCATTGTACTATCTACATTGTTATTAAACAGGTCACAATGCAAAAATGGAGAAGATTGTCATCACAAATAGGTAAGTTGTGCCCACTAAACTCCAAGATGGTAACTTCTGAAGATCAAGATACTTATGGTTCTAGCCTTGGGTGGCCTGAAAATGCTCTCCAGTACGTCTTTTGATGACAATGGTGACAATTAAATGCTTGGCTAACAGATAACATTGTAACCAGTAGTATGCCTTTTCCTTCGTTACTTTGCAGTGCCTGGTTAACAGGTAACATTGTAAAGGGCATTTGATTTCCTGTTACATAAAAAAAATCGCATTCTTATCATGCAGCTTGTTTAATATTGACAGAGATTTTGCTCCAATAATTGAACTTGTTGAATTTCACAAGAAGCTTGGAATTTATTGGCCATCGATGATGTAAGTCTAACTTATATAGATTCATTTTAATTTCTGCAATTGTTCCATACATATTGGTGATGTGATTTGTATTGAGGTTTTTTTTTGGCTCATGAACATTTGTTTGTGAAGAGAATGGTGGCAGTGTATCCAAAGTTTGCCATACTGAAAACCGGTATATTTTTGGCACCAGCTTGATACAAAGGGTGTATTGTACTATTTCGGAGGGGTATGTGGGTGGTACTGGGGCGATACGAGCCCCTGCATCATTTCGAAATGGTGTACTGTTCCGGTTCAGTTTGGTATTCCCCAAACTAGGTAGTTTGGGATGGTTTGATATACCTTTGGTGTATCAAAAGTGCATGAGTGTGATGATGTTGATATATGCATAGGCACTTTGAGTGAAGTTGCGGGTGGTGGGGGGGGGTCTTCATTGCTTGTAGGTAAATGTTATATATATCTCACAAGCACTAGCAGTAAAAATAAATTGATGAAGACGGCCAATATCAAGATGTCAAATATGATGGTAAAATGACCTTTGCATATGGTAAAATAGGTTGCACACTTCATGAGAATTTGCTACCATTCAACATGTTGGTTGCAACCTCAATATGTGATGGATGCTCCTGTCTTCTAACCTATTATATTGTATAAGGTAGTATGTGACAAATACAAAAGAGAATTTCTGAAAATATTTTTCTGCTTGATTTCACAAAGAGAATTACAATATATGAACATCAAGAATGACCACATCCCTTAATTCTAAGGTATAATTAGATCCCTTAATTCTAGGTCATAATCATATCATAATCAGATCCTTTAATTCTAAGCCATAATCAGATCCCTTAATTCTAGGCCTATTATAGGAAGAAATACAGCAGTAATTATAGCAACAATAATGAAAAATCTTGGAGAGGTAATCAAGGAATATACAGCTATACAAAGATATTGACATATCCCCCCTTAAATTGATGTGGGTAAGTCTATCAGCATCAATTTGCTGCTGAGAAACTTGTGTCGTTGGCATGTCAAAGCTTTTGTAAAGATATCAGCTATTTGAAGATCAGTAGTAAGATGAGGAAGAGTGATAACACCTCAAGTAAAGGCATCTCTAATATAATGACAATCCATCTCTATGTGCTTTGTGCGTTCATGATATATTGGATTTGCAGGAAGATTTAGAGACATAGTTCTGCTTCTTACACTTCCAAGAAGCCAAGGCATGTTCAAGAAAAAATGCACCAGCCTGTTATAGATTTTCTATTATCCAGGCAGCCAGCCCAATCTGCATCACTATAGGTAGTCAAATGAAGAGCAAATTTTGTAAAAAAAACAACCTATGAGTAGATGACCCAATTAAGTATCGAATAATGCGACGAACTGCAGCAAGATAAAGAAGTCTAGGTGAGTGCATAAATTTGCTAACTATATGGACAGCATATGAGATATCGGGTCTTGTGATTGTTAGGTAGATAAAACTACCAACAAGTTGTCTATATAGAAAAAAGATTAGGCAAAAGCTCGCCTTCATCTTTGCGGTATTTCACATTCACCTCCATGGGCGTATTAACAGCAGTAGCATCCTTTAAACTAGCTAGTTCAATGAGATCTTGAATATATTTATGTTGGTTTAAGAATAAACCATGATCTCGAGAGTGAACTTTCAGCCCCAAAAAATATGTGAGATGCTCAAGATCTTTCATTTGAAATGTACCATGCAACATTTTTTGAAGCTTAGTGATTAGCCTATTGTCATTACCGGTGATGATAATATCATCAACATAGACTACGAGAAAGACCATACCAATGGTTGTCTTGTGAATCATATTGACTTTGTGTGAAAGAGAAAGTGAGAAGAGTATTGCGAAACTTTTCAAACCAGGCTCTAGGTGCCTGCTTCAACCCATACAAAGAGCGTCGTAGCTTGCAAACTTCATAAGAAGCCATCATTGACGTACCGGGTGGAAGTTTCGTGTAAATTTCTTTCTTAAGGTCCCCATTCAAGAAGGTATTTTTTACATCCATTTGATGTAAAGCCCAAGATTGAGAGGATGCAATAGTAAGAATGGTTCTCACCATGGTCATCTTAGCAACTGGTGTGAATGTTTCTTCATAATCGAGGCCATATTCTTGTTTATTATCAAGAGCAACCAATCGAGCTTTGTATCTATCTAGAGAGCCATCAGACTTGAGTTTCATAGTATAGACCCACTTACTACCAATGGGCTTAACATTTAGAGGACAAGAAACAATGTCCCAAGTATGGTTTTCCTTAAGTGCTTGAAGTTCTTCTTCCATTGCTTTTTGCCAACACTCATGTTCCATAGCTTGCTTATAACAAGTAGGAATGGAAATAGAAGACAAGGTAGTAGACATAGCCACAGGGGTTGAAAAACCATACCTTTTAGGAGGTTTGTGAGGTCTAGAGCTTCTACGAAGAGGAGTTGGATCATCGAAAATGGGTAGAATAGGATCTGATGCCATATGAAGATGTTGACAGCTTAGGAGACACAAAAATAGTATTTAAAGAGGCTGAAATATCACCAACAACTGTGATAGGTAAGGAATTACCATTAGCAGTATGAATCTGAAGATCTCTGTTATATTTTTGAACATTATTTAAAGGTAAGGCAGTGTTGGTCATGCGATTGGAAGCATCATAATCAAAATACCAAGGCTTAGGATTAGAATTTTTGTTACCTGAAAGGCCTAAAGCAAAAAGGGCAGAAACTATCATTTGTTGGACCATTTCAGGAGTAATAGAAGACTGATCAGGACTAGGGGCATTGGAGGGACTAACCGAAACATTGTAGGCAGTTTCATATTTCTTTGGAGGTCGAGTGGAACAATCTTTGATGATATGCCTTATTTTCTTACAATAATTGCAGAATTTTTTAATACAATCAATAGCAATGTGCTCAAATCCTTTACAACTATAGCACTGGACATTAGTCATATCTCTGCCTCCTTTAGACCTTCCTTGAGCAGTGTAGGCAACAGGAATTGGAGTAGAATTTTTTAGCATTCTGCTCTAAGACAACCTATGTAATGAGCCGTTGTTCTTCCCTAAGAAGCTCTCTTACACAAATATCCAATAAAGGAACTGGTTCTCTGTTCATCAGGTTGGACCTGATTGCATCAAAATCCCTCCTTAACTTCATTAAAAACTGGTCACACTTGCTAGTCTCATGCACACTTTGGATAGCAATGAGTCCTTCAGGAGGTACACTTGCATACACGATATCAGTATACTCAGCCCAAAGATTTTCAAAGGTAGAATAAAACTATTGGATCGACATACTTCCTTGACTAAGTTGACCCAACTCGAGTTCCAATTGAAACCTTCGTGCTATATTGCTTTGGTTGTAAATTTTCTTTAAGTAATCCCACATTTCTCTAGAATTCTTATAAAGATTGAGATTGAGAAGTATGAAGGGTTCCACACTTCCAAGGATCCAAGACATAATCTGAGCATCCTTCACCTCTCATTTCGCATATTTCTCCTTCTCCTTCTCACTGTTAGGTGCAGGATCTATCCCATCAATATGATCTCATAATTCCTTTCCCTTGACAAAGATATGAAATTGGAGTGCCCAAGCAGAATAGTTCTTGCCATTAAATCGAACCAGAAAATGTTCAGATCGTTCCAAAGACATGACTCAACCAGAAACAAGAAAACCAAGAGATCAGGTCCAAGAAATAGAATAGAAGAACACAAAAAAAACAACCAAGAATATAACACTAAGACCTTGGAGCTAAACAAGGACCCAGACACAAGATGAGATGATGTTAGAGTTTGGCTCTGATACCATGACAAATATAAAAGAGAATTTCTGAAAATGTTTTTCTGCTTGAGTTCACAAAGAGAATTACAATATATAGAATGATCACATCCCTTAATTCTAGGGTATAATCAGATCCCTTAATTCTAGGCCATAATCAGATCATAATCAGATACCTTAATTCTAGGCCATAATCAGATCCTTTAATTATAGGCCTATTATAGGAAGAAATACATCAGTAATTACAGCATCAATAATGAAAATCTTGAAGAGATAATTAAGGAATATACAACTGTACAAAGATATTGACAGTATGGGCAGTGAAGGTTTTCCTCAATGTATGCAAAACTGATACCAAGAATGGTATTAATATGTTATCAGTTTCGTATGGTATGGTTGGTACAGTATGTTAAGCATAGCATCACTCTCGGTTAAGCATTCAATATTGAGACAACTTATTAATACCTTTTTTGCTTTTAGTTATAGTATTGTTCGAAATTGAGTGGTATGGATCGATATCGGGTGATACGGATTGGTTTTGAGTGATATAGAGTCGTTCTACTCGGTTTTGACCAATTCGACTCATATGAAACTAGACCTCGATACCATATTGGTACTTTATTGGCACAGCACTGTACGATCAATAGATAGACTTTGGTTTTTGCAATTTGGACAAATTAGTTATTTTTCCGCATCTTAGCTATAGGAAGGAAAAAAAAAAAAAAAAAAAAGCTAAAGTTAAAGAGACAAATGCTATCCACTTCTCCACAAAGATAGGAACTGAAGTTGTACAAGCACAACAGGTGTATTTTCTACCAACACCATGTTATTGTTTGTCTCTAGATAAAAATTGGAAAAAGATCAAAGTCTTTATGCCTCTATGGGTGTATTAAACATGTGAATGTATTGACATTTATTGCTTTCCATCAACAACTTCCCTTTTCCTATTATTTAATATCTTCCACGTTGATGTTCTGTTAAAGAGGCGACAACATGATCTACTGGCATTCCATGAAGTTTCCATCTTAGGCTTGTCTTGCCTTATATCCTCAAACTTATAATGGGTCACAATTTTCTATAGTTTTTTTCATTTATGGAGAAATATAGGACATCAACAGGGAAATTCAAGTTAGGGTGCTGGCCTATTAGAAATTAAGGCACTAATTCACCGTGCTCTCCAAGGGCTGCAATAGGGTTTGCATGATGTGGTTCTTTGAGTGGCCAAATACTACTTGAGCTGATTCTCTCAAGATTTCCATCATTTAATAATGTTTACTTTTTTAAGAAAATATGCCCAAGGAATTATATATGCATTACTATGGCTCTCTCGCACTTCTCTTTGGAACTTGCACGAGATGGCAATCCAATCAACCATTATTTTCTTTGCTTCTGTTCATGATTATGTTGTTCCACTCCATTCCTTAGAATTGCTTTTAGAAATTTTTTTTCTTCAGTGAACTATGAGAATTGTTGAGGTAATTATATTTTCCCATAGAAGGCGTATAGATATCCCCTTTTTAAGATGTGGCAATGGCTCACAGATTACCACTGGAGAACGTAATTTTGAAACACTTATCCGGGGAAGTTGTATAGAGTCCACCTAGATTTGATGCTATATTTGCTTCCATACTCTAATCAATTAATTCTGTTATTTCCTTCTGGTATTGGAGAGTTTTTACTTCTGTTATTAATAGTGGATTATCAATGATTTTTGAGGCATCTTGGTTGTTCAACTTATTTTTCTACTACTTTCTTTTTCCCTCCATAGAAGGCCTTTTTCCTTGGGTTGCATTACGTTGATGCTTGAGTAACTCAAACATTTTCACACTGTGAACTTATTTTAAAGCATAAATGTCTTTTACCAGATGGTTAGTGCCCTGAAAATTCACTATTTAACATGTAATTCGTGTTTAACAAGCAATAAATGGAAACAAATAGTGCAATCAAGGGGTTGCTCATACATATCTTCAACTTCTATTCCATGCCCATTGTTGCTGCTGCTCATGATACTGCTTAAAATGCACAGTTTACATCCAGAACCATTTGTGTTCGACCAAATTATGCATTGCTATCTTTCTTGGTATTAGCTTAATGTCAGACCATCCATGCTTTTTTCAAGTGCTTAGTGTAAGTACTCAACCTTTCAACAATACAAATTTAAAATTGATGAGAAGCAAATGATCTATGTATCCTCTAACTTCAACAAAAGGAAAGCCAGATAAAGTATGCATGCTGACTTAGTTGTTTGTTGCAAACTGAAATCTATTACAATGCATAAACCAGAACATTACAATTTAAAAGCTTCTGATTATTTGTTTTGTAAGGCATGCTCACTTAGTTGTTCTCAACTTTCCTAGAGTGTCACAATACACCTAAGAGTTAGACCCACTGGTACTTGCACCTTTCTGCTCTCAATTTAACCATGATATCAATATCTGGAACACTGGAATTGCTGAACTTAAAAGATTTAAATTGTTGTAGAAGAGTCTTCTAAAAAATGCTTGCAGAGGATCGCCAGAATCCCTTGCTTATAACTCATGAACAAGTTAAAAGTCTTAAAAGATGCTGAGGCATGGAATATGACTAACATTATTCAATCTTAAACTAGACGTGAATGGTAAAACTAGATTAGCAGTAGTGCTATTAAAATCCTCAAGATACTAAGATTCTTAAACTATAGTAAGTTTACCCATCATTTCATTACCTTTAACAAAACAATCGGACCATGTTCACAAATCAATTTCAAGGACCATTCTTTCTGTCCATAATTATTTGTCTCTAGAATTACTGAAATGATGATAATTCAATTGCTGGGTAGTTTGATGTTCTTAGTTTAGATTTTTTTGACAGCATATACAATCTTGAATACAGGCTAAAACTTTGTATTCTTTTATAGATATTGCAAGAAACTCATTAAAATATTTCTATGATTCTATATATATATATATATATATATATATATATATCTACGTTCATTAAGTAGATAATGCTCTTTTATGGTTTCTTATTAAAATTATCTAGCCATCCATTCTGATCAATTTAGTAGCAAAAATTATGTTATATGGATTATGCTTAAATGGGTAGTATTATAAGTGATATGTCTTGACTATATTTTTATAAATGTAATGGATTTGAGTTATATATTTTCACATAAGGTATAGATTTTTTATTCCTGCAAGTTTGTGTTGCTGTGTAGAGTATAAGCCATTTGTTTTGTCCAGGTCTTTTGCAGTCTGCCTGAACCTGAATCTCATGATTGCCTTTGAAGGTAATATGAGTTTCTATGACTTATTTAAATAGTTGTAAGTTAATTTTGACACTTGTCCATTCTTATCTTCCGCATTCATGGATGTTTGGCTATATATATATATATATATATATATATATATATATATATATATATATATATATATATATATGATGTCCAGTTTATAGGATGTAGAAATTTCTTTAAGTTACATGTTGATCATTCAAAAGCAAATCCTGGATTTCAAAGAAATTCTCTTTTGGTTAACTTTGAGCTGTCTCAACTGTTTACCTGGCAACTTAGTATTATGAATCCTTATTTGTCAATCATTTCTTTAAGCTTATACAAATTTTTCTATGTCCTTTCTCCCAATTCCCATCCATTTAGCTTAGGTCTTCTCTCCTCTGTCTGGGCTCTCCGACACACACATGAATGATATGCGGTATCTTTGATTCACACTCTTAACAATGGTTGTGTGGCTACAGTTGTATGATTCCCAGAATAGTATTCTAATACCCAGGGTTCTGAACCACTTATCTCAATAACGCTGTCTATCTTATGTTTGATTCCCAGAATAGTATCTTTGTTTTACAGTCAACTTATGAATAGCTTATCTCAATAATAGTATTCTAAATTTATGACAGTCACAAACAAAAATTTAATCATCCAACCTGCAAAAAATTGCCTTCTACAAGCTTAAATATCATGTCCATATCTGCATTTACTAGCTGTTTGGTGGTCAGTCAAAATTATCAATGGATGCAGTCAGTGGTGATCTGAGGCACTAAAAAGCAATTTCTCAAGTCCTTGCTCTGGGTGCAGGCTTGGGAATATAATGCTGTATGAAGTGTTAAGAGCCAAGTGCAGAAACTAGGATTTCATCATTCAATTATTACTTTTATGGACTTCAATCATTAATGGTACGCCTACTAATTCTTTGTACTTATATATGGATGTTATAATGAGTTCTTCAATCCTATTTCATTGGGCAAAAGAAAGGAAAGATGCAAGTATAAAATAAATGATCTTAAGCTATTGTGGGACAGCAATCTAGAGGACAAATAAATGATGGCATATATAGGCATACAAACAAGTTTTTCTGTCCGCTTTTATGACATCATTGACAGACTGCCAAATCACGTGTTTTTACATCTCGTATTTCATTATTTTCTTGATATTATCTGTGCATCTATTTTTCCCATTCAAACATAAATTTTTTTTGGTGAAAAAATGCTTTGCAAATAACAGTCTTGTCATGCAACTTCTGTCATTGTGGCCAGAAAGAAGAAGTGCCATATATTAGCAACATGGAATCAGGGTACATGACTTCTGCTTTTTAACCTGACTTGATATTATGAGTCCTATTTTTCCCTGGTCATCAGAACTGCAGAAGCAGCAATTAGTGCTAGCAGGTTTTCTGCTTTCTTATTCTGCATTCTATGATTCCGTGTGTTATGCTGTTTTTGAAAGCCACTCTTTATCTTGTTGATGGTTGGACAGGCTTATGCTTAAATCTGGATTTCATGTGAAGGCAATCCAACCACCTATGGTGCCTCCCAACTCATGCAGGTAATTCAGAAAGTTTCATTTTATCCAGCCCTTTTCCATAATATTGAGGTATCTGCAACCTTGATGCGATTATTTTCCTAGGTTGTGGATTAATCTTATTGCGCCTCATATTTTGGAGGATATTAGAAGGCTTGTAGCTGCGTTATCTGGCCGGATTCGGTTCCCTTCTGTTGAGTAGAATTACCAAATAGCTTCAAAGTTCTAATATGGTGAAGCAGCTGAGTTGATCTTCTATGTTTAAAGGGAAGTTTGTTCCAGAAATAAACCTGATAAGTGATGAACTGTCACAAACAATTCTTTTTTAGGTTCTTTAGAAAAGAATTTGTGGGAGATAAGCTGCACATTATTTAGAACCATTTGACTTCCATTTGATGGTGACCTTGAAGTTTTCTGGAGATGAAATGGCAAAGAATGATAGTTTAGATGTGGTCTTCTTCAGCATGATTATATTTCACTAGTCTGTCACCTGAGTTGCTTGTATTACATTTCAGGTTTAGTTACCTGCCCAAAACATATGGGAGGTGCGTTAAAATAAGCGGTAAAGCAAGACATTATGGTTTGGCTGAGGTGTAATTTTATTGTGGGGAAAACATAGATGTGCTGGCAAATCGAAACAAATTCAATGGCTTTAGGAAGTATATCAACTGAAACATGTCAAAAAAAAAAAAAAATCCATATAAGAGTTCAGTAGTTTGAATAAGGAATTTTGTGCAATTTCATGAATTGCAAGTTCTAAGGACAGGATTCCAAGATTAGAAAGAGGCGGTTTTAAGCCATTGTAAATGGGCAGTATATATATGCTGAAACTTCCCTTCCTTGGAATGATTTTTGGAAGCAACTCCTGTACACAACAGAGGGTTTCATTATAAAGTGGATTCAGAAACACCGGTGAATTGAAGAGGAAACTCAAATTACTGACAAGAAATTTGTTGTTCAATCTGGCGCTAAAGTGAACTTTGTTTATGAGAATAAAGTTTCAGAAAGATCTTAGAGGAGATTACTCCATTAACTTTAGCAACAACAACAAGAAAGGCAAGAGATGTTACCATTAGGGAAATATAAGTCATATCAATCATAAATGCAAATACTGGAAGAAATAAAAGAGAGAAGACACCGGCAATTTTAACAAAGTAGACATGGTTGAAAAGAAACCAGTGAACTTATTATCATGGTGTCTGAAATGCAAATCAGCATGGCAACTGAATTGCATATGATGGTGGCAAGTAAGTCCTCTAACTAGTGGTATGATTCTGGTGCTAAAAATCTCAATTCAGGGATATGAAATTACTGTATATGGACAGAGTGCTGATGGGAATTATAATTCTACCAAATTTTGAAAAAAGGGGAAGTCCAACTCCAGTTTAGTTCTAGAAGGAAACTTGTTTTTCTTAATGTTCTCTATGTCCTACAAATGAAGAGAAACCTTGTATCTGCAAACCTGGTGTGTAAGGAAGGCTTTAAAGCTGCACTAGAGTTTGATAAACTGATATTGTCCAAGGATGGTGTTTGTTGACAAAGGGCAATCTTGCGACGGAATGTTTAAATTTTTTTTTTTTTGAAATAAAATTTGTTTATGCTTATGCTGTTGACTCTTTTTCTTTGTGGCATGGTCATTTAGCATATGAAAATTATAGATCCATTTGATTTCCTACAATTGTGAAGACTATGCTAAAGATGAGATATGTATTCAGGCTAAAATGACAGAAAAGCTTGTCCAAAATCAGAAAGAAATTCTAACTTATTAGAACTTATATATTCTGATATTTATGAGTTAAATGGCTTTTTAACTAAAGGAAATAATAGGCATTTTATCATTTTCATTGATTATTGCTCAAGATATATGTATGTATATTTGATAAAAAGTAAAAGAAGAAGCCTTTGATATGCTTAAGGTTTTTAAACTATTGTTGGATTCTCTGTAGTAATAGAGATGTTGAATAATTTGCTACTGAATTTATTTCTTATTCTGAAGAAATGATACGATACACCACACTAGTGCACCATACACCTTACAATAGAGTGATTTGGCTGCAAAGTAAAATAGAACACTAGTTGAGATGGCAAATGCCATGATTTTAAATGTTAATTTGTCTTTGAATTTTAATTTATCTTTGTATAATAGAATATTGTTAAGTAAAACAAAGGTTTCCCCTTTATAAGTTGTAGGAAGAAAGAAAATCAAATTTAGATTATTTCGAAGTATAAGATTGTTTGACCTTTTTATAGGGTTTCTGACACAAAAGAACAAAATTAGGGCCAAGAATTCTTAAAAGTGATTTTGTAAGGTATGCTGAAAATTTGAAAGCTGTTATTGGATTTGGATTCTAATATTATAGTGGAATCAAATGATGTGCAAATAATTTTATCATGATTGTAGTTCTATTGTAAAACCTACTGAAATACCTACTCAAACACTAAAACTGAATTCTAATCTTAGTTCATCTTGCAACAAAAGAAAATTTTCTGGAATATTTGTTGAACCTAGAAGAAGTCTGAGAACTAGGAAAGACAATAAATTAGATCTTGATACTACATCTTCTCAGGCTATTGTCCTTCTTGTTAAAGGGTATAGGACCAAATTAAGTTCTTATTAAAATATCCACCTCACTGAATGTAGAAGATCCAAAAACTTTTAATGAAGCTATAGCTTCTACAGTTGATTCTCCACTTAAATAAGGAATGAATTCACAAAAGTTTGCTAATCCCTCACTTTCAAAATAAGTATATAATTAGTTAAATGTATATACGTCTCAGCCACTCTCGGCAGCAGCACAGGTCCTCATGAGTTCATCAGGGACCAGCTCTCTAGAGTCTATACTATCTTATTCCCTAACAACAGCAGCAGCAAATTCGGTTCAGCTTCCAAGGTCCTCAGGCTCCGTTTAGGCTGGCTGTTGTATAACAACTGAGGATAAGTACAGCTAATCCAAATAAGGCCTCATTCTATGAGGGAAGGACTAACCCCGCTCTATGGTAGTCTATACCATCTGATCATTTCCTACCAAAAGCTGCAGCAAATTCAGCTTCAGCTTCACAGGTCCTCAGTCTATCTGGATTAATATTCCTCCATATAGTTTATACGATCTCACTTCCTTATCTCCCAATTTATAACAACATAGAAGAACAAAAGGGCCACTGATCAGCAGGCAGACCTCGGTGGTGCAATATGGGTTTCGCCTTCCTTTCATTTCTCAGTCACAAACACCAGTACAAATCCAAGCAGCACACAGACATAAGCGGGGATTAGAGAGAAAGATTAATTAATGCATCCATACAGCTTCGTCTTTTATTCCAAAACGATGAGGTCACAGTAACAACATAACGTAGAAAGGAAGCCACAAAAGAGACAAGACTCTGACACACATAACATCATATATAACACGTATGAATGAGGGGGCATCACATAGCTATGAGCTCCCTCTCACAGACAAATTAACCAGCAATACATTAACCCTAATTATACGGGACCAACGAAACTGCCTTCCTTCACTACTCCATCCCCCAAGCCCTAGTCTGGGGGAGGGACATCGGTGTGCCCGGCCATCAGCTCGTCATCGAAGATGACATTGCAAATCCTCCCCACGTAGTGACGCAGCCTGTAGGTGCCCTCCTCCCGGTTCCGGTCGAAATACGTCAACGTCATCGGGCCGGCGGTGAGGCATGCAGCTGGTGTAGGGCAGTTCCAGCTCGTCGCAGTCTTCAAGGTCCACGAGGCGGAGGAGGAGGTCGATGCAAGCCTCCGCCTGTTCCACGAAGCGGAGAACAACTTCGTCCGGAATTAAACACCGCAACGTTTCTCATGAAATCATAGTGGCCGAGGTACTCGAACCACAGCCAGAGCCCGAACACCACCTTCAACCTTCCCCGGTCTTGTCCTAACCAGATCACCAGCCGGACGTAAAGTTGCCTTTCGACGTGGTAAAAGAGCTTGAGCGCAGTAGGACTCAACCCAGGTCTCGTCATGGCCGCCTACAGATGGCAGCGACGGCGATCTGAGGCTGATTCGAGGGTGGTAGGGTTAGAGCGAAGGAAGGAATTAATGGAGTAGAGAGGTTCGATGGCTTTATAGATAACAAAACGGATATGCGTTACTTTACTTAAGAGATGAGAGCACTTGCCTGCCAATCTTGGGACACGTGAGGAACGGTGGTCGTGCGGCCTGGTCCGTCTTTGAGGGAAAAACGCCTCCAGCTCTCTCCACGTCAAAACAAGGCAGTGCCATGCAATTTAAAGAATACTATGCAGCGCCCTGTCTCTTACCCACCGTCGGACGTGGCGCCCCAGGAACTTCCCAACACCATGCATCCACCCAATTTTTTCCCTGCCATGTCAGAAGTTTCCGACCAAAGGCCGCGCCTTCTCTTCTCCTGCTAAGAGAGATACCTAAGCTAAGCTTACGGTACCAATGGGGACGGCGAGCCGGCGGGGCTAGCTCCTCCCGTCGCCACCTAGCTAGCTCTGCCACCTTCCAAGCCATCTCGCTTCACTGTCACTTGACTGTCATGATTAATTTCTTCCGATCTCTGTGGCTGTCTCAGCTGTCTTGACCTTCCACAAGCCTGATCGCAGAGTGTTCGATCGAGAAGGTCATGAGTACTGTAGTCGGAAGAAGACCTGAGATCGCTCCAAACGTCGGAAGAAGGTAATTGGCATCGATGCATTAATATTCACCTATCTAGTGGTGGAGCGCAATTAAGAACCGCTTGGGCTAAATCCATCCTCGACCGCCTCTCCGCATGGACGCCGCGCCATGCACCTTCGGACACCAAATCGGCGATCCTCCTCATCGCGGGGATTGACACCGAGCAGCTCGACCTTCAGCTCTTCTACTTGAACGAAGGCAATTCGTAGTGAGGGGGCTAGTCCACCTCTAATTTGATCGTGTCGGCACTTGTAAAATCTTTGATGACTATTAATATACATTGCTTGATGGGTATGAAGATTAAGATCGACCCCATTTCTTCGCCCGCCAAGATATCCTCGAGCTCCCTGCAGCTTTTCTCTCCCGAGCTTCCATAGCTCGGCCCTTCCGAGCTTCCATAGCTTGCCTCTCCCAAGCTTCCATAGCTCGGCTTCACCAAGCTTCCATAGCTCGGCTTCACTGAGCGATCCACGATCCAATACACACCTCCGCAGAACCTGACGCGGGAGAGTCTAGGCCTATCGTAACAACATCCCAGGCAAGGAATCATGTTGAGAAGTGGTCTAGAACCTAACACGACTACCTGGGACCTACACACCTACCAGATCTCAAGCGATCAAGGGGCTCTTCTAACCGTCGATCCCCTAACAAACAAGATATGGGTCCCAACAGCCCCACAACGGTCCGATTCGATCCATCTCCGTATCCTAACAACCTTTAAACCTTCTAGAAAGCGCTCAAGACCCTGGTGACAGCCTATAAATATGACACTCCCAGATTCCCTCAGGTATGGGCTCACACCCTCACTCTCACTCTCCTGCTCTCGCCAGCTACTCGTCAGTGCTCTCTCCCTTTCTGAGCTCCCGATCGGCTGCCCCTAGAGAGACTCCCCGGAGAGATCCACCTCATTATTTTCTGATTGATCGCCGATTTCCTCCCACTGACTTGAGCATCGGAGGGTCTTCCATGGAAGGCCACCCCCAACGCCTCTCGCGCGAGGACTTATGTGCAGGTCCGCCCCTGGAGATCGACTGCACCTGAGTCGGAGGACGGATCTCGGCAGCAACAGATTGGCGCTAGAGGAAGGACCCTCAAGTCCCATTAAAACTTGAAGAAAGGAGATAAGGATCTCAGTCCGGAGTAGAACCTCTCTAATGGCCAATCGAAGAAGAGCAACCTCTGAAGCCCAAGATCAGGCCGCTTCCCAGAGGCCTGATCCAGTGAGCGGTGTAGCACCGCAGCCTCCACCAATCGAAACCCCATCACCGCCTGTCATTCCGGTGACCCAGGACCAGTTCGCCTTGCTGGTCCAGCAAGTCCAGGCCCTGACTCACCTGGTCCAGGAGCGCCTTACGGCTCCTCCCGCTCTGCACCTTCATAAGGAAGCCGCGATTCCTTCTTCGTCGGCAGCTTCCTCCTCCAGTCCCCATGAATCCGCGGACCCCCCACATCAGCCCAGAGGGGACAAACTAGCCCCGCGAGGCGGTTATGGTAGAGATCCTCCCAGATCTCGGCGAGCCCGGTCCCTCTCCCTAGTGACCTCCCACCATGATTCGACGCCGTCCCTGCGATCCTCTCGCCTAGCTCCTCCTCTGACCGCTGAAGAGGAGATCCGTCGGCAGATCCAGAAGATGCGTCAGGAGCTGGACGCTGCCAAGCAGGCTCATCCGCCTCAGTCCAAGGCGGAGCAGGGCATCCCTTTCTCCAAAGGGATTATGGAGGAAGTGATCCCCTCCCATGTCAAGCTACCAGCCGTCGAACCCTACCACGGCTCTTCTAACCCGGACGACCATCTTAGCAGCTTCCGGTCAATAATGATGTTCCACGGAGCATCCGATGCGGTCCTCTGCCGCGCTTTCCCCTCCACCCTCAGAGGATCTGCCCGAACCTGGTTCAATGCCTTGAAGCCAGGTTCCATCGATTCATTTGATGAGCTGAGCCGTCTTTTTATTGGCCAGTTCGTCAGCAGCCGCCGCCACCGATGAAGATCTGACTCCCTCTCCAAAGTTAAGCAGAGAGAGGAGGAGTCCTTGAGAAATTACCTTGGCCATTTTAATAAGACCATGTTAGAGGTGGACCACCTTAATCATGAGGTGGCTATGTCCGCCTTGGCAGGGGGAGTCTCAAAGGAAAGCGACTTCTATCTGGCTATGGAAGTCAGCTACCCCCTAGCCTCTCCGATATGATGGCCCTAGCGGACAAATACGCTAGGGTCGAAGAATCGCGGAGAGTTGCCCGCGCCGAGCAGGCAAAGAAGAAGGAGCCCAAAGGTCCCGACAGGCACCGTCCCGCCCGTCGGCCAAGTCCACCTCGCCGCCAAAGAGTTCACCCGCTACCGCCAAGGAATCGCTCCCGGAGCCCACCCCGGCCAGCTCCTCTCCGAGGGAACCCGACCCGAAGAGACCCCACCAAGTACTATCGCTACCACCGGGAGCACGGCCACGACACTGAAGAATGCTGGCAGCTGAAAAATGAAATCGAGAGGCTGATCCAGCGGGGACGACTGAATCAGTTCAGGAGAGCGCCCGAGCCAGGACAAGGAGGTGACCGCCAGCCCGAACTCCAGCAACCTCCTCCTCCACCAAATCCGCCCGTCATCGGCCGCATCAACATGATCGAAGAGGCCGATGGGTCGAGCCCCATGGATGACGGTGAAGGATCGGCGCTGAAGAGGGCGCGGATGGGCGAGCTCTCCTTCTCCGACGATGATCTCCAAGGGATACAGTTCCCCCATGATGACGCATTAGTTGTATCCCTCAATTTAAATAACTATGATGTCAGCCGAGTCCTCGTTGATAGTGGAAGTTCGGTAAATGTTTTGTACCTCGATGTGTTTGCCAGGATGAAATTACTCATGGAAACCCTTCGAGCCGTGGATTCCGTCCTAATGGGATTCACAGGCGACGTTATTGTCCCGGAAGGGGTCGTCACCCTGACGGTCCGCGCAGGAGCCTAGCCCCTTGTAGCCATTATCCAGACGGACTTCCTAGTAACCAACCTCAGGTCTCCATACAATGCAATATTCGGCAGATCCGGTCTGATGTCCCTCAAGGCAGTTGTCTCCATCCCGCATTTATCCATGAAATTCCCCACCGAGCAAGGAGTTGGAGTTGTTCGAGGAAGTCAAGCCATGGCTCGGCAGTGCTTCGTTACAAGCCTTCAGTCTAGAATGCCGGAAGTTGATGGACTAGATGCTCGAGAGGACTTCGCCGAGCAGCGAGGAGAACCGGTAGAGGAACTGGAGGAGGTGCTGTTGGATGAGGCTCGTCCCGACCGAACCATAAGAATCGGGTCGCTGCTCAAGGGCGAACCTCGGCACAGATTGATCAGGTTCCTCCGAAGCAACGCTGACATCTTCGCCTGGTCTGCCTCCGACATGCCAGGGGTTAGCCTCGAGGTTCTCGTCCATCGTCTCAACGTGGACGAGATGCACAGGCCCGTCAAGCAGAAAAAGAGGAGCTTCGCCCCGAAATGACAAAAGGCCATTGAAGAAGAGGTAGACAAACTCATAAAGGCAAACTTCGTCCGGGAGGTGAATTATCCAAGCTGGCTATCGAACATCGTTATGGTGAAGAAGTTGAACGGCAAGTGGAGGATTTGCATCGACGTCACCGACCTTAATAAAGCCTGCCCAAAGGACAGCTTCCCTCTTCCCCGGATCGACCAGCTCGTGGACGCCACCTCAGGTCACCAGATGCTGTCATTCATGGACGCCTATTCAGGCTATAATCAGATTTGGATGGCCCCCGAGGATGAAGAAAAGACCGCCTTCATAACCGACCGAGGTACTTACTGTTACCGTGTCATGCCTTTTGGTCTTAAAAATGCAGGTGCAACCTACCAAAGGCTGGTTAACAAAGTATTCAAGGAGCAAATCGGTCGGAATATGAAGGTGTACGTGGACGACATGCTGGTCAAGAGCAAAGAAGCATCACAGCATGTCGAGGACCTCTCAGAGAGCTTTGCAACGCTTCGCAAGTATGGGATGAGGCTCAATCCGACCAAATGCGCCTTCGGCGTTAACTCCGGGAAGTTTCTCGGCTTCATGGTCTCCCAGCGAGGTATCGAAGCTAACCCCCAGAAAATTCAAGCTCTCCAACAAATGGCGCCCCCGGCATCTGTCAAAAAGGTCCAGCGCCTAACCGGGAGGATAGCGGCTCTTAACCGCTTTGTGGCGCGGTCAGCCGAGAGATGCCTCCCCTTCTTCAAAACCCTCCGGTCGGCTAAGAACTTCCAGTGGACTCCTGAATGTCAAAAATCATTTCAAGATCTCAAGAAATACCTCGGCTCGCCCCCACTCCTCAGCAGTCCGGCCCTGGTCGAGACCCTATTCTTGTACCTGGCTGTTTCAGAGGGTGCCGTATGTTCGGTGCTGGTCAGGGAAGAAGGAAAAGTCCAGAAGCCGATCTACTATGTCAGCAGGCTACTCCGCGATGCAAAACAAGGTATAGTAGAATTGAGAAGATGGTGTTGGCCTTAATCACCTCAGTTCGGAAGCTGCGACCGTACTTCCAAGCACATTCTGTGATGGTCCTGACCGACCAACCCATCAAGGCGGTAGTCCACCGTCCCGAGACGTCGGGAAGAATGACCAAGTGGGTCGTTGAGTTGAGCGAGCATGACATGCGCTTTCAGCCTCGCCCAGCCATCAAAGCTCAGGTGCTAGCCGACTTCCTCCTCGAGTGTACCATCCCGGAAGATGGTTCTACCCCAGACTCCCCCGAAGAACCAAAATCTGGGGCACGGTGGCTCCTCCATGTCGACGGGTCATCTAATGCCCATCGCTCCAGTGCGGGACTGATCCTCACCAGTCTGGAAGGGGTAACCTTTGAATATGGCATCCGGTTCTCTTTCCGGCCTCCAACAACGAAGCCGAGTACGAGGCCCTGCTAGCCGGCCTCCAAATTGCCCGCAATCTGAAGGTGGAGAAGCTTAATGCCTTCACCGACTCTCAGCTAGTGGCCGGCCATGTACGAGGAGAGTTTGAAGCTCGGGAGCCGAA
Source organism: Calamus simplicifolius (assembly GCA_900491605.1). NCBI lineage: Eukaryota > Viridiplantae > Streptophyta > Magnoliopsida > Arecales > Arecaceae > Calamus > Calamus simplicifolius. The sequence goes on along the minus strand of UESW01001882.1, from coordinate 152,055 downwards.
CATGGTTCGATATCTTCAAGAGGTGCGGAGCCTGCTTTCCCATTTTACCGAATTTGAGATCATTCAGATTCCCAGGTCCGAGAATGCTCGCGCCGACCTACTCTCCCGATTGGTGACCGCGGAATCAATGGACGCCGAACAAAAGTTCTACTTGGAGACCCTAGAAAAACCCAGCATCGCGGAAGCCGACTGAATAATGCAAGTTGAAGCTGAACCATCATGGTTCGATCCCATTCTTAAATATCTCAAAGAAGGGTCACTTCCACCTGACCAGAGAGAGGCTAGGAAGCTGAAGCTATAGGCAACCCACTACGTGTTGATCGACAACCAGCTTTACAAACGGTCGTTCTCCATGCCCCTACTCAGATGCCTTCACCCGTCCGAAGCGGATTATGCTCTCCGCGAAGTGCATGAGGGGATTTGCGGCAACCATCTGGGAAGTCGGTCCCTATGCCATAAGGTGCTACGATAAGGCTATTACTGGCCGACAATGCAGAAGGATGCAGACGATCTGGTCCGAGCCTGCGACCCATGCCAGAGGCACTCAACCATTCAAAGACTCCCCTCCGCCGACCTAGTTCCCATATCCTCCGCTTGGCCCTTCGCCAAATGGGGTATGGACATCCTCGGCCCATTCTCGCTTGCCACGGGGCAGTGGAAATTTCTATTCATCGCCATCGACTACTTCACTAAATGGGTCGAGGCGGAAGCAGTTGCACAGATAACCGAAGCATGGGCCAGAGATTTTGTTTGGAGGTCCATTATCTGCCGTTTCGGCCTCCCGCATACTATAATCACCGATAACGGTAAACAGTTCGACAATTCTAAGTTCCGCCAGTTCTATGAGGAGCACGGAATCCGTCACCACCTCACCTCGGTCGGGCACCCACAAGCTAACGGAGCGGCCGAAGTGACCAACAGGACCCTCCTTCAGGGGATCAAAGCTCGCCTTTCCAGAGCCTAAGGCAGGTAGGCGGATGAGCTACATCATATTCTGTGGGCCTACCGCACCACCCCAAGAGTCCCTACAGGCGAAACCCCGTTCCGGATGCCCTTTGGCACGGAGGCCGTCATCCCTGTGGAGATAGGCCTCCCATCGTTGTGGGTGGAAAGCTACTCAGAGGAAGCTAGCAACGAACAGCTCCGCACCAACCTCGACCTGATAGAGGAGATTAGAGAGAAGGCCCGAATCAGAGTAGCTGCTTATCAACAAAGAGTGGCCCGCTACCACGCCTCCAGAGTCAAAGGGAAAGCCTTCCTGCCTGGCGATCTTATTCTCCGAAAAGCCTCTGTCTCCAAACCACTGGAACAAGGAAAGCTGGCACCAAACTGGGAGGGCCCATACCAAATAGCGGAGATCATTGGACCGGGAACCTACAAGCTGCAAGATCTAAATGGAAAGTCTGTTCCCCGGACGTGGAACGCGGACAATCTTCGTAAGTATTATCAATAGGGTATGTCCTCTAAAAGTCCACTTTTATATACTTTATTATACCTTCCTGTAGGTGCATGTTTTCGTAATTTGCAACGTGAATCATCATGCATTACATTGCCAAAAATTGCGAAAAGAAACAGGTGCTGCTCATCAATCCTCGGCACGACCGAGTTACCTATCTAAATAAAAATTCTCTGAACCTCGGCTGGGCCGAGCAACAAATTCTCCGAACCTTGGCAGGGCCAAGTAAAAAATCCTTCGAACCTCGGCTGGGCCGAGCAACAAATTCTCCGAACCTTGGCAGGGCCAAGTAAAAAATTCTCTGAACCTCGGCTGGGCCGAGCAACAAATTCTCCGAACCTCGGCTGGGCCGAGCGACAAATTCTCCGAACCTTGGCATGGCCAAGTAAAAAAAAAAATCCTCCGAACCTCGGCTGGGCCGAGCAACAAATTCTTCGAACCTCGGCTGGGCCGAGCGACAAATTCTCCGAACCTCGGCTGGGCCGAGCAACAAATTCTCCGAACCTTGGCAGGACCAAGTAAAAAATCCTCCGAACCTCGGCTGGGCCGAGCAATAAATTCTCCGAACCTCGGCTGGGCCGAGCAATAAATTCTCCGAACCTCGGCTGGGCCGAGCAACAAATTCTCCGAACCTCGGCTGGGCCGAGCGATAAATTCTTCGAACCTTGGTAGGGCCGAGCAACAAATTCTCCGAACCTTGGCAGGGCGAACCTTGGCTGGGCCGAGTAAAAAATTCTCTGAACCTTGACAGGGCCAAGTAAAAAATCCTCCGTACCTTGGCAGGGCCAAGTAAAAAAATCCTTCGAACCTCGGCTGGGCCGAGCAACAAATTCTCCGAACCTTGGCAAGGCCAAGTAAAAAAATCCTCCGAACCTCGGCTGGGCCAAGCAACAAATTCTCCGAACCTCGGCTGGGCCGAGCAACAAATTCTCCGAACCTTGGCAGGGCCAAGTAAAAAATCTCCGAACCTCGACAGGGCCGAACCATAATTTCTCCGAACCTTGGCAGGGCCAAGTAAAAAACCTTCGAACCTCGGCAGGGCCGAGCCACAATTTCTCCGAACCTTGGCAGGGCCAAGTAAAAAATCCTCTGAACCTCGGCTGGGCCGAGCAACTGATATCCGAACCTCGGCTGAACCGGGCAATAATTCTTCGAACTAAAGTCCCGGCAGAAAACCAAAGTATAAGGGCCCCGATTAACGCCGAAGGACTTCCAAATAGTCCCCAGAACTTCGGCCAATTTGAGAAAAGGCACACTGAGCAAAAACCTTAAACAGACACCAAGAATGCGCCTTCGACAAACCCCTAAAGGGTTCAAAAAGCCTTACATGACAGGCCACAAACCCCAGGCAAAGCCAGGGAATTCCCCTTTGCTGCTAAAATCTTTGGGCAATGCCCCTATAAACTACCAAACAAATGCTTGACTCAAACGAAGCCATGGTTCAGTGCGTGAACCAATGGAGCCACCTAGGCTCTCCAACTATTCAACCAAACATGAATGGTTCTTCTTCCAAAATTTCAGAAAATAAGAGGTTGTCAAAAATGGCCTTTTCTCATTAATTGTAAAAGGAAATACAGAAAGAGAAACAGAAGAAACAAAAAGAAAAAGAAAAGAGGAGAAGAAGCCCAGCTAGGGCTCACTGTCACTCCCGACGCTAGCAGGTCCTCCAGGCGTTCAGTGAGATCGGCGACCTGCTGGCGGAGTGACACTATCTCCTCCCTCTGCCATCCACCACCCGGCGAAGGGCCGTGACCTCCCTCGTAGAGACAGCAACATACTCCTCGACAACCTTTTCAAGCCGTTCGTAGCTTGCGAAGGCTGACGCCAAGGCTTGGCCATCAACTATAATGGTGGGGCGACTCCCCTCTGAACGCCTCGGACCATTGATCACCACGCCTAGTCCGCCAGGTGATTGCTCTCCACCTTGAAAAGCCATGTTGAAAGTTGTTTAAAGACTGAACCGAAAGGATGGTAAGCACCAGCACCCCACTCATCCGTATTTATACTCTTTAGGCGAGTATCTCGATCAGTCGGGCTATAAATATCGACCCGTGAGAATTCGCCGCGTGTCGCCGCTTTAACTGGCGCCTACGGAATCCGAAGGGCCACGCCCCATCCCAAGCAAGATCGTAAATGTCGACGGACTGTTCGGGAACCCCCCTGAACAGAGTATCTCCCGATCTGCCGGCCCCCTGTAATGAATGCTCCCAACACTTTCCCAAGCTCATTTAAGCTGGCCGCCTTTCGAGAAACGCAAAGAGGAAAGAATTCCAGCGCCGGACAGTAATTCGTTCCCTCGGGAGGGGCAACGTCATGAATGAAGAGCGTGGCCATGTACCGCCCGTTCCACCCTGATGCCCCTCACCAAACATCGTAAGGACCTAACACTATGGCTCATAGTGGCGACTAAGTCACTTCTCCGAGCCCCGAATCTCCGAACCTCGGTGAGTCCGAGCAACAAATCTCCAAACCTCGGCTGGGCCGAGCAACAGATTCTCCGAACCTTGGTAGGGCCAAGTAACAAGTTCTTCGAACCTCGGCTGGGCCGAGCAATAAGTTCTCCATACCTCGGCGGGCCGAGCAGCAAATTCTCCAAACCTCGGCTGAGCCAAGCAACTAAATCTCCGAACCTCGGCTGGGCCGAGCAACAAATTCTCCGAACCTTGGCAGGGCCATGTAGCAAACCCTCCGAATCTCGGCTAGCCCGAGCGATAAATTCTCCAAACCTCGGCAAGGCCGGGCCATAAACATTCAGTTTCCAATGGGGACAAGGCATAAAACTCCGAGCTTCTGACTAAGATAAGGAGTGTATTCTACCACCGAACAATCTCTAATCCTCCGTTTGGACCAGGTCATTTGCAAGCCCCGACTAGTTCGGATGGTGCGAGATCCTCGCCTAAAAACGAACGGCACATACCCCATGTCCAGCAACGACAAATTGGCACAGGAGAAATGAAGATTGAGAAACAGAACAGAACTCTCTTTATTGCCATCAAAACCAATTACAAATGCCTGAGAGGCGTTACAAGAATTGAAATGCATAAAATAAAGACAAGCACAAAACTCAGGCAACTGCTCCAAAGCAGACCTGGGCAACTGTGATGCTCCGGTGTCTCGACCGATGAGCTAGATGAGCCGCAAACCGTCAGCTCGCACCGATAATGGGCGGGCGACATGGACCAATCGTTGCGGCCAGCTTCGGTTAATAATGATATCTCGAAGACCCAACCGAGATATCAGGGTGATTGGAAAGGGTGGACGGAAGGTCACCCCTAACCACCCAACCGAGAGGCCCCCCCGGCGAGTAGGTAAGAAGCCCGCGGACCCTAGCGCCGGAACGCTCTCCCAAACCGAGTGTGTACCTCCCTACCTTGCCAAGGCTCAAGGACAAGGTGTCGGCGGATGGCACGCTATCACCCCCTCCCCATGTGGTGAAAGATTCCCCAGGCGGGCGAGCCCAGGAATCCAAATCGGGGAGGAGGAGAAGTTCAAGCGAGTCATGGGGAGCCCACGTACACTTCCTACCGTACGTCCCCAAGGGGGAACCACAAAGGTCACACTGGAAGCACATATGTGCGCTCTCCGTATGATCTCTGCGCCCCTCCTGTGCGCTTCCATATGATCTTCGGACTCATCCCCTAAGGGCGAGCCATTCTTCAGCATCTCCATCATCACCCCAGCTGTCCGGAGGTGAAGGGCTTATGAAAGGAAAGCTCGGCCCTCCCACTCACAACAGCAGAGAAATGAGCATAGTGGAAACTCCAATGGGAAAGAAACTTTGGGGATGACCTAACACGACCCCTCTATCTCCCTTTTTATAGGCAAAAATGAACCGGGAACAATTACCAAGGCCATAAGCCCCGAGATTCGAAACACCTGGTCCATGCCTCCACGTGGCCTCCCCGGATGAAAGCAATGCCCCATTGCGCACCGAGCCCACCGCCTGAACTGTGACGCATGCAAAGATTTCCTCTTGATCCCGAATCGCGGTCATTAAACGCAGAAAATCGCCCACTGACCTTACGGAGACTGGCAGATTCAGGAGATCATCCTACGAAAGTAATATCCTCCAATGGTGAACGGGTGCGTGCGCCGTACGTCAAAACGACCCGTATTGGAAAAGAACAATGCCCTAAAAACCTTCCGGAAAGCACCAGAACAGCTTTGTGTTCCCCACAGTGCCGTATCATCAATTTCAGTAAAATAAAAATTGGTCTACCTGCAGAACGGCAGGGCGCTGGCAGGACAACAAAAAGCATGAAAATCAATCGTTTGTCGATTGCTCCCCAACGAAGTTAATCGCTCAAAGAACCTGTGCAACAAAATTGAGCGTCTCAAAGCAAAAATGAGCGCGAAGGCTACACAAACCCTTCTTTCACTCACCGAAAAAGGAAGTGACAAAAGGAAATGAAAAATATCAGCACTCGAGCCACGGACACAAAATCCCGCCACATGTTGCCGCTTCGGTAACCACTCTCATATGTCGGCCCTAGCCGACCTACTTCATTCGTCGGCCCTAGCCGACCTACTTCATTCGTCGGCCCTAGCCGACCTACTTCATCGTCGGCCCTAGTCGACCTACTTCATCCATCGGCCCTAGCGACTTATATCGTCTGTCGGTCCTAACTGACCTATCCTACTAGTCGGTCTTAACCGACCCACTTCGTTCCTCAAGTCTTAATTAATCTATTGCATCACTCAAACGTGAACCAAACCAGATCGTCTTTCGATTCACCGATCAAGGCTATCGCCCCACCTTGGGCCAAGCCATGCGTTCCCTCAATCCCGAAATAAAGATGACCAAATAGCGTCAACAAGCCATAAGTCACTCGCGATTGAGGCGAAATTTGGAGCGAAGGACCGTCCAAGAAAAAACACTCAAATAAAAGTAGGAAGTTCATTCATTGAAAAACATTAGGCAGAATTACAGTTCGAAAAACAAAATGAAGAAGTGACTTTTAAGGGTCGGGAACCACGTCCGTTCCAGGAGAACCCCCAACTACATCTGCAGAGGCATGGCTTAATTCGCCCCTCTCAAATGCCCTAGCCTCCTTGACGACGGTCTGCGAATACCCTCCAGAAGCTGCGGCCTCACTGGGACCTAGGACGGCCAAGATCGGTATCGGAGGCATCGATGTACTCATCCTCCTCTTCGCCCCCAGAGTCGCCAACGTCAAGAGCTTCGGCATCGAGGAAAGAAAGATCCCATTCCGGGTGCTCGCTGGATATCTTGTCCTTGCACTCTTCCACTCCAAGTTGGAAGGCGTCAGCACCAATTACATCCTGCTCGCCCTTGAGCATAGCGAGTTGCACCTTAGCCTCGGCAACTTGCCTCTCAGCCTCCGCGACTTGAGCCCACAGAATAGCAGTTTGCTCCTCAAACTCGCCGGCCTGCGCCTCGAGTTCTGAACTCCTACTTCGGCTAGACGTGAGCTCACCTTGCAAGGCCTGATTATCCAGCCCTAACCTCGCCACCTGTGAAACCGAAATCAGTCGGCACCATGAGGAACCAACAAAAGAAGCTAAGAAAGATGGGGGGAATAAGGTCGTACCTCCTCCTCTTGTCGGGCCAACCTTTTGGTCAGCTCCTCGGCCTCACCCCTGGCCCTCACTTTATCGGTCCTAACCAACTTGATCCTTTCTTGGAGAGTGTCAATCCGCGACTGCTTCTCTTCGACCTCTCCTCGGGCCTGGGATAGCTCGTTACTCAGCCGGGCTATCATCCCTTCGTGCCATTTAACGCTGACTTTCAAGTCAGCAACTTCGCCATCGCCGCTGCAGCTTCTCCTCTACTTCACTAAGCATTCTGGCCAGGCGCTTTCTCTCGTCGGCAGCCTCCTTCCCCAGCCGACCCAAACTCTCATTATGTTCCCGCTGAATCGCCGCCATTTCCTCAGAATGCTTCGACTTAACTCGAGCTAGCTCCAAGCACGCATCGTCGTTCTTTGCTAGGAGCCCCTGCAACTCCTCCACTTTACGCTTTTGCTTGGACGCTTCGGCCAGGACGGCCTGATACGACGCCTTCATCCCCGCCAAGCTTTTGTCGCTAATGGCCAGGAGTTCCTTGAACTTCTCGACGCCTCTACTCGCGATCGGAGTTCGGCGTTAGCTCTCCTGGCCTAAATGCTAGCCCCCGTCGCCAAACTCAAATGCCAGCACATCGCCCGAGAAAGCAAAACGCTCTGCAGGATAAAAAAATGAGTAAGAATATGCAATTAAGTTAACCGGAAAGTGTCCACCACCCAAGAGTGATGACTCACCCGCGAGGTGTAGGCCCGTGTCATCTTCATGAGGGTCGCATTATCAATATCGGGAAGAAGATGAACACTTTCGGCCACGCCTGCTGCCCGAACGCAGCATCAACCAACTCCAAGTCCGCAAACTTGTCCATCGAGGGATCTGCGCCCGGGTACAGTGCCGACCTCATTAAAGCAGAAAACGCTTCCTCACGCCCATGTTCGAGCTACTGGGCTGGCCGTCTCCACCCGAGGAGCCACCCGGGCGACCTCGACTGAGAAGCCCTCAACTTCCAGCTTCTTCCATCAGAATTCTGGCTTGAGCCTCCTCAGATAATTCGGCCAACCCAAGTGCCAGCCTCCCCAAAACCCTTCTCGGAGGAGTCTCCATTGCGGGACTCTCATCTCGCTGCGATCCCTCTTCCGACCCGCCTCCTTTGGTCACTGTCACTTGCGCCTCCCTGCAGGCTCTGCCGAAGCCTCTATCCGGCCTGCTTCTTGAACCGCTGCGGGTGACCCAACGTCGCTACCCCCGGACTCTCCCGCTAAGGGCCTGAGAGGGAGCTCGCCCCGAACCTCATCAACTGCGGCGGCTCCCTCTCCCTCTTCAACTGGGGATGGGAGTAAACCCGTGGTTGGGGAATGCCCCCGGAAACAACGACCTCCGCCGAATCCGCCACCGGCTCATCTTTTAAGGGGGATGCGCCCGGATGAGCTAATAGAATGTCGTCCGAACTATCCGATAGCTCCACTACAGGAGGACAAGGGATCCCATCTGTCCTCCTCAAATCCTCCCTTGCCTCCGGCGCTCCCGCTGTGGTTACGCCGGCATCCGACGAGCATCTTACGGAAGTGCGAGCCTTCTTTTCGGGCCCACTTCCCTCCGCGACGCCGCTTCCTCCTGGGCGCTTGCCTCTCTTCCTCTTCGCAAGGTTCGACCACGCCGACCTCTTGGCTGCAAAAGCAAAGGGTATATAGTTAAATCTAAACACGTTCGCCTGGATAACAAATAATGGAGAAGACGAAAGGAAGGACTCACCTTGCGGGTCCAGAGGACTAAGCCCGGCGGCAAAAAGGGCACCCTCTGATACAAGTCATTGGCCGAGAACACCTGGCTGTTGTGGAGGACGTCCAAATCTCTCTCCTCTTGCTTAGACAAAGCCGGATGCGTCTCCGCATCCCGGACGAAATATCCCCATCTCCGAGGAAAGTCGGAACCAATGTTCCCCTCGGCGATGACGAACCTACTCTTCCATCCCTTTATGGAGGACAACTTATCCATGATCGTGTTAAAGGACCTCCGAGGTCCGATGTACGGCCACTCCGATTTCCTCCCGGATATTAAATGATAGCAGGCGCGAAAAAGAGGAGAGTGGCGACAATCCGAATCTGGTGGCACATTGAGATAAATCCGATGATGCTCCGCCAGCTGTTTGGGGCCACCATCGTCGGACAGATATTGTAGTGAGTCATGATTTCCTTCACCAAGGGGTGGAGAGGAAACCGGAAGCCTGCTTTCAAGCTGTCTTCGTAAACGAAGACCCCGTGCTCCAGATCTCGCGAGACCCTATGTTCAGGCTCCGGCACTCACAGAATGACATCTGGGGGTATGCCGTACCTCTAGCGATCCTTCCCACATCCTCGGCAACGACCTCCGTAGCTACGTCGTCGGGACTCATCATCCTAGTCGGAAAAAGCACCAGGCGGAACGGCGAACGAAGACGAGACTCTCCAGAAAATAGAATGAGAGAATATTTCAAACAGACACTGCGCTACTATCGCTTTGCTTCCCCCCTAAGGAAGCCATCTTAAGAAGGTGAGGCGCTTCGCCCGAGGCATCCGAACCGCCTCGATAAACGCTGCATTAATCGGGATTTCCTACGTGGAGTGTCCCTAACCGTTGCCCCTGGAGGAGCCATACCCACGAAGGCATGATGACCCTGCCGCATTAATTAGGGCATCATTGCGCGGGCTGTCTAAACCAGATCGTCCCATCCAAAGCGTGCCACCTGGACTTATACTCCCTATGCCCGAACCTACGCTTCGAACTAGGGAGTGGAGGGCATGTGTTGGGGGGTAAAATCATCATTGCATCAATATCCGTGCGAGAAGGCTAAGACCGACCCCATCCCTTCGCCCGCCAGGATATCCCCGAGCTCCCTGTAGCTTTTCTCTCCCGAGCTTCCATAGCTCAGCCCTCCCGAGTTTCCATAGCTCGCCTCTCCCGAGCTTCAATAGCTCAGCCCTCCCGAGCTTCCATAGCTCGCCCCTCCCGAGCTTCCATAGCTCGCCTCTCCCGAGCTTCAATAGCTCGGCCCTCCGAGCTTCCATAGCTCGGCTCTCCTGAGCTTCCATAGCTCGGCTTCACCAAGCTTCCATGGCTCGGCTTCACTGAGCGATCCATGATCCAATACACACCTCCGCGGAACCTGACGCGGGAGAGCCTAGGCCTATCGTAACAACATCCCAGGCAAGGAATCATGTTGAGAAGTGGTCTAGAACCTAACATGGCTACCTGGGACCTACACACCTACCAGATCTCAAGCGATCAAGGGCTCTCCTAGCCGTCGATCCCCTAACAAACAAGATATGGGTCCCAACAGCCCCATAACGGTCCGATTCGATCCATCTCCATATCCTAACAACCTTTGAACCTTTCAGAAGGCGCTCAAGACCCAGGTGACAGCCTATAAATATGACACTCCCAGATTCCCTCAGGTATGGGCTCACACCCTCACTCTCACTCTCCTGCTCTCGCCAGCTGCTCATCGGTGCTCTTCCCCTTTCTGAGCTCCCGATCGGCCGCCCCTAGAGACTCCCCGAAGAGATCCACCTCCCCATTTTCTGATTGATCGCCGATTTTCTTCCACTGACTTGAGCGTCGGAGGGTCTTCCGCGGAGGCCACCCCCAACGCCTCTCGCGCGAGGACTTGTGTGCAGGTCCGCCCCTGGAGATCGACTGCGTTCGAGTCGAAGGACGGATCCCGGCGGCAACAGCAACGAAGAGAGAGTCTCTCCAAGGCTAGGGGTGCATGTGGCGCTGCCTGAGTTGCCGCCAGATCGAGTTAGCACACTGACGGATCGCCGGTCAATGTTCGTCGTATTTTCCAGGGGGCTTCCTCTAAGGAAGGGAAATATAATCGAACACTTCATGTAGTATGTGGAATGATCTCCTTTTTCCTTCGAACTCTGGATATTGGGTAGTCTAAATGTGTGTGATTTCTTATATATGGTGGTGTTTTGATTTGATTTTTAGTACGACATGGGGCAACTTTATGGAAACGATGATGATGGAGTTTATGATCAGAGGTAGGGAATATTGTCCAAGAGGTACGTTCTGAGGAACCAATAATACTAGAAGCTCCAGCAACGCTTTGGAAGTGCATTAGAGATGACGAATTAAGTAGCTTCTCTTTCTAAGCTTTAGGTTTAGTGTTTCATAGATATATGACTCTTATCACTGCCTGAGAGATGGTTTTCCGAACAATACAGTGGAAATAAGAGGGATGCATTCTTGTGCTTTGGTTTACCTTCTATATCTATAGTAAAACAATTCTAGGATTTGATATCAAATGGCTTCTATTTTATCCTGAATGCTCTCATTATTAGGAATTGTAATTGGCTTGATAGAGATCAAAATTCTTATTTTTGTTTGAGTTTTCGAAGTTTAACTATCTTCCAATTTGCCTAAGTCATCAGAGAGGGGTTGGGCGTTTAGCAGATATATATGGACTTGCTCCTAGTTAAGAAATAAAAGGTTCTGGTTCTGCCCAATTTGACCCAGAAAGCAACAAATAACACAAGCAGAAAAACAAAAAACGTACAACTGCTGCTAACAACTCATTATCATCCTCAAAGCATCCAACTAGCAGCTGGAAGAACAGCAAAAACAACATCGACCTACAGTGCACATGCTGACTTAAAAACAGATAAACAAATTTGTCCAATACTAGCCTAGCGTTATCTATAAGTTTGATTCGTTAAATTATCCATATTTTTCAAATTGATGGATTTCTTTGTATGAATAGTATGATCAAGTGTGGTCCTAAATAGGAATGCTAGATGAATGAGGATCCGGAGAGTCATTCTCAAATAGATGGAAAAGGTTTGTAAGACATGTGAGTATGGCAAGAGACTTGATTTTTTTTTTTTTTCTTTTTTATTTGGTTGTTTTCAGGAGAAGAAAGCAAAGGAACTTTATCATTACCATCACAAAAGTATTGCTTATAGGAAATAGTATTTTGAATAGAACATGAGGGTTAAGGCAATCAAAAGTTGGTACAAGTTCTTTGTTTTTTAAGTTGTATACCTTAAGAGCGTACACATATGCATATATGCATGTACATGTATTCTTGGATGGTTGGTACAAGTTTCATATAATCTAAAATTTACGTGTATATGGATGTGCATGTGTTTCTGGATCACTTCATGGGATTATCATTTATAGATGAAATCTCTAAGACTCGGCTACTGTTATTCTAATTAAAATTAATTCCTTGAAATTAATCAGGGTGTAAGACTTGGATGAACAGCCAACCATCTATCATTGTTAGTGTGTTAATGCTCCATTCATGTTGCACATATCTCCACATGCCAGCTACCCAAAATCTCAAATCTCATTAGCGAGTATCAAACAGATGTTAATTTCTATCATTCAAATGGAGTGGTTTTTAATGATGGCCAACTTCCCTAGCTCAAAGCCTTCGGTAATCAGCGATCCTTTTTGAGTGACAATTATTAAAAAAATCACAACAATCCATCAAATATTTCTTCTTTTTGAATCAACCATTTGCATTAGACATGCCCATTACAATTTACTTTGATTTCATTTCTCCAAATATGGTATAGAAAGGTGTTAGTTCTTCTGAAGGGATGAAATAGGTTTCAAGGCCTTTTTTTGCAAGAACCTATGAATATTTATTTCTGCACACTTGTTTCACTAGATCTCTTCATTGTTTTGAAAATTTCTTCTAAATATTAAAGTTCAGTAAATAGGAAGTCCTTGTGTTTTCCTATAATATTTTTAGAAAAAAACATTTTCTCCAATCAAGCCTTGAAATCGAAGGGATTCTTATTCTCAAGAAGAAGAGAAAAAATTCTATATTTAAATTTCTATTTTTTAGACATGGCTTGGAAAGGTGGTAAAGCCTCTACACAAATGAAATAGGTTTCAAGTCCTTATTTTACTATAACTTAGGACCATTTTTGTTTGCTTGCTTCACTAGATCTCTTCATTGCCTTGAAAATATCTCTTGGATAGTTTAAGTTCCAGAAGTAGGAAGTCCTCAATTTTCCTAAAGTTTTTCTTGATTTTTTTTTCTCTAATCAATTGTCCTTAAAGGTGAAGCAATTCTGAGTTTCAGGAGGGAAAATTTGTGGGAATTAACCTATGAATATTTGTTTTGCATGCTTGAGGTGACATACCTTAATTTGCAGGAACCTTGCATGCTTGCTAATTCACTAGATCCCTTCACTTGAAGCAAGTCTCTTGATCTCACTTTTATCTATCATTTTGTCATTGGGGAAATAAACTAGAGGTAGATAATTTTAGGGGACATGGACATTGGTGCACTACAAGACAGCGAAACCAGTTTATGATATCCAAATATATATATGACAATTGAAGGGGCATAGCCCTTTTCACCATCATGACTTTAATAGATCCTACGAAAGATAATAGTTAAAATTTGAAGAAGATCTACAAGTGTGCATGATCTATGTATAATTTTCAATTGCTAGAGGGTTGCAACTTGTAATTAGAATCCTTGCAACTCAGGGAATCAGTCATAATATCTCCATTTGCTAGCTGATTTGAGCTCAACATTCCAGGCACCAATGAATAACAGAAGGGTGGTAGGGACTGGAAGATAATTTGTTAATGTTTTTCATCTGTACAAAATCAAAAGAACATGATGTGGCTGGTAGCGCCATGTAGGCGTTAACGGTCAGAGTTAACTGATGGCAGAGACCAAAAGCGGCGGCCTCAGCGGCCTCCGTTCCTCAGCAGTCCCCGCTTCTCCAAGGCAGCCCTTTCTCAAGATAGTTCTTGCTTCGGAATTGGCCTTAGCACTGGCCGCAGCATCAGCCTCCATATCAACTCCTGAATGAGCCGTGGTGCCTACGTGGCCCCCCACGTAAGCCAGACACACCTACCACCTGACCCACATGCTTGATGGAATCAGGCCGACTTACCATCTGACCCATGTGCTCGATGAAACTAGGTCCACCTACCATCTAACCCACGCGTCCGATGGGATCAGGCCCACCAATCATTTGGCATGCATGTTCGACAAGACTAGTCCAACCAACCGTTTTCGAGCTCACGTAATCATCATGACTTTAGCAGACAGTCTCTTTCATGGAACTCTATGTGGTTGATCCCCGGATGGAGACCAAGGATCCATAAAAAGGGTAAGAGGGATCTTAAGCAAGGTAAATGCATTCCTAACACTCAGAGAACATTACAATCTCTGGACCTTTTCTTACGAGCTTTCTCAAACTTACATCTGTGATTCCGATCGCTAACTTGCCCATCGAAGGGTTATCGCCGGACTTTTGGTCCTAGGACTTCTGCAGGTCCCCCGCAATGAAGGAAAGCTTCATCCGTGGAGTCCTCTGAAGACTGTTAACCAGGCCTCAACAGAGCCCATCTAGAAAATGACTAGAAATGCATTTAGCTTTGTAACAACTTGAGAACAGGCATGATGAGGCGCTGACAGTGATACCAGACCCAACCGTGAATTGAACTCTTCCAAACTTCCAATTTCGAAATAAAGAAATGAGCAAAGCATCCACAATCAGTAGGATTTTTTGACCAATCGACTTGAAAATGTCAACCAACCACTTATGATAGCCAATGAAGAGAGGATCGCTCATTCATATTTTTGAATTCTATTCTCGTGCCAGTTTTTCTGCTGCTTTTTTACTCCTTGGAATATGCACTGTTACAGTTTAGATTCAAACCATTTGCCAAAGCCAAGTCTATCCATATTTCTATCAAGAACTGTAAACCAAATTCCCTGTCACGCCCCAGACCCAATGTGGGATCTAGGGGTGGTAACCCGCCGCATACCTGACATGCAAGGCGTCCTGAAATATAATCCAATTTATTCAAGATAGAATAATACCACTATGTCATTCAGAGTCAAATATTTTAGTACAAGCCATAATTATGAGTTTTAGGCTATATGCCCATCATACATAAATCAATGGGGTTACAACAAAATGTTGGATCTTAATTTTCTCTGA
>UESW01001882.1:118077-132141 GCA_900491605.1 Calamus simplicifolius | reverse complement strand
AAATATATTATATATATATTGAACGAAAAGAAACATCTTTGTAAGAGTCTAAAACAAAAAACTGCTCAGGAATCCAAGCAACAAAAAAAAGAAAAAAAACATGCAGCTTGAACAAATGCAAGTCAATCTACCAAATCATTCAAATGGCAGTAGTCATTCTTACAGCCATTTTTATATCCATAATTGATCAAAAAGTGAGTAAAACATCTATTTAGTATGATCTTAGCATGACCTTATGCTACGGGAGTAAAGATATGAAAACATGTTCAGTCAAAATAATGTGCAATTCTAAGTGCCTAGGAATAGAACCATCAAATTTTCCATTCAAAAGCCCAACTTTTTTAGGGATGATGACCTAATTGATCAAGAAACAGGCAGCAAGACATAAAGAGAAAGAAGAAAAGGTAAAACAAAAAACAAGTGAAATGAGCACCACACCTTGAGCCTATGATCTCCTTCCACAATCTTGATGCTAAGAATGTGTTCATTGTCATCGAGAAACTCTAACCTTTCGGTGCTGGTGGTGGCAGGGAGCCCAGATTTGACATTCACTTTCCTTGCGGTCCAAATCTCCAGACGCCCCCTGCATGATACATCTGCTTACAAATGGCTTGTACTTCTGGGGCTGATCAAATCTCCTCACCAAAGACCACACCTACCATCAGTGAAGCAAGAGAAACATCATTGACATCCATATTTTTCATAAATTTTTAATATGTCCGAATCAGATAGCATTGGTGATCCAAATAAGAGGAACCTGTATCAACAGCACTATGATTTGATTTAACTAGTATAACAAAATCTAAACTATTGGCCCGTTACAACTCACGTATATATATATTTAGTATTGATGGTTATCTCCAAAATTTAAATTTCATCAATCAATGTCATCAAGCCTTCTTAGTCTTCACTAATTCATGTAAAAGCATACTTAATAAAAAGCCTAGATATGAAGAACTTTTACTTTACTAATATATTCAGCATGTACAAGCACATGATTCATCTTAGATTAGATAAATTGATGGTTATGAACTCATCAATCAGTAAGATAATGTCGACGTCCATGATCTTATTTGATTTTGATTTTTTTCTTATTTATAAAATGATAAATGAGAGACTACTTTTTTTTTCAATGATCCAACTAAAACAGCATAAAAAATAGTGACTTTATATATTAGCAAATTATTTAAATAATTTATGAAAGGATTTAAATGGTTAATAAAATCTTGATAGTTCTTCTAACTAATATTTCCTTTAAATATTAAAAAATTATCAAAAAAAAAAAAGAAAGATGAACAAAAAAGATTTTAGTATTTTTTTATAAAGATGAACAAATGTTTTTTTCTAAAAATTTCTAAAAGATTGATAAACCATTAATCAACTTCTCTAGAAAGTGATAAAAAAATATAAAATAAAAATTACTTGTTAAACAAACAATTTCTTGCATGCCAATAGCTCTGATTGAATTAGTTTTATGTAAATAATTAAAATAATATTTTACTTAAAAATAATTTTTAAAAATATTATTAAAAAATCCTTAGAACTAATTGTAGCTGTTTGATTTTGCATTCATCCTTCCTTCACGGATCCATGGGATTTATTCATGTATGTCTACTAAAAATAATACAATAGGATGACAGCAAATCTCAATATAATATTGCTAAAAATATATATCATACATAATGTATTATAATAATATAATAGTAATAATTAAATAGTATAGAAATATTATTTTGAATATCATTACCATTAATATTAATCCTAATATAAAATAAATTATAAAATTATAAGTATTTATATATATTTATAGTCAAATAGTTATAAATTATTTAATTTATTCTTCGTTAATAACTTTTATAATTATTTATTAATTTAAAAAATTATAAATAATTAGGAGTCTTTTAATAATTTGAAGAATGGCGGTAGATCAAATTTTTTAGCCGCCTTAGCAGTTCGGAGAAAAATTTTAGCAAGGAGGGCGCCTTGCCGCCCAAATCTAACACCAAAATCTTACCTCCTACCGCGTTCTTCTCTCGCCTTTAATCTCCTTTCGCCACCGCTCGTTCCCTCTCCCTCCGCGTTGTTACAAGGAGAGGAATCGCTAGCTGGTGAACATAGCGGACTTGAGATATGCTGTGCCGCCGTGAAGGACTTAGGCTAGGGCCTCGCCAAAGCCACAACGTCCATGGTCTCGGCCGGGGCGGCCCGGGGGTGGGATCTCCTCCGCTGTGCCGTCGACGATGCTCGCAGCAGAGTAGTGGCAGCGCTCCGCCGCAGCAATCGCAGCCCCCCGTCTACAACATCGAAAGGAACAACTTCCGTGACGTCGTGCCGAAGCTCACCGGATCTCCCGCCCACCATCTGCCCTGCCCGACGACGCCCAACCCCGACAAATCAGAGCCCAAAAATCCTCAATCCGTCTCCCAAGATCCTTCCTCTCTTCCCCCTCCTTCCTTCACTCCTCCTTCCACCGCCGTATCTCGTCCCCTCTACTGCCTTCAATAAAACCGACCCTTTCGGCATTGGTCCATCACTCCATCTCTCGCTCCTTCGTCCTCTCTTCTCCCTTCCCCTCTCCCACTTCTCCTTCTCTGGCTGCCGCCATGGCGAAGCAGTATAAAGCCACGAACCTAGAGAATGTGGGGAAAGGGAAGGTCACCCCGGTCCAGATAGCCTTCTGAACTGAAGCCTCTGATCTCTTCTCCAAAACCAAGAGAAAGAGGTACGGCCCCGCTCCGATCTCTCCTCCTAGATATTTTCTATTGCTTCTACTCGCTTCTACCATTCATTGGTGAGATATGCTGGATTTTGCCTCTTGAACTGATTCTAGTTTTTTTGAATTCTTGAGGGATGATTTTCTGATAGAAAAGCTGCTGTAACATATTAGCAATTTGTTGTCTTTACAACCTAGCAGTGGTTTTTTTTTTTTTTAATCTATAAATTCATTTGGTATATTGGCAGCCTTTTGATCTGGTAAATATTGACTTATTTTCATTGTTCTATGAAATGCGGAGGATATGTTGGAATTCACAGTTCTAGATTCAAAGATTTCCTATTGAAGCCAGAGCTTCTTCGGGCCATTGTAGATTATGGGTTTGAGCATCATTCTGAAGGCAAGCACTTTATTCTAAACAGTTGGTTTTCGCATGAGGTTGTGAAACGATGATCTAGTTATCGATATTTCTTTGCTTTGGCTCACATACACTGCAAACTGTCTTCGCTGTGCTAAAATGTGCTAAAATAATTTACGGGGAACCAATGGTGTACTCCTCACCAATGATGTTACTCGTGGAGCATTACTGATATGACATTTGCATAACTCTGACTTCTATTTAATTACCCATTGCAGGAATCTCATTGCCTGACTTTATTAAAAGAATTTAATCAAACAGATTTAACCTATAGAATGCCATATGCTCATTATGTGGAGGGACATGTTGAGAATGCTTTAAGTAGTATTAGTTTTTTTTTTCATGGCATTGTGGTTTTTATGATTTTATTTTATTCATTTTGAAGTTGGTAAATATCTCTTTTCATGATTTTATTTTATTTTGTCAGACTGCAGGGTTGTTTAAGGGGATTGGATGCTTTTCAACAACAGAGCTTTTCTGTTTTTGCTTCCTTTGAAGGGGACAGGTGTCATTCATCAAGTGGCAATGGTAATGGTCTGATAGCCTAAAGGAAGGTAGTGCTGTTACTGCCGTTCCCTTACAGAATTCATCACAACTTTTCCACCTAGGAAGCTAAACATTTATTCTCTTCACCACTTTGCTGTGGGGTCAAGTATGCGTTCTGTGGAGTTGTGTAGCTGTAGTTCCTGCAGGAATGCAATGTGGTACTTATACATCAAGTCACAGGTGGACTAACTCATTTGATAGCCCCATGGACTTTCAAGGGCAAGTGGGAGTCATAGAAGTAGAAACTTCTGCTGTAGGCAACCTGAAAGACGTCTCTTCCAAGGACTTTCAAGAACAAGTGGGCAGCAAGGGAGAAGAAACATCTGCAATAGATGCCTTCTAGCACTCCTTGTCTCTCTTGGAGTTAATGTGGTCTTATTATAAGTTGTAAAGGCTTTTAATTGTCCATTAATGAGCTGGGGGATGGGGGGATGGTTTATTTCTTTACCCTGAGTTTTATGTCATTCAATTGTTAGTGTTTGTAAGATTTTTTTATTGTGTCGACCAATTAATAATCTTCTTTGAAATTTTGCATGTCTTTTGCATGTTATTATGGTCAAGGAACTCAAGATGGCGACCCATCTGAAATTTCTTACACAGGTCATCATGTTTATCCTTATTGCTATTTTTGCCACTGTTCATAGTGGTATGACAAGTCTTCGTGTTGCTGGTCAGAAACTCATAGGCGAGGGTGCTTACCATGTCATGTTTGCAGGGATCTTGCTCCCTTTGGCAGTCATTATTGTTATGAGTTGCCTCCTTTCTTTATTTTATTTTCTTAGTCACATGAAATACTGTAATTGTTGTTTTTTCCCAACAAAAAGCACCATCCTCA
The DNA here is from genome assembly GCA_900491605.1 of Calamus simplicifolius. Taxonomy (NCBI): domain Eukaryota; kingdom Viridiplantae; phylum Streptophyta; class Magnoliopsida; order Arecales; family Arecaceae; genus Calamus; species Calamus simplicifolius. The sequence continues at coordinate 127,629 of UESW01001882.1, read as the reverse complement.
ATACCTCTCAAGAGTTGTCAATTTTATTAATGATTGTTGTTTGTGATTTAGTAACTAATGAAAGGCTAATTGTTTTTCAGGTTTACTTCATCAATCAACGATATGATGGTACTTAGCTCTGGCAAGTCCAAAGTGTCTCTGGAATCCATGAGCTTGTGTGGGTCTCCTTCCTTCATCTCCTTGTTTCTATACCCTTCCACCTTTAATTTATTAGAAGTTGCAGCTGTTGATAAGCTAAAAATGCATCTATGGGAAACTGGAATCTTAAGAATCACTAGACATCCACTTGTATGTAGTCTGTGCTATATACACATGATCTAGAGAACCATTCATTTGATTGACTTAAATTAGATGACACTAGCCTTGTTGGTCTCCTTGTTGTAGCATGTATACCTTCGAATAAGGGTAGGTAATCTGGCGCTTAGCTTACACGCTCTGGATTGGAAACTCAGTGGCAGTGGCTGCTTTAGTTGGCTTGATACATGTATGGAAAGAGACAGTTAAAGTAAACAAGGAACGGATTTATGGACTCGGATCATAGGCTAGCTTGTTGACAAGCTCCTCATCTTCTGGACGCACATCCTTACGAGTTCCTGAAGAGCGGGAGAAGATTTATGGACTTGTTTGTGTTTTTTTTTTTTATGATAGAGATGACACTTGTTTGTAATATTTTTTTTTTTTGTTATAAACTTGGATATGATGATACTTGTCGAACCTTTGTTTTATGGACATGATATATATATATATATATATATATATATATATATATATGAGTAGGATCATATTTATGATGATTATGATATTTGATTTATATATTAAGTGTATTAATATGTTACATTTATTGTGATGATTATGAATTAATATGCCATATTTATGAATATGAATATGTTGTTATATGGATTATCTGTATATATAATTAGGTGTATTAAAAAATTTAAAGTTTTTTTAAGGTTATATTTAAATATTTTAAGGGATTTTGCAAGGGATTTTGTTTCTCGAAAAGCTATTTTTTGAGGGATTGTTTCCTCGGATATTTATTTAATAAAGGATAATTTTTAAAAATTAAGAAAAGCCATTTTAAAAATTTTAAAAATCTTTTAAAAAATTTTCCTCGCAAAATCCCTTAAAAAATTTCTTCAAAAAATTACTCGAAAAAATTTTCTCAAAAAATCTCTCGGAATTTTTTTTTGAAAAATCCCTCGAAAAATCCCTCGAAAAAATTTCCTCGAAAATCCGTCAGAAATTTCCAAGGGATAAATTCCATCGGAAAATCCCTCGGAAAATTTCCCTCGGGAATTCCATCGGAAAATCCCTTGGAAAATCCGTTAGAAATTTCTAAGGGATAAATTTCGTCGGAAAATCCCTCGGGAATTCCGTCAAAAATTTCTAAGGGATAAATTCCATCGGAAAATCACTCGGAAAATTTCCTTCCATCGAAAAATCCCTCAGAAAATTTCCAAGGGATAAATTCCATCGAAAAATCCCTCGGAACATTTCTAAGGGATAAATTCCATCAGAAAATCCCTCGGAAAATTTCCTTCGAAAAATCTGTCGAAAATTTCCAAGGGATAAATTCCGTCGGAAAATCCCTTGGAAAATTTCCCTTAGAAAATATGTCGGAAATTTCCAAGGGATAAATTTCATCGGAAAATCCCTCGGAACATAAATTCCCTCGGAAAAATTTTCCGAGGAGGGTTTTTCCGACGACCATTTATCCGTCGGAAATCCATCAGAAATTTATATTTCCGACGGATTTTTTCCTTTTTTTCTCGAAAAATCCCTCGCAAATGACCATTTTTCTTGTAGTGCGATGAAGCTTCTCCCCTTCTTTCTCTTATCTCTATCAATTTTCTTTCGAAAGAAGAAAAGGAGAGAGATCTCCCGATCGTCTAAGCCTTGGCTCCCAGCCCCCTGATCGCCTCGCTCTCGCCTCAACCGTCTGCCCCTGCAATGTCGTTGAGGTTGAGCTAGGCTTGAGCGGCGGTGTCAGTTCGGGAATCGAAAGACTTGCAAGACGTGTCACGTGTTGCGGCCTTGCAAATCAGGTTCGAATTACCTTGGGTTTGGGTTGACCACAACCCGAGACTGGGTCAATTGCAAATTGATTTGGGTTAAACCCGGATTCTTCAGGTTCGGTTGGGCAAACATGAGTTCAAGTACTACTGCAAATTGGGTTCGATTGGCCGGGTTTGGGTTGAACCCGGCTTAAGCTGCACTCCTATAAATGGGAGGATGGTGGTGTTTGTGGTTCCCGATGCTGTACGTGGTTCTTTGGATCGTGGGCTAAAGTGTTTACATAAATATATCTTAAAATGTTGGGAAGTTAGGATGTTTTTTAATGAAATAATTGAATCTTAAATACTTTGAAAGCTTGGGTGTAGTTTCGTCGAAGAGTAAATTTATGTCGAACGCGGTTTTTCACAATTAATTAATTTTTTTAAGAATCTAAATATGAATATACTATGATTACTAAATAGGTAATATAATATGATGGGCATAATCCGTTTAGTAAACAAATCATATTAGATTGATGTTACCCGATTTATTCAATACAAATAAGCATGACTTGCTTAACACGAATATGTAAAATCTTTATTTGGCATATCAATTTATAATACGATATGATTATTTTGTATTATAGTGATATCAATATATTTGTGGTATAAATCTATTTAATGTTAATCTAAATTTATTTATTTTATGTTGGATTTGGTATACAATTTTGTCATTCCTAATCTCCTTGCAGACTTACGTGCGCCAACTCAAGATGGATAGATTTTGAAGTCCCGCAATCTCCGCCAGCCATCATAAATACTCGGCCCAACAGTTACAACCATAGAATCGCGTGCTGAACCGGGGGAGTCGCTCTCGGAAGGGAGAAAGCCCACATTCCCATTATCCTTTTCGCGCACAGCTTACACAGCTCGAGTCCTTTTCGCGCACGACTTACGGCTCGAGTGGTTTTTGGCACTTTTACAAATCCTTTTACGCTTAGAATTTGCCTAAAATATAGGTAGAAAGCGCCTACAAATACCTCGCCTTCTTCCCTCTCCCTCCCCAATCGATTCAGAGAGCGCCGCCGCTACAAATCCTCCGCCTGCTCCCCCTCTCTGATTCAGAGAGGGCCTACTACAAATCCTCCGCCCGCCTCCTCCTCCTCCTCCCCGATTCCAAACAATGCTGAGCTTGCTTGCCGGAAAAAGTCTCGCCATGTCCGCCTCATCGAGAGGATCCTTGGCCTCAACCGGGATTCGCCTCTAACAAGCGTTTGGTTTTCCTTTCTTTCTTGTGAACAGGGCTGTCGTATGTTTGGCTTGGTTTTTCTTTTGTAGGTTGATCGATATGCGGCTTTGTGGATCTTTTTGGGAATAAGTTTCTAACGCTTTGTTTGTGAATTGTGATCTCTGCTTTGGTTTGTTAGATCTCTTTTTGTTTGTTTTACCGATTTTATTCTTTTTATTTCATTTTTTTGTTATATTTTTGAGTTGTTGTGATCCTTGATCACGGTTGACGAGATTGGTTCTTGTCCTGTCTTGATTTTTCTCTCGATGGCAAATATCGATGCCGTCTAATGATTTTTGTGAAGGGAGATATTTCGTTTGTTCTACTGCTTTTATTCCTTTGTGAAAGGGGATATTTCGTTTGTTCTATTGGTTCTATTCCTTTCAGTTAGTTCTTATTTCTTTTTTGGCAGCAGGTCTGTAGATGGGGAAGAAAATGGGCACGAAAAGGATCGTTCTCCTCTCTTGTATCAGATCTATGGGGATAGGATGAGATGCGGTTTCTTTCATCCCGATTTTGGCTGATCAGGCGCGTGGATTGTGGTGATCATCGCCGACAACTTCAACTTTTTTGATTTGGATGTAAAACGAGGCAAAGGGCTTAGGGAAAGTAATTGTCATACCGACCTTTGCCATGTTGGGTGCGCTCGCATGGCAGGTCACCAACCCTAATAAAATTTTTTGTTTTGGTTTGTTGGGGTGAGATCGCACGGGGGTTGTCTTATTCCCCGGGTTCTCCCCCTTTTTGGTGTCTCTTTATTCCCCTCTCTACGTTTGTTTGCCTGCAACCTCGTTCTGCTTCTCTCTCGGTGGCCTATAGGATGAGATGCGGTTTCTTTTGTCCCGATTTCGGCTGATCAGGCGTGTGCGATTGTGGGGATCATCGCCGACAACTTCAACTTTTTTGATTCGGATGTAAAACGAGGCAAAGGGCTTAGGGAAAGTAGTTGTCATACCGACCTTTGCCATGTTGGGTGCGCTCGCATGGCAGGTCACCAACCCTAATAAAATTTTTTTTTTGGTTTGTTGGGGAGATCGCATGGGGTTGTCTTATTCCCCGGGTTCTCCCCCTTTTTGGTGTCTTTTTATTCCCCTCTCTACGTTTGTTTGCCTGCAACCTCGTTCTGCTTCTCTCTCGGTGGCCTATAGGATGAGATGCGGTTTCTTTTGTCCCGATTTCGGCTGATCAGGCGCGTGCGATTGTGGGGATCATCGCCGACAACTTCAACTTTTTTGATTCGGATGTAAAACGAGGCAAAGGGCTTAGGGAAAGTAGTTGTCATACCGACCTTTGCCATGTTGGGTGCGCTCGCATGGCAGGTCACCAACCCTAATAAAATTTTTTGTTTTGGTTTGTTGGGGGAGATCGCACGGGGGTTGTCTTATTCCCCGGGTTCTCCCCCTTTTTGGTGTCTCTTTATTCCCCTCTCTACGTTTGTTTGCTTGCAACCTCGTTCCGCTTCTCTCTCGGTGGCCTCGTTCTGCTTCTCTCGGTGGGTAAATTGTTGCAAGGAAGTTATTCTTTGGTAGATATGACATACCACTTGACTCATAGCCATGTAGAGTTACACTATTCTAATCCAAATTTGGTGCTTTGTTCTTTGACTTAATTGCTAGATTTAGCCAAACGGGACAGTAGTAACCACTTTTATCTAAACATAAGAATTTAATAATATATATTTTGATGATAAAAAATATTAATTAAAAGACTATGCAATATTGAGTTATGATGATGATGAAATAGGTAATCTAATTAAAAGAAATTAAGGTACAAATAAAAGATCATCCGGCATATATTTGAATTCAAATTATCTATAAGAAATTCAAGTCAGAGAAGAATAATGAAAGATTATCTATCAAAAATATTCAATCCAAAGGTTAAATTTATAATTTTTTTAAAAAAAACACACGGTAAAACTTGGTAGAAGAAGAACATAAGGTTCAATATACTTTAAAAATAAATTAGGTTTTAAATTAAGTAAAAAAAACATTAGGAAAGCCTTATAGAAATATTGTTCTTAAGCCTTAGTTGCAAATCCTCTTTTCAAGTTTAGAACTATATTTATACATTGTTGTTTTTTTAAAGCAAATCCTCTTTTCAAATCCAAATAAGAGGCTTCACTGATACGACTCATCCCTTTCTCTCTGTGTCCGTATCCTAAATACGGACCCTCCAGCGCCTCACGTATCCTCGATCATCCCTTTCTCTCAAGAGGATAGAGGCTTCACTGATACGACTCATCCCTTTCTCTCTGTGTCTGTATCCTAAATACGGACCCTCCCACCGCGTCACGTATCCTCATTCCTTTCTCTCTGTGTCCGTATCCTAAATATGGACGCTCCCACTGCAGGCGGTGGTCCGATGTATGTGTGAACAATGGCTTAACAGGACGATATATATATATATAACAATGGCTTAACAGGATGATCAGATAGCATTGGTGATCCAAATAAGAGGAACCTGTATCAACAGCACTATGATTTGATTTAACTAGTATAACAAAATCTAAACTATTGGCCCTTACAACTCTGTTCAAATCATCGTGTGGTTATCAAATCATGATGTTCTTGTTGACCAACAGAAAGAAAATGATTTATTCTTCTTCCAGTTTCTTAATCCCTTACAAATATTTAGAATCAAAATTCCCCGTATCACCTACCAACTGTTTGAAGATAAAAATGTTCTCTTTCCTTTATCTGCTGATATACTAACATTAAAAAAGTATAGAATGAAACCAGATTATACTTCGGGCTACCATCAAGATTGAAATCCATGCTGATCCAAACCAATCAAAGAAACCACAACAATCCCCTAAAATACAGCTTAATTACTGCAACATATGATTTTTCTTGAAGAAAATCAAATAACTTCTTCATCCGAAACCCTTCGGATCTACTCCAAGATATCTATGTCAAGAATCAAATCCCTAAAAATCCAATCAAGTAAACAATCAAAAACTTTGCCAAACATAGATTTTCTCCTCGAAGGAAGGGATACACAGAATCGAGAACTTACGATATGAACTGAAGCTTTGATGTGCTTGAAGAGAGTGGAGCTACACTGATTCTCCCTAACCTTGTCCCCATGGAGATTTTGCACACACTCCGACTCCACCCCCGAGGTTCATTGCTGTTCATCTCGTCAGCCAGACTCCACACTTTGTCGTCGCTCGATTGCTGATCCTCCCCTGCCCTTCGCCGTTCATCTCAACCATCTAGCTTTAAAGACCCCAAACCCCGCAACCAACAATCAAGAGCCCAAGGGAAGAGAAACCGTGACCTCCCCCCAACTCCCACCCTACGAAACTCTAATCCTTGCCCCCCTTACCCTCAATATCCACCCTCTTTCTCTCCTGATGAAGCTTCTCCCCTTCTTTCTCTTATCTCTATCGATTTTCTTTCTAAGGAAGAAAAGGAGAGAGATCTCCCGATCGTCTAAGCCTTAGCTCCAAGCCCCTTGATTGCCTCGCTCTCGCCTCAACTGTTTGCCCCTGCAACACTACAAGGGGAAAAAAATATTGTGACGCCCAAATGCATCACAATTGCGTCGCTAAACATGCTATTGCAACGCAATAGCGACGCAATGACGCGTCGCTCAATGTCCATCGTAATATCCATTTGTTGCAATTGCATCGCAATATTGTGACTCTCTGCGATGCAACAGTGCATCGTAATATTGCGACGCATCCAAATACGTCGCTAAATTTAAAACTAATTTTTAATATTTAAATTATTATTAATATCACGATGCATTCAATTGCATCAATATTGCGATGCATCTAGTTGCATCATAATATTTAATAATAATATTTTTGATATAATAGCGATGCAATTTGAGTCGCTAATGCGTCGCAAATAAAATTTTTTTTAAAATATTGCGACGCAAGGTCATTGCGTCGCAATATTTATTAAAAATATTTTAGATATAATAGCGATGCAATTTGAGTCGCTAATGCATCGTTATTAATTTTTTTTAAATTATTGCGACGCCAGGTCATTGCATCGTAATATTTAATAATAATATTTTAAAAATATTAGCGATGCAATTTGAGTCGCTAATGCGTCGTAAATTAAATTTTTAAAAAATAAAATATTAAAAATTAAAACAGTTAAAACAATTTCATTAAATTAAATATTAATAGAAACATTCTTCACTCATATTGATCCAAACAATAATCAATTTCCAAAAAAATTCATATATTAAAATTTTGAAGTTTTCATGTACAATAAAAAAATACATCAAGAATTTGAGCGATCACGTGAAGGCTGGAGACCCTGCGACAAGCGGCTAACCATATCCTGCAAATGACGCATCTGATCTCACACGTCTATAAGCTCCTGATTCCGGCCTCGCATACGCTGCTCGAATTCGTTCTCGACCTCCTGCCGAACCTCCTGACGAACGTCCTGCTGAACCTCCTCGCAATAGATCTCCGAATGTCGTCTAAACGCTCGGTAGGAATATCACCAGAAAATCACAAGCTGGAGGCCTGATGGGAAAAATATGCAGAAGCTCTAGTGCCCAGACTATAGACCCTACGGTCTCACGGCTGGGCACCAACAGCCTCCAAAAACACACGCGACTCTCCTCTGCTGAGAGTTCGACGGGCGTCTCCCCATCAGTGGAGTCGACCTGCGATGCCTGGGAGCGAAGCTCCTCGACTCGTGTCTTTAAATTATAAAATCAATAATAAATGAGTTAATAAATTTTTTAAAATAAAATTTTAGAAATTAAATAGATACTACATAAATCTAATTTCTTACCGCAACCTCCCGTGATCGCGTGTCGACCCAAGAACCATCCTTCCTGGTGTATGTCGCCCTGAATAGACGAAACTCACCAGGATCTCCGCCCTCCTGCTCGACTATAACTGTTGACCCAATTGATGATTTTGATGATTAACAAAACTACTTGAGTATAACTATTGGAGGCTCTAATGATTTTGATTTAGTGTTTCAGATTATTAGACTATTGAATGATCAAAATCAGGAGTTAATAGTGTTCTGGATCGAATCTAATGTCTAGGTAAGAATTGCAGCATTAGAGTCGACTCCAAGATCACAGAGCCGACTCCGGAACTGGCACGGACGTTAGAGTCGACTCCGAGACTGTTAGAGTCGACTCTCACAGAAGAAGCAGAAAGTCAATTTTTTCTGGCTCCGACCTAGAGTCGACTTCGGGTAAGTTAGAGTCGACTCCGGAAAAGTTCTTGTCGACTCCAGAAAAGTTAGAGACGACTCCAGAAATATCGTTTTGAGATGCCTCGAGCTAGAGCCGACTCCAGAAAAGTTAGAGTTGACTCCAACCCACCTGGAATGAAAATCAAGTTGCTAGATCAGCTCTAACGGTATATTTCTATTTTACCTTATTTCTAACGGATATATTTTGCTACAAGGTACACTCCAACGGATAGTTTTCTTCCAAAATGGTGTGAAAGAAATCTATAAAAGGGAAGACTATTGTTCAAAAAGACGAACGGAAAATAGAAAGAAAAAGAGAAAATCTGAGATAGACAATCCCATTTCAAAATCCGAGAGCTTGAATCTTAAGAGGAAAACCTTCTAGCTCAAATCCACTCCACTCAAAAAGCTCAAGAGGAATCCAAAGCGTTCAAATCAAAGTCTTGGTGGATTTCCCAACTTGGAGAAAGGAGATTCGTTCTTGCTTTTCAACTCTTCTCAACTGCTTCAACTGTGAAGATCGAAGCTGAGGCCTGATTCAATCCAGCAAGGAGAAGAAGAAATAAGAAAAGAAGAAAAGCTCAAAAGCCAACCAATCTACAAATCAGGCTTTTCTAAACCTTGTTATTCTTAATTTGTATATTTGCTCGTTAAGGCGCTTTGTATTTCAAAACAATACTTATTTGTTTGTGCCTAGTTCAATCTGGGGGATTGAACTAAAGGAGGTAGTTTTTACCTCGGTTCAAGCTTGGTTAAGCTTGGGTTAGGGTTTTTGTGCTGGTAGCCCGTGTAAAACCGGCTGGGTTCGTTGTGATCCGAAAAAAACAACAAGTTTGAGTTGTGAGCTTGTAAAACAACTCGGTTGTAATCTAGGGAGATTATAGTGTGGACCCAAGTGAATCTTGGGAGGGACGTAGGTGCTGGTTGCACCGAACCACTATAAAACTCTGTGTTTGCCGTGTTCTATTGTCTCTTTCTCTATCTCTATCTATTCACTGCACTTTAAGTTACCTTGCATTTGCCTTCATTAATCTCAAGCAAACTATTTTAAAAAAAAGGGCTAATTTTTTAAGAACCCAATTCACCCCCC
>UESW01001882.1:97058-116228 GCA_900491605.1 Calamus simplicifolius | reverse complement strand
TGAAGGACTCATTGGAGTTCCGAGGGGTTTTCATGTTTCCATACCAAACTTTTTGAGTAGTTCTGTTGTATATTGGTTTGGTTGATAAAGATTCCCTCTTTGCTTTGTTTGATCTGGAGTCCAAGGAAGAAGTTGAGTTCTCCCATCATGCTCATCTCGAATTCTCCCTGCATCAACTTTGCAAATTCTTGACAAAGAGAATCGTTAGTAGCACCAAAAAATAATGTCATATAGTATATTTGTACTACAAGTAAATCTTTACTTTTTTTTTTTCAAAACAAAGTTTTATCTATATTTCCTCTTGTAAAATCATTTTCTATTAAAAATTTACTTAACCTATCATACCAAGCTCTAGGTGCTTGTTTCAAACCATATAAAGCTTGTGCAATTTAAAAACGTGATTTGAAACTCGTGATCTTCAAACCTGGTGGTTGTTCTACATAAACTTCTTCATTAATAAATCCATTTAAAAATGCGCTTTTTACATCCATTTGAATAAGTTAATATTCATATGACATGCAAATGCAAGTAATAGCCTAATGGCTTCTAATCTAGCTACAGGTGCAAAGGTTTCATCAAAATCAATACCTTCCTCTTGATTATCCTTTAGCAACCAATCTAGCTTTGTTTCTAATTACAATGCCATTTTCATCTAGTTTATTTCTATAAATCCATTTTGATCCTATTACTGAATGGTTTTTAGGTCTTTCAACTAAGGTCCAAACATTATTTCTTGTAAATTGATTTAGTTCTTCTTGCATAGCTAACATCCAATTATTATCTTTTTCAGCTTCTTCTATAGTTTTAGGTTCAATTTGTGATACAAATGCAAGATGATTACTAATATTTCTCATGTATGATCTAGTCCTTATTCCTTGAGATGGATCGCCTATAATCAATTCCTTAGGATGACTATGAGCATATCTCCAGTCTCTTGGAAGATCTACATCATTATGATCAATATTGACATCATCGTCCTTATGTGAATCATCATCTTTAGCATCTTGTTCATGATCAGAAGATACTTCAATATTAAGTTTTTCAAGATCTTTTTCAATTATGTTTGTATCTTCCTCATCATCAATCTTTTCAGATCCAGTTGCTAAAGATTCATCAAAAACTACATGTATGGATTCTTCAACTACTAAGGTTTTCTTGTTAAAGATTCTATATGCCTTACTAGTTGTTGAATAACCTAGAAAAATTTCTTCATCAGATTAGCATCAAATTTTCCTAAGTTGTTTTTACCATTATTATGAATGAAACATTTACATCCAAATGCATGAAGTATTTTATATTTGGTTTTCTTTCATTCCATAATTCATAAGGTGTTTTCTTTATATTGGTCTTATTAAAGCTCTGTTTAAGATGTAACATGCTGTGTTAATTGCTTCCGCCCAAAAATACTTTGGTAAGTTGCTTTCACATAGCATGGTACGGGCCATGTCTTCTAGAGTTCTATTTTTTCGTTCAACTACACCATTTTGTTGTGGGGTCTTAGGGGCTGAAAAATTGTGATTAATTCCCTTTTCAGTGCAGAAATTTTCAAATAGGTGATTTTCAAATTCTGTTCCATGATCACTTCTAGAGATACTATAGTAGTGTTTTCTCATTTGTGACTTTCTTGAAAAATTTCAGGAACATCGAGAAAGTCTCATCTTTGTGAGCTAAAAACATTACCAAGTATATCTAGAATAATCATCTACAATCACTAGACCATATTTCTTTCCTCCTAGACTTGTGGTTCTAGTTGGTCCAAATAGGTCCATGTGAAGTAGCTCTAAAGTCCTAGAAGTTGAAACAATATTTTTAGATTTAAAAGAACTTCTAGTTTGTTTTCCAAATTGACATGCATCACATATTTTATTCTTTTCAAAATCTAATTTAGGTAATCCTTTAACTAAATCCATTTTAATTAGTTTTGAAATAAGGTGTGTGCTTGCATGACCTAATCTACGATGTCACAGCCAACTATTTTATTTATGTTAGCATTGTCAGCAATTAAGCAATGATCACTCAAAGATAATTTTTTCAAGTCAACTAAGTAAACATTGCCATGTCTATAACCAGTAAATACAATGCTATCATCAATAGAATTAGTTATAGTGCAAATAGAAGATTTAAATGAAACATTAAAATTTTTATCACATAATTGACTTATGCTAATTAGATTATGCTTCAAACCATTAACATAAAGTACATTATCAATAATTATAGATGGAGTTATGCGAACTTTACCAAGGCCCATAATTTGACCTTTACCGTTGTCGCCAAACGTCACAACTCCACCTTTCTTTCCTCCAGGTGATGAATTCATCTTTGTCACCCATCATATGTCTTGAGCAGCCACTATCAAGGTACCACTTTTTCTTTGATCTTTTGGCTACAAGACATTCCTGCAATATCATCAAACTTTATGCTTAGGTACCCAAGCTTTCTTGGGTCCTTCATGGTTAGCAGCAATAAAAATTGTTCCTTTCGGAACCCATATTTTCTTAGCTTTAATATTTAACTTATTGTGTTTAATGTCTTGCATTCAAAGGATTTGTGACCTTTTTCATTACATTTAAAACAGGTTATATTTCTTTGATTGGCTTTTACAAAAATATTCTTTAGAGATTTCGTTTCTAATGTGTTATATCCTAAACCAGCTTTGTCAAAAACAGCTTTTTGACTATCTAGGATCATGTTAAGTTTAGTTGAGCTTAAGGTGAATTTCTCAACAATGTCTTTATATTTTTGACATCTTCTTAAGTGGGTCAATTTCTTTAGCTTGTTGTTCTTTATCTAAAGCTAAAGTTTTTAGTTGATCTTTTAAATCTTTAGTTGAGTTTTAGTTTCAGATTTTAATAAATCTTTTTCTTGATTAAGATTATCTCTTTCTTTCCTAAGTTCTTCTTTTTCATTAGTTAGGTTCTTAACTTCTAAAGCTAATTCATTTTTACTTTTAGCTAAACTAATATTATCATTTTTCAAAAACTTATACTTTTTCTTTAAGGATTTAAAATCAATCATAAGTTCATTGAAAGCCTCAAACATTCATCAAAAGTAAAATCATCAGTTGAGTTTTTCAGAACTTACCTCATTATCGTTGTCGTCGTCGTTGGCCATGAAACAAATATTGGCAACTTCCTTTTGCTCATCTTCTTCCGACGAGGAAGATTCTTCAGACCATGTTGCCATATAAGCTTTCTTCTTTTTCTTGTAGGCCTTTTTCAGTAAAGGACAGTCATACTTGAAGTGCCCTGGCTTTTTGCACTCATAACATACCAAGGGCTCTTTTTCCTTTTCTTTCTCCTTGTCCTTTTTCTTATCCTTTTCTCCTTCAAATCTTGCTCCAAATTTCTTTTTATGAAATGGCCTTTTTCTCATAAACTTCCTGAATTTTTTGGCCAAGAGAGCAGTTTCCTCATCATCTTCATCATTGCTTTCACTGCTGCTCTCTTCCATTTCTGCAGTCTTGAGGGCAAGAGTTTTTCTTCTTTTTGTTTCCTCCTCAACATGCTGCTTCATTGTTAGCTCGTGGGTCATTAAAGATCCTAGAAGCTCCTCCAAAGGTAGTGCATTGAGGTCCTTTGCTTCTTGGATAGCAGTGACTTTCGCTTCCCACGATCTTGGTAGTGACCTAAGAATTTTACGCACAAGATCAGCATTAGTATAAACTCTACCAAGACTTTTCAAACCATTCACAATATCAGTAAATCTAGTGAACATGCATGTGATGGTTTCAGTTTGTTCCATTGTAAACAATTCATATTTGTGAACCAAAATGTTTATTTTTGATTTCTTTACTTGGTTTGTTCCTTCATGAGTAATTTCCAACCTATCCCAAATTTCTTTGGCGGAATTACAAGTTGAGATTCGGTTGAATTCATTTGAATCCAAGGAACAATACAAAATATTAATGGCTTTAGCATTTAATTGTGCCATTCTCCTATCATTATCATTCCAATCCCTTTCGGGTTTAGGAACAATAGTGCCATCAATAAGGTGTGTGGTGTACTAGGTCCATTAATTATAACACCCCAAAGCTCATAATCAGAAGCTTGAATGAATATCCTCATTCTAGCTTTCCAATAAGCATAGTTTGAGCCATTAAAAAGTGGAGGTCTATTCGTAGAATGACCTTCAGCAAAACTTGACCCAATTTGTGTTGCCATGTGAATCTTTAGCCCTTGATCATGAGATCAATTTCTAAATGAACCAGGCTCTGATACCAATTGTTGGCCCAGATGGCAACCCAAGAGGGGGGGGGTGAATTGGGTTCTTAAAAAATTTAAGACTTTTTGACTATTAAATGATTAGTTAGCAAGATGTGCAAGTGAGATCAACTAATAAGCAATGAACAAGCAGTTAATAAAGAGAGATAAAGATAGAGAAAATAAGGCACGGCAAACACAAAGCAATTTTATAGTGGTTCGGCGCAATCAGCACCTACGTCCACTCCCAAGATTCACTTGGGTCCACACTATAATCTCTCTAGATTACAACCGAGTTGTTTTACAAGCTCACAACTCAAACTTGTTGTTTTACCGGGTGCACAACGAACCCAGCTGGTTTTAACTCGGGCTTACCAGCATAAAACCCTACACGTTATTTTCTAGGGCTCACAACTAACCCAACACAAGCACTCCGGCTTGTAACGAGGTATACCAACCTCCACTAATTCAATCCACAGATTGAATCAGCAAACAAATAGAAATGATAGTGTTTTGAACAATAATGTGCTCCCTTTGAGCAGATATACAAATTAAGTACAAAATGATATAAGGTTAGAAAAGCCTGATAATTTTGCCGATGGTAGATGCTTGGGCTTTCTTCCTTCTTCTCTTCAATTCCTCTAGAAGTGTTGAATCACGCCTCAGCTAGATTCTTGACCGTTGAGGACTTTTGGAGTTGAGATGAAACTTTTCCCTCTTTTGAAAATCCACAGATTTGACCTTGAAACGCACTTGGATTTTCTTCTGGCTTTTGTGGAATGATGAGAAGGAGTAGACGAATCTTTCACTTGGATTTCACTCCTTTTGAATCTCTCTACTTTGAGCTAAATGATTTTCAGGATATGCTCTGTTTTTCCCTCTTTTCAAACGATACTCTTTTCTCACTTTTTGATTTTCTCTGGGTTCTTTGATTTGAAAAGAACTCCTCTATTTATAGATCTGCAAAAATATATCCGTTAGAGACAGGGAAAAATAGCCATTATTCAAAAATCTTATCGTTGGGGCTGATGTGTCATCGTTAAAAATCATGCCCAGAATTTGCGGAGTCGACTCGAGCTCTGAGGGAGTTGGCTCAAGGTCGATTACCAAAAATAGAAACATTTTAACCATTGAGGGGTCGACTCGCGAAAATAGGTGTCGACTCCTGAAAGTCGGGAGTCGACTCGAGGAATACGGGGAGTCGACTCGAGAAGTGCTCAAAAAACATGGGTTCTGTTGTTTGAGCGGAGTCGACTCGCACAGACAGGAGTCGGCTCGCAAGAATTCAGGGGTCGACTCTTGAAAACCAAGGGTCGACTCGAGAAACTCAGGCAAAGTGGGGAGTCGACTCGGAAACTCATGAGTCAGCTCGGGACCGATACAAAAATCAGAAAAATGTTCTGATTGACTTTAAAACTTGTCCCAATTAAATTTAAAATATAAATTTAACTTGAATACATTAAATATGACGTTTAACATGGATTCAAGACATGATCCAAGAATTCATCGATTGAAATATAAAGTGTAAGATTCCTTTTAGAATTCTTTGAGCATACAACTTAAAACTTCTATTTCTAACGGTTCAAAATTCATTTGATATAACCATTGAAAGTTCATTCCATTCAATTTGAATAAGCTCAAGGTTTTGATAAATAACATATTGTTTCTTTAAGATACTCATGGCTTTTGGGAATCATCAAAATCAATAAAGTTGGGGCAATTATGTTTCAATAATTTCTCAACACTATGAGATAAAGTCCAAAAGAATGCGAACTGTGCATATGGAATTTGTAATAGAGATTATAAATTGTGAGATCCAAAATTACACATTATGGTTCAATTCTTTAAACTTCCCTAGTCGATGCGTAGATAGGATTGGACACTGTCGAACGCCGTTGAGACTAGCACACACATTACATATCTTCATCCTTGTGGTGTGCAACTAATCTTGCAAGCTGAAGTATGAAGATACTTGGATATGGTGTATGGATATTCGTTATTGTAACGATACATTGGATGACCCGCACAGAGATCCCATATGGATATTCTATATAGTGTCGATGGTTGATCTTTGATGATGGTGGTGCGAGTGATCCTTTGACTTGAGATCTTCATTGCACCTTATGTGTGGAATATCATGCTTTGATGATATGCAAACGTTGCTCTAGCCATGGGTGGCAAATATGGTGTCGATTGGGTATGATATGAAGCACATGAAGGTGGTGTTTGATCAAGACAGGATTCGTCTCCCTTGATAAAGGGTTATATCCCACGGCCACTTGATGGATTAAATTGACTGTTAAATCCTTGCAAGGTTGAGTTGGAATTCGAAATGGTTTAGAAGTTCTAATGAGTCAATTTTTCTGAGATCAAGTAAACAAAGATCAATTATATGGTTGACACATTCCATACCACTGATTGATCTGGGATATGTGACGAAGGATTGAATCGTACGGTAACCGTTCATGGACAGATGTTGATGACCACATCAACAAACCCTTAACACTTGGGTGGTCATGATGCTTTGCTAGAGGCCGCTCATGATCTATAATCATGGATTCTTTGACTTAATCAAAGAGTTGATTTGGTTAAAGAATTGACTTGGACAAGGTATTGATCAAGTCATCCTTAGGGTCAATATTAGGGACATGATTATTACCAACGTATCAAGGGACCTAATGGGTCACACGCATTAAGAAGATTTTGGATGAAGTTAAAATGGAAATTAAGTTGGACTTAATTTAAATTAGATAATCAATAAATTAGGATTGGGTTTGACTCAATCTTAATGAGAGAACATGAAATTGATGAATAGGATTCATTATAGAGAAAAGAATTTTTTGTTCAAAAGAGAGACCTTTTGTACATGAGATGTACATATGAAATCCATTAATTAGGCTTGATCCATGTGATGGATGGCTTAGATTAATTGAGATTAATAATATGGTATTTAATTGGGTCCATATGATGGCATGATTTGATTCATGAAACCCAATTAAACCGAGGGCTGAGATCATGCCACGTGGAGGATGGATCCATGCCCATGTGATGGACATGACCCATCTCCACGTCATGGAGGAGTGAACCCCATAATTTGGGGCGTTCTCATGAAGCCAAATTCAAGGTTGCGACGTTCGTTTCATGGGATAACCAATTTTTTAATTTTTAGGGATGTGGTTTGGTGGTTGTAATCTTAACATTATCATGATAGCAAATATCCTAAATTTGTTAGGATAATTGTTATCAACATGATAAGGTTGAATGGTTAGGTGGTTGTGATAAAATCCCTTTTTTTATGGAACCACACAACCTTTTTTCCATGTATAAAAGGGAGAGAAATACCCCCTTCGAGAGAAACACCAAACTCCTCTCTTCTCTCTCTCTTGGATGCCTAACACCTCCTTTCTCTATCTAAAACATCCTTTCTCTCTCTAGGATGTCCTTTTCTATCTCTTGATTGATCAAGATTTGTTCTTGATCAAGAAATCCTTTTTGATTTGGAAAAATCAATTGAAAAGAAAAGATGCGCTAGCACCCCTCGCAAGAAGGTTATCATCCAATCCTGAGAGAACATCATCCAAAGATCTTCGCGTGGATCACCATTAGAGGCCGGACGCATGAACGACTAGTGGTAAATCATTTACCGGCTTCATCGGGCATCATCCCCAATAAAGAACACAGGTATAATCTATTAAAATAATCATGTGTTATTTCTTATTAACTAAATCTGTTCCCTGAGGATCTTGGGCTTTGGAAAATTAAATTCATATTTATTTTTATTTTTCGCTGCGTGTTATATGAATTTGATTCATATAAAACATATAAAATTCCCAACAGTGGTATCAGAGCCTCCTCAGGCTTCAAATTCAGTTAATTTGATAGATTACCTGAGTTCTAGTTTTTATAAACAAAGATCTAAATTTTACATGCGATGTAAAATATAAATATTGCCATATGATGAAGATAAATATTTAATAAGTTTATTATATGATAATAAACATGAATTATTTAGATTTGATCATGTTAAAAATTAAAAATTATGATTTTGTATGACATAATCATAAAGGCTGAAATTTAACATATCATGTTTAGAATTTAATTTTAACATGATAAATAACATGATTAAAATCTAAATAATTATATTGATGAAGATTAAATATTTAATAAGTTTATTATATGATAATAAACGTGAATTATTTAGATTTGATCCTGTTAAAAAAATTAAAAATTATGATAATAAACGTGAATTAGTAATATTTTTCTAGAAAAATAGATGTTTGAACCCTCAGATGAATTCTAGTTCTTGATACATAGAATTGCTAAAATTAAGCAAAAATTTATGCTTATGCGAAAACTTTTATTTTGGATACCATAAGAACTTTTCCTCAACTCAAAAAACAGCCGCAACATCTTTTTAATAATCTATTAATGTTTCAATTAAGATGATAATTATTAACATTGTTAGGTGAACATCTTCAATGACAAGATCAATGAATTCGTCCTCATACATGTTAAGGTTCGATGGGAAATGCAAGATTATATTTGTTAATTATTTCATTGTTCATTTATATGCAAGACATTGTAATTATATTGGAGGTAGCGATGATTATTGCAATTACATTATGTCCAATAACTCCAAGTCTATGTTTAAGAATATACCTATGGTTTTCAAAGGATCAGTTGGAGCAGTGACTTGGTACTTCCAACTTTTTACGCATCCTCCTTATCTAATGTACACTTCTGAACAGGCTTCTGCATGATGGAACATACAGCTTCACGGAACTTTTGATGCATCCGTGAATTCTTCTATTTAGTGTGGTACTATACCGTGCTTAATAATCGTATAGAAAATACGATAGTAACGATAATGATAATGATTTTGGGATTTTGCTCTTGTGACAATTGGGAGCATCCAATTTTGTTAATCTTGCAAATTTCTATTGATATTTACATTTATGATTGACTTCTTGTCTTCATCATGGGGAGGGATGAAAGCAAGTCAGAACATGGCAGATCCTAAGCCAGTGTTTGCAAGGATTAAAGATAGAAAAGGAGAAGATGAAGTGCTTCACAAGGTTGTCAAGGATAAGAAGAGCACACCGGGTAGTCAAGGGCTTGTACAGGCTTAAAAAATAGCTGACACTCTCTACTCTAGTGGCAGCATTCTTTGCTGTGGAGGTATATGATTGAAAGGGTTTGCTTAAATGTGATTGCGGTAGGTTGAGCAGTTCCGAGGCATTGTGTTCAGCTTTGTAGCTAGTTATGCAACAAGTGCCTCTAACTTCTAAGGATTCTTTTGTAGAGTGCTGTTGTGATAATGTGCAAAGTTGTCTTTCGAGACATATTAAGTCTTTAATATTTACTAGAATGATCTCTAAAAGCTTGGCCTTTTGGATATTCAATTACTTTTGGTGATGGCTTGGCCCTTCTAACTAATTTTGACTTTGGATATTCAATTAAAGATGCTTAAGACAAACATCTGTGATCCAAAGAGTGGCATTTAAGAAGATATGAGTAGGCAAACATTCCAGGTCAAGCATAACATGTGGTTTCTAATGCATTTGATTACAAATTAAGAATCAATTCTAATGAGAGCGGATTGAAGAGAGTATAGTAGCTTCATCCTTGGGCTCGGATCAGTTACACTCATTCGAGCTCAATTCGATTAGGAGATTAGTTTCTATCTTTTTTGAAGTTTGGCTCATAAATGACTTGAGCTTGAGTGTTTAAGGTTTATAGAACTGAGAGCTTTCGTTTAAATTTGTATTATTTGATTCATTCACTTAGTTGTATTTTGTGGTGGTCCGCTATAGAAGGAGTCATTTAGAAATTATTTTTATGAAAGTAATTAGTTTATCTAATTATGTTAAATATTAATATTGAGTTGATTGGATATGTCAGGTGTACACTTGAACTAGTTGCCACCTTGTTTGGGCTTTACTATTTATTGTGACAAGGATTCTCTTCCATGTTCTCCTACACATATTTTGAGATGCATATGGATCATAATATAGAATACTTAATGTTGAATGGCTATGGTTATATTACTTTATTTTTCATTGAACATGACAAGTAGATTACACCTCAATATGTAAGAATGATGGATGCATTTAATTAATTAATTAACTAATTAATTGAAATTAAAACGTATGAAAATGAAATATTGGATAAGACGTATTTGGACTAATCATTAGATTGCCACTCATGACTTCTTGACTTTAGTTCGGGCTAAAGCATGATGTTATTGGATTACCAAATCACAAGTTAAAGAAGGATTACAATGAGTCCAAAGTTGAAAAGATATTATTTGTGCCTACTTGAGAATTTTATTGAATATGTTCCTTGACAAATAGATCATAATAAACTATTACTTGAAATTATCATTGATTGAAATTGATGGTGTGTTTGATACAAAAAGTTTATTTAGTAGTTGAAATAGAAATTTGACTCTTGGTTAATTTGAAGTATGCATTTTAATTAAGGCATTTGCATTTTCAGGAGTTATATTTATTAATTATTTATACATGTATGCATGCGAAGTGATTCTTTAACTCATGCTACATCTTTGTCTTTCTTTTCATAGCTGCAGGATATTTAGTATTTAAGTAAGGTTTGAGATTTGCTTGTGGGAGATGAAAAGGAACTAATTTTTTTTAAATCATTGATTGTAATGGAAAATTGTAGTTAGAATATCTATATTTTATTCTTGGAGATAGTGATTATATAGTGGATGTTTTATTTGGTATGCTTTACATATTCCCTAGGATTATATTTTATAGAATGTGTGGCCATGTCACATACTAACCCAAGTAGGTGGTTGGTATATGATAGAATAAGGTGTCATAGGATGATGTAGCTAAAGAAAGTTAGAAGATAGACATCGATGATATGCTGCACCAAGTTCAAGAGTTCAAAAAAAATTTAAAAAAAGTGCTAGATAATATTTTAAAACTCGAACTATTGATCAATTCGTAAAGAACTCAAGTCATGGTAATGGTTCAGTCATCGAATCAACCAAGTTAAATCATGACATCATAATGATTTATTAAATATTTTTAGTTTTAAGATAATAAATATATTATTATTAATTATTCTTAGGTTTAGAAATTGGATTAAAATTATTGATATATTAACATACATAAAAAATAAAATTTATTAATATTTTTAACAATATTTAGCATTTTACACTACCATGTGGCATTATAATAATACATGATTTTATTATGATTTGCTTTGAAGTTAAAAGTAAGCAAACTTATGTAAACCTAAATCCTAGCCTCATTGATCATCACCCCTGGACCCCTACCATAATAGAGAAAAGAAAATTAGCTACCATTAGATCCTTAACTACTTCTTTAAAATAAGTGTAATACTATAATAACATAAAATTTCACTCAAATAAGCCACTCAGCTAATGTTCACTTTTCTTAATATAGGATGGAAGGCTTAGTACAAGATTTAGAATTACTCAATAAAAGACTAAACTAATTATGTAGAAAATTAAATGATATCTAAAAGTAAGACAACTATTATAATTTGAAAATCTTAATGTTAGGAGAAATTAAACAAATAAATTATTTAATTAACAAGTACCTTTATCCATTGCTGCTTGTTGCTTGTAAGGACTCTAAACTAATGCAATTGAGATGCTCCATAAGACTCCAAGAATATAAGGAACAAATTCATTAAGAACTAAGAGCATACATCAATTACATGAATTAGTGCTCACCAAAAGTCATTAGGTCTTGTGTACAATGCAGCACACATGAAAAAAATTAAGAGTAGAAATTATTGAGATTTTCTCATAAGAATGAAATTTTATTGAACTATAAAAAATTAAGCATATAGGGGTACTAATTTATTGGCTTTCGAGCCCTTACGATGACAAGAATTAAAGGGACCCTTCAAGTTTGAAAAGAATAAGAAAAAAGAAAGGACTTAAGGCTACACCTAGGGTGCCTATAAAGTAAATAATCATTTGATAACAAGGTATATGCATGCAATTTAATATGTTGATGCACTAACTATTGTTAAATGTTTTTGTTTTAGATGGACTTGAATTGGCCAATTTGGCAATCATCTAGGATTCAAATTGGATATACAGTAGGATTTCTACCATCAAAATTGATAATCTAATGTCATGTGTGCCACCATCATATTAAATTCGACACCAGAAGGCCTATAGTTTGGAATATTACTAAACTACTTTAGTAATTTAGCCATAAATTTTTTTATCTAAGTTCTAATTGAGGTGATTTAGGTGGTGTTATGAATCTTTCACAATATCAAATACAGTGGAAGTGTTTGTACTTCAAATTTAATTTGTGCCAACTAGGATAATGTTATCTTTCATACTGATATATATAGGGTTGCTTCCCAAAGTTTTGTTTTTACTCCTTGTTTCAATCTTTTGAGACCATTGAACGTAGAATTTAATGTATGAGGGTCTAAAAACATTGGACAGAAAATGTATTTAGTTTGTGTCCTTTAGTTCTATATATTCCAATTGGTATAAGTTTTTAAATTTCTTTAATATATAATTGGTATAGGAATAAATTCATATCCACATGGATCCTTACATTTTCTATCGTTTAAGCCTTAATATCGTTGCTGAGAATATGAAGCTAGTCAAATACAACCATTAAAAGAAATTTAGATTCAAAATTTATATTTCTAAAAAAATATGTGTAGTAGAAAATAACACACATAGAGATGCACACAACTATAAGATTTATTATAAATTTTCATAGAAACCATGAGAGAACAAACAATAAGCTGAAAGCTCAACTTGCAAAGAAGTTTAATACTAGGAAATAGGTTTAGAATAATAATGTTACATCTTGATATTTATTAGAGGTAAGATACTAAGACTTTAACTTCCACTTAAGCTTCACCAGATCTTCTAATGAACTCTATTCCCAAGGTAGGCATTCTTAATAGCACGCATAGTGGTGGCAACCTCACTTATGTTCAACCTTTGTTGCACTAGTTCACTGGAGCAAGAAAGACCAATTCTTGCCATGGATGTTAAGCATTCTTGACTTTTACCCTCATCTTCTACAAGCGGCATTAGGGGATCTACAATTGCCATGATTCTATCAGGAAAAGTTATCTCGACGAATTTTCGAATGCTTAAGTGATCTTTGAACATATTATCAATAGGTCTCTTTCCAGTAAGCATCTCTAAGAGAAGAATGCCATAGCTATAGACATCACCAGAAGTAGACACCTGACCACCTGTGCCATATTCTGCAATCCATTCATTTAAATGGTTGAGCAAAATAAACAAATTCAGTCATTATCTTCAATTCCAAAAGGAAAAATAAAATAGAAGAAAGAAAGTTTAGCATGGATATATATATAATTGAACAACTATGAGCTAAGAAGAATGATGGAAATAGGACATACCTGGAGCTATATATCCGATAGATCCTTTTACTCGACTTGTGCTACTCTGGTTCATAAAGGAGTTTGTTGTAGGTTTAAACATGAATCTTGCTAAACCAAAGTCCCCCACATGAGCAACCATCTCATTATCAAGTAACACATTACTAGGTTTTAGATCACAATGAACAACAGATGGCTGACAATTATTATGAAGGTAATCTATTGCATCAGCCACATTAATTG
The DNA here is from genome assembly GCA_900491605.1 of Calamus simplicifolius. NCBI lineage: Eukaryota > Viridiplantae > Streptophyta > Magnoliopsida > Arecales > Arecaceae > Calamus > Calamus simplicifolius. Next base: position 102,399 of record UESW01001882.1, on the reverse strand, counting down.
CTATGTTTATTCTTTGAAGTAGGCTTAGACCTTCTGAATGATGATGCTCATCTAACTTTGGATGTAACCATTTCTCCAGATTTTCATTAGGAATAAACTCAAAAACCAAAGCTTTGAAATCATTGCCTCTAAAATCAACCATCGAGCAACAAGTCATGACCTTGACAAGATTCCGATGACGAGTTCTTCTTAGCACCTCACATTCAGCTAAAAAACTCTTTGAAGCTCCTTCATATTGAGGTTGAAAACCTTCACAGCAACAATTGCTTGTGGAGTGCCCAAAATGCCTTTATAAACAATACCATACCCTCCTCTACCAATGAGATTGGTGGAAGAGAATCCATCAGTTGCTCTAGCTAGTTCAATGTAAGAAACTCTGGGGAATTGATCTTCCAATGGAGATACTGTGGGAGAATTTATCCTTGACTTTTGTTTCTTTCGAAGGATGAGAAAGAAGAATAGAAGAATCATGCAGAAGACTACACTAGTTATTGGAATCAATATTTTCAGTAGCATAGACCATCTAATCTTTCTTAATGATCTCTCTTGGCATGCAGGTAGATGCAATTCTGGAGCACCTTCACAGAGTCGATTATTTCCTTGGATGAAAAACCGAGTTTCATTTTTGAAGATCCCCTTCATAGGCACTTTGCCTTCCAGATTGTTGAAAGACAGATTTAAATATTTCAAGAGTTTCAAGTCCTCCAAAATGTTGGAATTGATCCTATAATTTTATTATGTGATAGATCTAATTTTTGAAGGCCCTTTATGTTGCTTAAGGACTGAGGAATTGTCCCTTCAAATAAGTTGTTGTCCATATATAATTGGTCCAGCATCTCACAATCACCAAGCGTACTGGGAATATCACCAGACAACATGTTTCCAGAAATATAGAGACCTCCGAGGCTCTTCAATGCACCAACTTCAGGTGGAAGTGGTCCAACCAATGAATTCATAGATAAGTCAAGAGAAATTGATAAGGAAGAAAGGCTTACAATCTCTTTTGGTATGGTTCCGCTAAGAAGATTGTTTTGAAGATATAGGCATATTAGGTGACTGAAATTTCCAAGGCCTAGAGGTATTGGGCCTTGCAGGTTATTTTCGCTCAAATCGAGAATAGACAATCCAGTGAGATTGCCAAAAGAGGATGGAATTTGTCCTGTCAACCTGTTGGAAGACAAGGTCAGCAACTCCAGCTTTGTAAGCTTACCAATGCTTTCTGGTATGGTACCAGTGAAAAGGTTGTCCTCGAAACCGAGTCCATTTAGGTTGACCAGGTTTTCGATTTCATGAGGGATTCTCCCTGATATATGGTTTTGTCCCATTGCCAAATGTTCCAATTGTGAAGAGAGGTTTACTATCGAGTTGGGTAACATGCCTCCTAGCAAGTTGCGGTCGAGGAATAATTCCCTTAAATGGCTGCAGTTTGTTAGTGAGTCAAGAAATTCCCACCCTTTGGCATCTCCGGTTTCTAGCTGATTTACTTCTAAATTAAGTTTGACAAGGTCTGCTAGCTTTCCCACCTCAGGTGGCACCCTTCCGCTAAAATAGTTACTGGAATGCAAATGAGTTGAAGCGCGGAAGCGTTTGCGAACGTAGCTGGAAGGGGTCCGTCAAACTTGTTGCCACTCAATATAAGTTCTTCAAGATTAGGAAGACTAATTCCAATATCTGATGGAATCCTTCCTCGCAGATTGTTCAATGACACAGCCAAAAGCTGCAGAGATGAGATGTTGTAAAGAGCACTGGGGATTGTACCTGTAAGATTATTGTCACTCGCCCGAAAATATTCTAGGGTCGTGAGGCGGCCGATGTCATCCGGAATGCTTCCGACTATATAATTGTAATAGAGGGAGAGTCGTGTGAGTGATGATAGGTTACCGATGGAAGGTGGAATATTCCCAGTCAATTCGTTTCTCTTGAGATATAGCACAGCAAGATTCGTAAGGGAGGCATGCCCGCTGGGATCTTGCCACTGAGCTGGTTGGAGGTCAAGTCGAGAATTCTAAGCTGAGAGCAGTGGCTCAAGTTGATGGGGAAGCCACCAAGGAATGGATTGAAACTCAGGTTGAGATGTTTCAGCCGTCGCAAACGGCCCAACTCCGGTGGGATCTCGCTGAAGAAACTATTATTACCGAGGACAAGTCTCCGAAGAAAGGTGAGGTTCCCCGTTGAAGGTGACAACGAGCCCTCCAATCCCCACGAGCTGAGGTCCAAGGCAGAGACCCTCTGCTTGTGTCTCTTGCTGCATGTGACCCCCAACCACTTGCAGAAATGGACGGTGTCGTTCCACGAGCTCAGAAGTACTCCAGAGGGGTCGCGAGTTATTTGATCTTTGAAAGCAAGCAGGGAAAGATAGTCAGTTTCATTTCCGAACTGAATAGCTCCCATGGCATCGACCCCGGATGGTAATGGTACCAGTAAGCATGAGAAGGACCAGAGCAAGAACAATAACAGCCCCATGTTCAATATCTGTTCAGGTTTTATGTTGTCTCGTAGAAGAGAAATCATGCAGCTCTGCTTGAGAAACACCAGTACTGAGAGATAGTATATAGGTGTATTAATTATCGAATTATTAAAATAAAAAATGAAAAATGAAAATGAAAAAAAAAAAAAAAGGAGATCGTCAGGTTTTGATGAGTTTCTCGATCCATACCTGGCCTTCAATTTAATGGTGTCAGCAGAGAAGCGAATCCTTCCGAGCTTGAATAAGGGAAAATTAAGAAGAACCTCACCTTCCAGTGCTCTGGCCTGGAATTACTTGATATTCCAAATGATATCAATCACCATGAGAAAACTGCATAATTTTTTGTTTTGTTTCGTTGGGTCATCGTTCTCCAACTGCCAACTTAATTTATAGGCCGCGGGGGCCTGAGGAGAAAGAGGAATGGTCGGCGTCGGCGTCTCTTTCAACTTGTCCTCTCGTGTCTCCTCCACCTGCCAGCCCCCGCCCTGGTCTATTGACTTCTGTAGGAGCCTCTTCAACAGTTCATTCCTCCCACAACCACTTCTCTTTAATTTAAATTAAGGTGCTCTCAACCACGCTGTTCATGCTCACCATACCTCGTCTTTAATTTTAATCCTCCATGCTCTTCTATATATACGCACACAATCTATTTCATAAAGCGATGATTCCATATATGCTAGTCGTTGCCGGTGGTTTGCTGTGAATCCTAGCTCCACTAGGATTTGTATCTACTTCAGCTAGCAATCATGCCAGTCATGGGTCCTAATTTGTATGAATTTTTACCTCATCAAGTTGTTTTAGTAGAATAATTTACTTATTGTCCTCAGTTTCATCTATGACGGGATCATTGTGGCACAAGGCCAAAAGTGATAGATAAGTGTTATTTGAGTTAAATATGTTGAGTAATTTTATTAAAATTGTATACCATCAATTATTTGAGTTGAATATGTTGACTGCCTACGTCTTATTTATAGTAGAGTCGGTCACGGGTTATAATTGTGATTGGACATTGCATTAGATTTTCTATTTCATTTCAACAAATTAATTTGACTTCTTGGAAGAAGGCAAATATTCCGACGTGTTGTTCAACCATCGATCATATAGGCTGCGTTTTTCATGATTCTGATCAGATGCGTTGAATGTTGACGAGCTATTTTTCTCGAAATTTCACAAGTCTTTCATATTAAAAGCCAAATGCTGCTAGACTCGAATTAACAGCCAACGCAGTCTACATGCACTACAAAAAAAATACTAAAATAGCGACCTAAATTTAACGATGCATAATTGCGTCGCTAAATTGCGATCTCTTTGCGACGCCATTGTAACAACAAAATATTGCGACGCATTAGCGACCCATTAGCGACTCAATAAACCAAAAATAAAAAAAAATTAAATTTTTAATATTGCGACGCAAATATTGCGTCGCAATATTTTTAAATTAATTTTTTATGAAATATAAATATCAATAAAAATATTGCGACGCAATAATTGCGTCGCAATGTTTTTAATAGAATTAAATATTTTAAATAGCGACGCACTAGCGACACAATAAATAGATAATTGAAAAATTATTTTTAATTTAGCGACGCACCAATTACGTCGCAAATAATTGAAATGAAATTAAATTTTATAAAATCTAATTATCGGAAAAAACATTGCGACGCCTACAAGTGCGTCGCAATGTTTTTAAAAGAATTAAATATATTAAATAACGACGCATTAGCGATGCAATAAATTAGAAAATAAGAAAAATTATTTTTAATTTAGCGACGCAACAAATGCATCGCAAATAATTTAAATGAAATTATATTGTTTACAGTACAAATATTTACAAAATATTGCGACGTATAAAGTGCGTCGCAATATTTTTGAAAAAATTAATATCTTAAATAGCGACGCCTTAGCGATGCAATAAAATTAGAAAATAGAAAAAATATTTTTAATTTAGCAACGCAACAATTGCGTCGCAAATAATTAAATGGAATTATATTTTTACAGTATTAATATTTAAAAAATTACGATGCCACCCATTGCATCGCAATCTTTTGGAAAAAATTAAATAAATTAAAATTAAAATTAATTTTGCGACGCATTAGCGACGCAATAAATCAGAAAATAAATTAAAATTATTTTTAATTTAGCGACGCAATATCGCGTCGCAATTATTTTAAATAAAATTAAATTTATAATTTATAAATATGAGAAAAATAATTACGACGTAACACAGTGAGTTGCAATGTTTTTAAAAAATTAATTATGTTAAATAGCGACGCATTAGCGATGTAATAAGCGAAAATATTAATTAGAAAAATTATGTTTAATATAGCGACGTACTTGTTGGCATCGTATTATTAGAATTAAAGTTAATTTTTTAGATATTATAATTATATATTAAAAAAATATGATGCAACCCTTTTGCGTCGTTATATATTTAAAAAAATTAATTATGTTAAATAGCGATCGGTGCCGATCTCGGACGGATTGCAACTGTCCGAGATAGGTCGTGGACGATCGTCTATTAGGGCTTGGATCGATCGCAACCGTCGGATCTTTGCCGATCGGACCGATTTCCGCGGTCCGCGATCGGTCGCGCCGATCGGGATCAGGGCTTGGATCGATCGCAATCGTCGAATCGTCGCCGATCTCAGACGGATTGCAACGGTCTGAGATAGGTTGTGGCCGATCGGGATCACGGCTTGGATCGATCGCAACCGTCGGATCGTCGCCGATCTTGGACGGATTGCAACTGTCCGAGATAGGTCGTGGCCGATCGGGATCAGGGCTTGGATCGATCGCAACCGTCGGATCTTTGCCGATCGGACCGATTGCCGCGGTCCACGATCGATCGTCGCCGATCGGATCAGGGCTTGGATC
>UESW01001882.1:71107-90267 GCA_900491605.1 Calamus simplicifolius | reverse complement strand
TTCAAATCCTTGAAACTTAATTTTTATCTCTGGAACTGTTAGAGTCGACTCTGACAGTTTGTGGAGTCGACACCTGAGTTTTTGATGTTCTGTCTAAGCGATTAGAGCCGACTCTGCTTTTGTGGAGCCGACTCTAATTCGAGCGCTGACAGATTTTCTGGTTCGGAGCCGACACCCAGTTTTCGGGAGTCGACTCTAAGTCGAGCTAGGTCAAAAATAAAAAGGCGGAGTCGACCCCAATCATTCCATTCGTCTCCAAAACCTAACCAAAAAGCTCCAAAGCCTTTCCAACTTCCCCAATCTACTCAAAACCCTTGATTAATCTTCCAATCTTCTCAATGGCACCTAAGAGGCGCGGATTCGTCGGTGGAGCATCCGTTCCAACGAAGAGACGCACTGTTCGGAGGCAACCCTCGCCTTCTCCTCTTCGGCCACTCAAGAGGATTCCCCTCCTTCACCATCTTCACCCAAGGTTGATCATTTAGCGGTAAGACCATTACCACTGGGAGAAAGGTGAATTTTGATTTCTTTGAGTCGGAAGGATTCACTATAGGAAGAAATTTGAAGGAAATGGGATGGGAAAAAATCTGTTCACTTGATATACCCACATATCCAGCCTTAGTGAGAGAGTTTTACAACGGTTAAGCAGAGGAGAAGGTGGATTAATAAGTATAGTAAGAGGAACAAGAGTGACAATAACCTCTGAGATTCTTGGAAACTTATTGGAAATGCCCACAATCGGTTTAATGGAATATCACATGAGGATAGAAGTGGAGCATTGACAAGAATGCTAGGGAGAGTGTGACTGAGTTTGAAGAAATCTTGCAATCAATTGAATCTAGAACTCAGATTATACATAATATCTGTGGAAGAATCTTGTTTCCAAAAATTGGTAGATTCGAGTATGTCTCAGAGCGAGACGTTTGTTAATGGACTGCATAATTACTGGAAGGCCAGTCAATTTAGCTGGCATGATGATTGGATACCTGGCAGAGGCAGCTACAAAGAAGAGATCAACACTGCCATACGGTATGATTCTGACACTAATCTTTAGAAGCCAAGGTGTGCTCATTATGGAGAATGAACCTTTAAGAAAATTGAGACACGCTGATTACTACAGCATATCTACTATTCATCGGATGGGCTTCAAGAAATTGAATGGTGTTTGGATGAAGAAGGAGGAAGAGAGGAAAGAGCAGAAAGAGATAGAGCAGAAGAAACCAGAGTAGAAGACTTCCCGGGACCATCCACTGAGGGACCATCTATCCCTGATCCATCTATTGCGGGACCTTCTTCAGCTGGACCTTCAGAGGCCGGACCTAGTACTATTCCCTCACCTCCACATCAGCCTATAACAAATTCTGGGAGATTCTCTGATGAACAATTGGTCAGCTGAGAGCCTTGCTTGCTGAGTATGATAGCCAGAGATCTCAAGAAATTTCACAATTAAAAGAAGACTTTAATCAGTTGAAGGAAGAATTTAATTCGAGACTGGACATGATCTCCTTTACCTTAAGCAATTCAGTTGAATCCTTTGGGGCTGATCTTCATAAAATCTTCGAAAGGATGGAAGGTATTGCTGATGGGTCAGGATCTTATGTTCATGCAACGGGTCAATTGAAGAAGGATATTGACCTTGCAGTCTCAAATCGAAGCTTGCCTTGAAAACTTTAAGAAATCACAAAAGGATGATATAATGGAAATCATAGGTCATCTGAAGAAAATTGTATTCAAACACATCTGACCTTGATTTTGATTTTGATAGTTTGTACTTAGGAAGTTTTTGAATATCTAATGTATTTTATTTGAAATGTATATGAATCAACTAATGTAATGGTTCTTGCTTATGAAATGCAATTTCATATTTTCAAATATTGATTGCTTGGATCCCTATGCTTTATTGAGTCTACAAATTTTTTTTAGCTTTTTTTATCTAATACTCTCCTTATTGCTGATAACAAAAAAGGGGGAGAGATGGTTGAGATGGTTTGTATGCAAAGAAAGATTGAATATGAATATTGAATATGAATAAGCGTAGACTTGAAAATTTTAATGAAGGGAGAGATGGTTGTATATGCATAAAGAAAGAAAGAAGGGGAGAAATAATTGTTTATGCAAAATGACTTGAAATGTTAATCAGTTAAATTTGATGCTTATATATAGGGGGAGCTATTCAATGCAGGGGGAGCTTAACAAAAAGCTCAATTGCAATTTTATGCACATTAAGATTAAATATTCATAATTGAAGAATTATATTGAACTCATGCACAATTTTAAAAGCTTACTTTGAATCTTGGCATCAAATCCTCATTAAAAATGTTTAAGTTTCAAAATGACGATAATTTTAGTTTGAATGAATTTTTGAATGCATATACTCAAAGTTTTTGTTATCATCAAAAAGGGGGAGATTGTTGACCCAATTGATGATTTTGATGATTAACAAAACTACTTGAGTATAACTATTGGAGGCTCTAATGATTTTGATTTAGTGTTTCAGATTATAAATCTATTGAATGATCAAAATCAGGAGTTACATAGTGTTCTGGATCGAATCTAATGTCTAGGTAAGAATTGCAGACATTAGAGTCGACTCCGAGAATCACAGAGCCGACTCCGAAACTGGCACGGACGTTAGAGTCGACTCCGAGACTGTTAGAGTCGACTCTCACAGACGAAGCAGAAAGTCGATTTTTCTGGCCCCAACCTAGAGTCGACTCCGGGTAAGTTAGAGTCGACTCCGGAAAAGTTTCTTGTCGACCCCAGAAAAGTCAGAGACGACTCCAGAAATATCGTTTTGAAATACCTCGAGCTAGAGCCGACTCCAGAAAAGTTAGAGTCGACTCCAACCCACCTGGAATGAAAAATCAAGTTGCCAGATCAGCTCTAACGGTAATATTTCTATTTTACCTTATTTCTAACGGATATATTTTGCTACAAGGTACACTCCAACGGATAGTTTTCTTCAAAAATGGTGTAAAAGAAATCTATAAAAAGGGAAGACTATTGTTCAAAAAGAAGAACGAAAAATAGAAGGAAAAAAGAGAGAAAATCTGAGATAGACAAATCCCATTTCAAAAATCCGAGAGCTTGAAACTTAAGAGGAAAACCTTCTAGCTCAAATCCACTCCACTCCAAAAAGCTCAAGAGGAATCCAAAGCGTTCAAATCAAAGTCTTGGTGGATTTCCCAACTTGAAGAAAGGAGATTCGTTTCTTGCTTTCAACTCTTCTCAACTGCTTCAACTGTGAAGAATCGGAGCTGAGGCTTGATTCAATCCAGCAAGGAGAAGAAGAAAAGAAGAAAAGAAGAAAAGCTCAATAGCCAATCAATCTACAAATCAGGCTTTTCTAAACCTTGTTATTCTTATATTTGTATATTGCTCATTGAGGAGCTTTGTATTTCAAAAACAATACTTATTCTGTTTGTGTCTAGTTCAATCTGGGGGATTGAACTAGAGGAGGTAGTTTTACCTCGGTTCAAGCTTGGTTAAGCTTGTGTTAGGGTTTTTGTGCTGGTGAGCCCTTGAAAACCAGCTGGGTTCGTTGTGCGCCCGAAAAACAACAAGTTCGAGTTGTGAGCTTGTAAAACAACTCTGCTGTAATCTAGGATGATTATAGTGTGGACCCAAGTGAATCTTGGGAGTGGACGTAGGTGTTGGATACACCGAACCACTATAAAATCTTTGTATTTTCCATGTTCTATTGACTCTATCTCTATCTCTATTCTATTCACTGCACTTATAGTTACTTTGCATTTGCTTTCATTAATCTCAAGTAAACTATTTTAAAAAGGGGCTAATTTTTTAAGAACCCAATCACCCCCCCCCCCTCTTGGGTTGTCATCTGGGCCAACAAGGTTACTCGGTGCTGACCTGAGGGTGTCCTTATGATCGCGGGGCCATCAAGGTCCTTTTGAAAACTACATCGACGGTTTCTCGGTGCCGGCCCGGGATTTTGACTCGGGGCCGCCGAGATCATAGGTTTGAACTACCTCGGAAGTTTCTCAGTGTTGGCTCAGTAGTGTCCTTATGATCGCGGGGCCACAGAGGTCCTTTTGAAAAGTACCTCGGGGGTTTTTCGGTGTCGGCCTGAGAGTTTGACTTAGGGTCGTCCAGACCGTTGGACTTGAACCGCCTCGAGGGTTTCTTTGTTCCAGCCCAGGGGTGTCCTTATGATCGCGGAGCTGTCGAGTTCCGTTTGAAAACTACCTCGAAGTTTTTTGGTACTGGCTTGAGGGTGTTCTCATAATCATAGGGTTTCGAGGTCCTGGACAGTGCTTAAGCCGGGCTAGCACGAAGCTAGGCTTGGGCTTGAAATGTTACAAACCCAGGCCGAACTAAGGTTATTTGTGTCTCAAAATATTAAAACATTGCCTCTTTTGTCTTTAAATATTTGGAGGCGCAATCGAATGGCCCTCCAACGTAAGAGGTCTCTCTCTCTCTCTCTATTTCTGTTTTTTTTTTTTTTTTTTCCTTAGAAATTTTCTTGGTTTTTGTTCTATATAATGAAAAGATCGGATGCTGTTTAATTTATCGAACGGAAATACTCTTTCTTCTTGAATTTTTTTTTGTTTAACTTTGTTTTCTTTTGTTTGGTTTTGATTTGAAGAGTAGAGAGGGAAAGAAAGCCAATTCGCAGAGCGAAGGCGCCAGATTGAGATGGCGACGATCTTTGTTTTGAAGGTTGGCGAGAATAAATCTTGCAGCTCTTCGTGCCTCTCAAAACCCACCTCGAACAAGCTGCTATATTTTTTGCTTCATCTCCTTTCTCTGTTTCATTTCATTTTTCCCCGAACATTTGTCGTAGCTTTGTTGCTTTTTGGGCGGATGATCTATTGAGTTGTTCCAATTATTGATTTCGTCGAAAATTTGGGATTCCAAATTTTGATCTTTAGAGAATCTTGTTTCATGCGCATCCTTTGTGAAACAGGTTATCTCTATCTAATGTCAGATGCTTATATTAAAACTCGATTTTTAGTTCATTTTATTATTATTTTTTTTCTATGGTTGGATTTGGTTTTCATTTTTTTTATTTTTTTATTTGAGAAGGTCAAGGCAAACTTGTGCGGGAAAAGACTATTTGAGAAGGTCAAGGTCAAGGGCAAACCGTCAGACCATAAGACTTGAACCGCCTCGGAGGTTAATCGGTGCTGGCCCGAGGGTGTCTTATGATCGTGGGGCCATCAAGGTCTTTTGAAACTACCGGGAGTTTTACTTGGGCGGCCGAGACCATAGGTCTTGAACTACCTCGGAAGTTTCTCGGTGTCGGCTCAGGGTGTCCTTATGATCGCGGGCCACGAGGTCCTTTTGAAAATACCTCGGGGGTTTTTCGGTGTCGGCCTGGGAGTTTGACTCAGGGCCGTCGAGACCATTGACTTGAAACACTTCGAGGGTTTCTTAGTTCTGGCCGTGGGTGTTTCTATGATCGCGGAGCTGTCGAGCTCCGTTTGAAAACTACCTCGTAGGTTTTTTGGTACCAGCTCGAGGGTGTTCTTATAATCATAGGGCTGTCGAGGTCCTGGACAGTGCTTAAGCCGGGCTAGCACGAAGCTGGGCTTGGCTTGAATGTTACAAACCCAGGCGAACTATTTTTGCCTATTTTGTCTCTAAATATGGAGGCGGCGATTGAATGGCCCTCCAACGTAAGAGGTCTCTCTCTCTCTCTCAGTTTTTTTTTTAAATTTCCCTTAGAAATTTTCTTGGGTTTTGTTCTTTATAATGAAAAGATTGGATGCTATTTAAATTTATCGAACGGAAATACTCTTCTTGAATTTTTTTTTGCTTAACTTTGTTTTCTTTTGTTTGGTTTTGATTTGAAGAATAGAAGAGGGAAAGAAAGCCAATTCGCAGAGCAAAGGTGCCAGTTGAGATGGCATGATCTTTGTTTTGAAGGTTGGCGAGAATAAATCCCGCAGCTCTTCGTGCCTCTAAAAACCCTTGATTTTGAGGATGGCCTCGAACAAGCTGCTATATTTTTGCTTCATCTCCTTTCTCTGTTTCATTTCATTTTTCCTCAACATTTGTTGTAGCTTTGTCGTAGCTTTTTGGGCGGATGATCTATTGAGTTGTTCCAATTAATTGATTTCGTCGGAAATTTGGGATTCCAAATTTTGATCTTTAGAGAATCTTGTTTCATGCGCATCCTTTGTGAAAGGTTATCTCTTTCTAATGTCAGATGCTTATATTAACACTCGATTTTTAGTTGGTTTTATTATTATTTTTTTCTACGGTTGGATTCGGTTTTTATTTTTTTTTATTTTTTTATTTGAGAAGGTCTATGGCAAACTTGTGCGGGAGAAGACTATTTGAGAAGGTCAAGGTCAAGGGCAAACCGCCGAGACCATAAGACTTGAACCGCCTCGGAGGTTACTCGGTGCTGGCCTGAGGGTGTCTTTATGATCGTGGGGCTATCAAGGTCCATTTGAAAACTACCTCGAAGGTTTTCTCGGTGCCGGCCCAAAATTTTGACTCGGGGCCACCGAGACTATAGGTCTTGAACTACCTTGAAAGTTTCTCGGTGTCGGCTCAGGGGGTTTTTCGGTGTCGGTCCGAGAGTTTGACTCAGGATCGTCGAGACCATTGGACTTGAACCACCTCAAGGGATTCTTAGTTCCGGTCCAATGGTGTCCTTATGATCGCGGGGCCATCGAGGTCCTTTTGAAAACTACCTCGGTGGTTTCTCTATGCCGGTCTGGAAGTTTGACTCGGAGCCGCCGAGGCCATGGACTTGAACTACCTCAGGGTTTCACGTTCTGGCTCAGGGTGTCCTTATGATCGCGGAGCAGTCGAGGTCCGTTTGAAAACTGCTTCGATTGTTTTTTGGTACGGCTCGAGGGTGTTCTTATGGTCGCAGGGCTATCGAGGTCCTGGACCGTGCTTAAGCCGGGCTAGCACGAAGCTGGGCTTGGGCTTGGAATGTTACAAACCTAGGCCGAACTAAGGGTATTTCTGTCTCAAAATCTTAAAATATTTTGCCTCTTTTGCCTTTAAATAGATGGAGGCCGCGATCGAATGGCCCTCCAGCATAAGAGGTCTCTCTCTCTCTCCGTTTTTTTTCTTCTAAATTTTCCCTTAGAAATTTTCTTGGCTTTTTTTTCTATATAATGAAAAGACCGGATGCTATTTAAATTTATCGAAAGGAAATACTCTTTCTTCTTGAATTTTTTTGTATAACTTTGTTTTCTTTTGTTTGGTTTTGATTTGAAGAATTGAAGAGGGAAAGAAAGCCAATTCGCAGAGCGAAGGCACCAGATTGAGATGGTGATGATCTTTGTTTTGAAGGTTGGCGAGAATAAATCTCGCAGCTCTCCGTGCCTCTCAAAACCCTTGATTTTGAGGATGGCCTCGAACAAGCTGCTATATTTTTTGCTTCATCTTCTTCTTTCTCTGTTTCATTTCATTTTTCCCGAACATTTGTCGTAGCTTTGTCGTTGCTTTTTGGGCGGATGATCTATTGAGTTGTTCCAATTAATTGATTTCGTTGAAAATTTGGGATTCCAAATTTTGATCTTTAGAGAATCTTGTTTCATGCGCATCCTTTGTGAAACAGGTTATCTCTATCTAATGTCAGATGCTTATATTAAAACTCGATTTTTAGTTTGTTTTATTATTATTTTTTTCTATGGTTGGATTTGGTTTTCGCTTTTTTTTATTTTTTTATCTGAGAAGGTTAAGGGCAAACTTGTGCGGGAAAAGACTATTTGAGAAGGTCAAGGTCAAGGGCAAACCACCGAGACCATAAGACTTGAACCGCCTCGAAGGTTACTCGGTGCCGGCCGAGGGTATCTTTATGATCGCGGGGCCATCAAGGTCCTTTTGAAAACTACCTCGAAGGTTTTTCGATGCCGGCCCGAGAGTTTTACTCGGAGCCGCCGAGACCATAGGTCTTGAACTACATCGGAAGTTTCTCGGTGTCGGCTCAGGGGTGTCCTTATGATCGCCGGGCCGCTGAGGTTCTTTTGAAAAATACCTCTGGGGTTTTTCGGTGTCGGCCCGGAGTTTGACTCAGGGCCGTCGAGACCATTGGACTTGAACAGCCTTGAGGGTTTCTTAGTTCCGGTCCAAGGGTGTCCTTATGATCGTGGGGCCATCGAGGTCCGTTTGAAAACTACCTCGGGGGTTTCTCAATGCCGGTCTGGAAGATTGACTCGGGGCCGCCGAGACCATAGGACTTTAACTACCTCAGGGGTGTCCTTATGATCGCGGAGCTGTCGAGGTCCGTTTGAAAACTACTCGAGGTTTTTTAGTACCGGTTCGAGGGTGTTCTTATGATCGTAGGGCTGTCGAGGTCCTGGACCGTGCTTAATCCGGGCTAGAACGAAGCTGGGCTTGGGCTTGGAATGTTACAAACCCATGCCGAACTAAGGGTATTTCTGTCTCAAAATATTAAAACATTTTGCCTCTTTTGTCTTTAAATAGATGGAGGCGGCGATCAAATGGCCCTCTAGCATAAAAGGTCTCTATCTCTTTCTCTCTCTCTCTCTCTCTCTTTTTTTTTTAAAATTTTCCTTTAGAAATTTTCATGTCTTTTATTCTATATAATGAAAATAGGATGCTATTTAAATTTATCGAAAGGAAATACTCTTTCTTCTTGAATTTTTTTTTTTTAACTTTGTTTTCTTTTGTTTGGTTTTGATTTGAAGAGTAGAAGAGGGAAAGAAAGCCAATTCGCAGAGCGAAGGTGCCAGATTGAGATGGTGACGATCTTTGTTTTGAAGGTTGGCGAGAATAAATCTCGCAGCTCTTCGTGCCTCTCAAAACCCTCGATTTTAAGGATGGCCTCGAACAAGCTGCTATATTTTTGGCTTCATCTCCTTTTTTTTCTTTGTTTCGTTTCATTTTTCCCCGAACATTTGTTGTAGCTTTTTGGGCGGAAGATCTATTGAGTTGTTCCAATTAATTGATTTCATCGAAAATTTGGGATTCCAAATTTTGATCTTTAGAGAATCTTGTTTCATGTGCATCTTCAGTGAAATAGGTTATCTCTATCTAATGTCAGATGCTTATATTAAAACTCAATTTTTAGTTTGTTTTATTATTATTATTTTCTACGGTTGGATTTGGTTTTCGTTTTTTTTTTATTTTTTCATTTGAGAAGGTCAAGGGCAAACTTGTGTGGGAAAAGACTATTTGAGAAGGTCAAGGTCAAGGGCAAACCACCGAGACCATAAGACTTGAACCGCCTCGGAGGTTACTCGGTGCCAGCCTGAGGATGTCCTTATGATCGCGGAGCCATCAATGTCCTTTTGAAAACTACCTCGAAGGTTTCTCGATATCGGCCCGGGAGTTTGACTCGAGGCCACCGAGACCATAGGTCTTGAACTACCTTGGAAGTTTCTCGTGTCGCTCAGGGGTGTCCTTATGATCGCTAGGCCACTGAGGTCCTTTTGAAAAATACCTCGGGGTTTTTCGGTGTCGGTCCGGGGGTTTGACTTAGGGCCGTCGAGACCATTGGACTCAAGGGTGTTTTTATGATCACGGGGCCACCGAGGATCTTTTGAAAACTACCTCGGGGGTTTCTCAATGCCAGTCTGAAAGTTTGACTCGGGCCGCCGAGACCATAGGACTTAAACTGCCTCGGGGGTTTTATGGTGTCGGCCCGGGGGTGTCCTTATGATCCCGAAGCTATCGAGGTCCGTTTGAAAACTACCTCGGAGGTTTTTTGGTACCAGCTCGAGGGTGTTCCTATGATCATAGGGTTATTGAGGTCCTGGACCGTGCTTAAGCCGGGCTAGCACGAAGCTGGGCTTGGGCTTGGAATGTTACAAACCCAGGCCGAACTAAGGGTATTTCTGTCTCAAAATCTTAAAACATTTTGCCTCTTTTGTCTTTAAATAGATGGAGGCGGCTATCGAATGGCCCTATAGCATAAGAGGTCTCTCTCACACACACACACACTCTCTCTCTCTCTCTATTTTTTTTAAATTTTCCTTAGAAATTTTCTTGGCTTTTCTTCTATGTAATGAAAAGATCGGATGCTATTTAAATTTATCGAAAGGAAATAATCTTTCTTCTTGAATTTTTTTTGTTTAACTTTGTCTTCTTTTGTTTTGTTTTGATTTGAATAGTAGAAGAGGGAAAGAAAGCCAATTCGCAGAGCGAAGGCGCCAGATTGAGATGGCGACAATCTTTGTTTTGAAGGTTGGCAAGAATAAATCTCACAGCTCTCCATGCCTCTCAAAACCCTCAATTTTGAGGATGGCCTCGAACAAGCTGCTATATTTTTCACTTCATCTTCTTCTTTCTCTGTTTCGTTTCATTTTTCCCCGAACATTTGTCGTAGCTTTTTGGGCGGATGAGATATTGAGTTGTTCCAATTAATTGATTTTGGAAAATTTGGGATTCCAAATTTTAATATTTAGAGAATCTTGTTTCATGCGCATCCTCTATGAAACAGGTTATCTCTATCTAATATCAGATGCTTATATTAAAACTCAATTTTTAGTTTGTTTTATTATTATTTTTTCTATGGTTGGATCGGTTTTCATTTTTTTATTTTTTATTTGAGAAGGTCAATGGCAAACTTGTGCGGGAAAAGACTATTTGAGAAGGTCAAGGTCAGGGGCAAACCGCCGAGACCATAAGACTTGAACTGCCTCGGAGGTTACTCGGTGCCGGCCTGAGGGTGTCCTTATGATCGCGGAGCCATCAAGGTCCTTTTGAAAACTACCTCGAAGGTTTCTCGATGCTGGCCCGGGAGTTTGACTCGGAGCTGCCGAGACCATAGGTAATGAACTACCTCGTAAGTTTCTCGATGTCGGCTCAGGGGTGTCTTGATGATCGTGGGGCCGCCGAGGACTTTTTGAAAAATACCTCAGGAGTTTTTCGGTGTCATCCCGGGAGTTTGACTTAGGGCCGTCGAGACCGTTGGACTTGAACCGCCTCGAGGGTTTCTTAGTTCCGGCCCAAGGGTATCCTTATGATCGCGGGGCCATCGAGGTCCTTTTGAAAACTACCTTGGGGGTTTCTCAATGCCGGTCTGGAAGTTTGACTCGGGGCTGCTGAGACCATAGGACTTGAACTGCCTCGGGGGTTTCACAGTGCCGGCTCGGGGGTGTCCTTATGGTTGCGGAGCTGTCGAGGTCCGTTTGAAAACTACCTCTGAGGTTTTTTGGTGCCGGCTCGAGGGTGTTCTTATGATCGTAGGGCTGTCGAGGTCCTGGACCATGCATAAGCCGGGCTAGCAAAAAACTGGGCCTGGGCTTGGAATGTTACAAACCCTGGCCGAACTAAGGGTATTTCTGTCTCAAAATCTTAAAACATTTTGCCTCTTTTGTCTTTAAATAGATGGAGGTGGCGATCGAATGGCCCTCCAGCGTAAGAGGTCTCTCTCTCTCTCTCTATTTTTTTAAAAAAATTTCCTTAGAAATTTATTTGGCTCTTCTTCTATATAATGAAAAGATCGGATGCTATTTAAATTTATCAAATGGAAATACTCTTTCTTCTTGAATTTTTTTTTGTTTAACTTTGTTTTCTTTTGTTTGGTTTTGATTTGAAGAGTAGAAGAGGGAAAGAAAGCCATTTCGTAAAGCGAAGGTGCCAGATTGAGATGGCGACGATCTTGTTTTGAAGGTTGGCAAGAATAAATCTCGCCGCTCTCCGTGCCTCTCAAAACCCTCGATTTTGAGGATGGCCTCGAACAAGTGCTATATTTTTTGCTTCATCTCCTTCTTTCTCTATTTCATTTCATTTTTCCCCAAACATTTGTCGTAGCTTTGTCGTAGCTTTTTGGGTGGATGATCTATTGAGTTGTTCTAATTAATTGATTTCGTCGGAAATTTGGGATTCCAAATTTTGATCTTTAGAGAATCTTGTTTCATGCGTATCCTTTGTGAAACATGTTATCTCTATCTAATATTAGATGCTTATATTAAAACTCAATTTTTAGTTTATTTTATTATTTTTTTTTCTATAGTTGGAATCGTTTTTTGTTTTTTTTTTTTTTTATTTGAGAAGGTCAAGGGCAAACTTGTGCGGAAAAGACTATTTGAGAAGGTTAAGGTCAAGGGCAAACCGCCAAGACCATAAGACTTGAACTGCCTTGGAGGTTACTCGGTGCCGGCCTGAGGGTGTCCTTATGATCTTGGGCCATCAAGGTCCTTTTTAAAACTACCTTGAAGGTTTTTCGGTGCCGGCCCTGGAGTTTGACTTGGGGCTGCCGAGAATATAGGTCTTGAACTACCTTGGAAGTTTCTCGGTGTCGGCTCAGGGGTGTCCTTATGATCGCGGGGCCGCCGAGGTCCTTTTGAAAAATGCCTTGGGGGTTTTTCGATGTCGGCCCGGAAGTTTACTTAGGGCCGTTGAGACTATTGGACTTGAACCACCTCGAGGGTTTCTTAGTTCCGGCCCAAGGGTGTCCTTATGATCGCGGGGCCATCGAGGTCCTTTTGAAAACTACCTCGGGGGTTTCTCAATGCCGGTATGGAA
Organism: Calamus simplicifolius; assembly: GCA_900491605.1. Classification (NCBI taxonomy): domain Eukaryota; kingdom Viridiplantae; phylum Streptophyta; class Magnoliopsida; order Arecales; family Arecaceae; genus Calamus; species Calamus simplicifolius. Next base: position 77,844 of record UESW01001882.1, on the reverse strand, counting down.
GTTTGACTTGGGGCTGTCGAGACCATAGGACTTGAACTGCCTCGGGGGTTTCATGGTGCTGGCCCGAGAGTTGTCCTTATGATCGCGGAGCTGTCGAGGTCCGTTTGAAAACTACCTCGGAGGTTTTTTGGTACCGGCTCAAGGGTGTTCTTATGATCGTAGGGCTGTCGAGGTCCTGGACCGTGTTAGTGTATGCCCTAGATCCAATTGGATTGAATGTTTTATACATTCTATGAATACAAATCAAATAAAATGGTTTTATATCTATCCAGATATCTTTTATAATATATTTGATATATATGTCTGTGAGATAAAGTCCAAAAGAATGTGAACCGTGCATATGGAATTTGTAATAGAGATTACAAATTGTGAGATTCAAATTGTACATTATGGTTTAATTCTTTAAACTTTCCTAGTCGATGTGTAGATGGGACTGGACACCATCAAACACCGTGAGACTGGCACACATTGCATATCCTCACCCTTGGGTAGGTGTGTGGATGCTCATTATTGTAACGATGCAATGGATGACCCGTATAGAGATCCCATATGGATATTCTATATAGTGTCGATGGTTGATCTCTAAATGACGGTGGTGTGAGTGATCCTTTGACTTGAGATCTTCATTGCATCTCATGTGTGGAATGTCATGCTTTGACGGCATCCAAACGTCGCTCTAGCCGTGGATGGCAAATGTGGTATCGATTGGGTATGATATGAAGCATATGAAGATGGTGTTTGATTAAGATATGATTCGTCTCCCTTGATAGAAAGGGTTATATCCCACGGCCACTTGATGGATTGAATTGATTGTTAAATCTCGCAAGGTTGAGTTGAAATTCGAAATGGTTTCGAAGTTCTAATTCATATGAGTTAATTTTTCTTGAGATCAAGTAAACAAAGATCAATTACAGGGTTGACACATTCCATACTACTGATTGATCTGCGATATGTGATGAAAGGATTCGATCGTACGGTAACCGTTCATGGATAGGTGTTGTTGATGGCCATGTCAACAAAACCTTTAGCAGTTGGATAGTCATGATGCTTTGCTAGAGGCATCTCATGATCTATAATCATGTTGTTGACTTGGACAAAGAGTTGTCCAATCATTCCTAGGGTCTATCATTAGGACATGATTATTGCCAACATGTTAAAGGGCCTAATGGGTCACACGCATTAAGAAGAATTTTGGATGAATTAAAATGAGAATTAAATTATATTTAATTTAGATAAGATGATCAATTAAATAATTGGGTAAGACCTAATTTAAACAAGATAAAATAATAATGGATATGATCCATTATAGAAGAAAGAATGTTAAGGAAAATTATTTGTGCATATGATAAACAAATAATTGCATACCCAAATATGACTTGATCCATGTGATGGATGGCTCTGATTATTCGGTATGGATGGACAATCTCAGCCATGTGAAGATGGAATCATGCCTATGGGATGAGGCATGATGAATCTCTACGGTTCGATGATGAACACGTACAAATTGGGGCATGTAGTTATAAGATAACCAACTTCTAATTTTAAAGGCTGAGATTGTGACACTGGATTAACGTTACCATGAGAATGAGAGTTTCTTCCTTTTCTTGGATTAATGTTACCATTATGTTACCATGAAAATAGAGTTTCTTTTGTTTCTTTGGATTAACGTTACCATGAAAAGAGTCTCTTCTTCTCCTTTGGAACGTTTCCTTTTCACCCTATAAATATGGTTCCTTCCTACTAGGAAGGCAGAGCATGAGAAGAAAAAGATTAGATCTTTCTTAGTAGGAAGGCAAAGCATGAGAAGAAAAAGATTAGATCTTTTTTCAAAGATATCTTCTATATTTATGTAAGGGGATTCAAGAGGCGCTAGCACCCCTTTCTCTTTCATAGTGTCATCTTCATACCTTAGGTCTTCATCCCATTTTCTCCGCATGAATCACCGTTAGAGGCCGGACACGTGAACGGCTAGTGGCAAAGGATTAACCGCTTCATCCTCATCTACATCGATAAAGGACTCAGGTATGAATAAAATTAGATTTTATTTGAGATTTAATGAATATGTTCCTAAGGATCCTGGGCATTCAGAAAATTTTATATTATATCTTCCGCAATATTTATATGAATTTGATTCATATCTTGTATACATAATTTCCATCAGTGGTATTAGAGCCTCCTTAGGCTACAGATTCATTAATCTGATAGGATACTTGAGTCAATTGATTGATAATATGATTTTTTATTATGCTTAAAATCATGAAGAGTTTTCATATGTTGATAATAAATTTAAAATATAATAAAATGTTTATTATTTGATGATAAACAATATTATTTAGATTTATGCATGTTCATTATCATGATAAAATAGAGTACTTTGATATATGATATCAGAGATAAAGATTTATTATATGATAATAATAATAATTAATTTAGATTTAATCATATATGTGTTATGTTAAAATGGTAATTATTATTTATGCATGATAGATACTATATGCTGAAATCCTAGAAATTATGTTTAGGATTTAATTTTAACATGATTATTGATATGATTAAGATTTGATATTCTTATGATAATGAACATTGAAAACTTAGTTTGGATATTTGGATCAAGATAAGATTGTAATCATATGGAATTTAAAATCTTATATTTTGAATCTAAAATCTTATCATGACAAGAATATGATTAGGGTTTGTTAGAGACATTAGGATTTACATGGGATGTGAAATCCACATGTCATAACATGTAATTAAATGATAAGAAAATTTAAAATTTGAATTAAGAACTCTTATCATAACACCCTAGCTAGTGATATCTATAGTTATCATAAAATGTAATAGACGATAAAGATTTAGGAAACTTAGACTTAACCATGTCATTGTTTGATCCTATGATCCCATAATTGATCTAATCAATTGGGCTTAACTACATTGATGTCTAGAAAGGTTTGATCATGGTTTTTAATTGCTCCATTCGCTGCCTGAGAAAACCATTCAATGGGATCGAAGGGTATGCTAAATAGGACCCCATTGATCAGTTGATCTGGCCATTGTTAAGGAAAGCTCTCAATTGATTAAATCAATTAAGGTTAATCAGGATGGTAGCACGCCTATCCTGGCGCACGCCTATCCCGACCAGCCTGGCGCACGCCTATCCTGGCGCATGGCCAAGTCAGTGGCCGGGCTAGCCTGGCTTGCGCATGCGGGGCGAACGCAAAGCCAGCCTAGCAGGTACATGGCAAAGTCTGATTTGGTAGAGGGGCGGATGCACTGCCAGCCTGGTAGATGCATCTGCGATGCAGAGCACCCGCGGCCGTGCAGGCGGCACGGCCAGTGCACGCACAGGCGTGCCCACGCACGCAAAACTGGGCGTGCACGCCTGGGCGGACGTTGCAGACAACCTAGCAGAGGGCTGTTTTTGAGATTTTGGGCGATGGACAGCTCATGAGGCGGTGGCTTAAGGTGGCTGGGAGTCCCTATATAAGGAGGGGCGGACCTAGGCTATGGAAGATAAGAAATCAAATCAGAGGAGATCCGATTAGAGTGATCAAGGCATCTGAGAGGAACTCGGGTGTGGCCAGCAAGCGACCGGTAGAGGTGTGCGAGGTTGGTGAGCGGCTTGAGCATGATGTGCAGAGGCATCCGAGCGAGCAAGGGTCTAAGTCAGGTGGACTTAGGCATTGGCGGGACGTGGCCGAGTCGCACAAGCTGTGCGCGTGCGGGTGCAGGGCATCCAGGTCAGTTCTTGTCGAGTGAGATTGGGGTGGGCACTTGAGTGATCTTTGTTAGGGACAGAGAGGAGTGTCTTTGTAGCCTTTTTGGGCAACCTCGTTATTTCCAAATTACTTAGTGAAGAGTTCTTTGGTTGGGAAGGCTGTGCTTCCCGTATATCGTCATGTTTGGGTTAGGGACTTGTCTTTGGGGATTTTATTTTATTGTTCTGGGTCTAGGCTGGTTAGGGGAAGGGATCTTCTAACACCATCATCGGTAGACGCAAGGACTTGGTGCACAAAGGAGCGCTTATGCGTGTCGATTGAAAGCCCGGTGACAAGTTGTTATCAGAGCCCGGTTGAAGCAAGTTCCAAGCACAGATGGCGAGAGCGGTTGGAGACCGTGTGACCTAATTGGAGGGGATTGTGGGAGATCTACGAGAAGGATCAACCATGGATTTGGTAGCTGTGTGCGTGGAGTTGAGCATGCAGTTGACTGAGTTGCAGACTTCGCATAATCAGCTGATGGAGGTGCACGAGGGGCTGATTCATGACCTTGAGCATTGAAATCTGCAACAACAGCGATCAGATCTGGCCATGGAGGAGAGATTGGAGCTTCGGATCCATGCTTTGGAGCAGGAGGTGATCCGGCTAAGGCAGGAGGCACGGAGTCTAGTCAACATGGTTGGTGCTCCAGCAAAGGAAGCGAAGGTCCAGGAGCCGAAGGCCTTAGGCAGAGTTAGGAGCGCGGCGGATCAACGCTAAGGTTTGATGTACGTGAGGGCTTGGATCAACGGGAGGACAGTGCAGGCCTTAGTTGATTTCGGCGTGACAAACAATTTCATGAGACAAGGAGCGGCACAGATATTAGGTCTAGGGGCACTTTCCAAGCCTTGTCGGGTGAAGCCTATCAACTTTGAGGAGATGGAGTCTTTGGGCCAAGCGAGGCCACATTGGAGGTGGGCTCTTGGATTGGGTGCTACAGCATGACGGTCTTGCCGATCGATGACTATGACCTGATTATGCCTCATCGGAGGAGCATCTTGATCCGAAGAGGTAGGCGTCCATACTTCGTTCCAGTTGAGGGATGGCGTAGGACAGTGACGGGCCGAGGTGAGGGAGCACCCCACCATCAGACTTGAGATTGCGCGGCAACCTCACGCCTAGGTGGTGTGTGCGCAGCGGCTTAGGCGTGATGGGCATGTGGCAGAAGGCTATAGGTAGGATGGCTCCGCAAGAGAGCTATCCAACCTAGGAGGCATCAGAGGGTGCACGTGGCAGGTGGCCGCGTTGGGACTCGGGAGACTTTGGCCTGGAGGGCCAAGGTGCGCGACGACGAGGTGCGTCAAGAGGACGCACGGGCGGCGGCATGGAGCCTTGACAGGATCGACGAGGGCGTCGAGATTTCAGCGAGGGAAGGATTGTTACGGCCCTGGCAGTGCTGGGCGAGGTTGCGCGCATGCTGGACCGTGCACATGGGCTGCAATGCTGCTCCCAGAACCCTCAGGGTGGCGTAGCACAGGATGCTGCGTAAGTATATTGAGAGGAGGCCTTGGCTTCGCTGCGCGTGGCTGGTGCACGCGCAGGCCGAGCCGACTCACGGATGGGACGTTGCCTTTGAGGCAAGCGGATAGGCCCTAGGCACATTGCTTGGGCATGATTGATGCGCGTGAGCGAGCCGGTGCTGGTGCCGGACGCGCATGGACATGCACTGGGATGCACAAGAGTTTGCACGGGCTAGCGCTAGGCGCTGGGTGTGCACGCACGCAGCGCTCGCGCGTTGGCACTAGGCACCGGGCACGCGGGGCACACGATCGCCTAGTCCGCAGCCAGCTTGGCACTTGGCCAGCCTGGCATGCGGCTAGGTCGGTGGCCCGACCAGCCGGCGCATGCCTATCCTGGCACATGGCCAAGTCAGTGGTCGGGCCAGCTTGGCTCGTGCACGCAGGCGGACGCAGAGCCAGCCTGGCAGGTACGGGTAGAGTCTGATTCGACAGAGGGACGAATGCGCTGCCAGCCTAGCAGATGCGTCTATGATGCGGAGCACCCGCGGCTGTGTAGGCGGCACGGCCGGTGCATGCAGTGTGCGGACATGTGTGCGCGTGCCTGGGCGGACGCTGCAGACAGCCTGGCAGAGGCTGTTTTTGGATTTTGGGCGATGGGCAGCTCATGAGGTGGTGGCTTAAGGCGGCTGGGAGTCCCTATATATGGAGGGGCAGACCTAGGCTATGGAAGATAAGAAATCAAAACAGAGGAGATCCGATCAGAGTGATCAAGGCATCCGAGAGGAGCTCGAGTGTGACCAGCAAGCGACCAATGGAGGTGCGCGAGGTTGGTGAGTGGCTTGAGTGTGGTATGCGGAGGCATCCGAGCGAGCAAGGGTCTAAGTCAGGTGGACTTAGGCATTGGAGGGACGTGGTCGAGTCGCATAGGTCGTGCGCGTGCGGGAGCAGAGCATCCAGGTTAGTTCTTGTCGAGTGAGGTTGGGGCGGCACTTGAGCGATCTTTGTTAGAGACAAAGAGGAGTGTCTTTGTAGCCTTTTTGGGCAACCTTGTTATTTCCAAATTACTTAGTGAAGAGTTCTTTGGTTGGAAAGGTTGTGCTTCCCGTATATTGTCGTGTTTGGGTTAGGGACTTGTCTTTAGGGATTTTATTTTATTGTTCTGGGATTTAGGCTAGTTAGGGGAAGGGATCTTCTAACGCCATCACCAGTAGATACAAGGATTTGATGCACAAAGGAGCGCTTGCACGTGCCGATTGAAAGCCCGATGACCCTCGAGCGTCTTTGTATCTTGACAAGGATGAGAATATGGTGGTCTCTCTTACAATGGTAATAATTGCATTAACGGTGCTCACTTCATTTTCAATTACATAAAAGCTAACCCATAATGTGTAGGGCGGTAGTTTCTTCACTTTCGGAACACCTTCACATTATAATCCTCCATTATGATGGCATATTATAAGAGTAAGAAATTGAACTTTAATTCAGAAGTGATCTTAACATTTGAATCTAATTTGAAAAGGAC
>UESW01001882.1:0-62688 GCA_900491605.1 Calamus simplicifolius | reverse complement strand
CCGTCGGGCTCAGTTCCATTGACCCCCAAGGTGAGTCTCTTTTCCCCTTTCTTGGTAGTCGATATACTCAGGCAACTTTATTGCAGTTTGATTGACCATTCGCTGTTTTCAGCCGAGGGGTCGGCATTCATGGGCCAAATGAAGAAGGAGTTGAGCAAGCGCCACATGGGCTCCAGCTCCGGGGACAAGCATAGGTCCAAAAAGAGATCCCGCCCTTTCAGGTCTCGCCCAATGGAGCTGAAGAAAGATAGTGCTCGCCATTCCTTCACTCCGAAGAAGGGGGAAGTGGGTGCTTCGGCCGCGGTTGTTGAGTCCTCCCTGCCGGAGGGGGGCATGGTAGGAGGAAAAAGCCGTAGGGGGAAGCTCGGAGGGAGCAATTGAAGTTTTCCCTCTTCAAATAGTGGTCATGTTAGACGATGCCGAGAGATGTCACCGGTTCGTCTGGCAATCCTCTCGCCCGAGGCTAATCAGCCTCATTCGCTAGAGGTCGGCAGCCCTGTAATGCTGCATGCGGACGGGGAAGAGGTCCTTGCTCTGGTTGAGGGGGCAAAAGAGGTAGTCGCTGCCACCGAAGCTCACGTGGAGCCACCCAAGGGGGGACCGGCGGAGGTTGAAGGACTTCCCATTGGAGGGCTTTCTCTCGAGGTACCGGGGGGAGCCGTGGAGGAAGCCGAGGTTTGGGTGGAGTCCGCTGGGGACGAGTAGCACTTGGAGAGGAAGAAGAAGAAGAAGAAGAACCACCGAGCGGGGGGATGCTCGACTGAAATTCCTTCAGCCAGAGCCGAAGCATCCGAGGCCCCGCATGTTAGAATTCTAATGGAGGAGGCTAGACGGATGGTAGTTCCTTAGGCCGAAGTTTCTCAAGCCGATTTTTCGGCCATGAATTTCCTTATTCATAGTCCAGAGGTGGAAGACATGTTTGCCGCTTTGATGCGGTCCATGCTGCGTACGGTAGAAGGTTCCTCGATGGATGAGCCCCCGTAGAGGACATCATCGAGGCGGCTTTCGGGCGGCTTAGGGCGCCGAAGGATATCTACCTTCTCCCTGAGATCAGCAGCCTCGCTCTTACAAAGATTGTCACAAACTATGCCTCCTGAGTAAGTCATTGTATCAAGGTAACAATTTTTAGTCAGTTGGCTCGGCCGCACTTTCTTACTTGTGCTTTTTCTGTAGAATGCCTTAATTATGAGGGCGCTGAGTTGGCACCTAAACTTGGCCATGGGGGCCTGTGCTCAGGCTAGGATGGAGGCCGCCGGTCTTCGGGCAAGGGTGGATTCGACTAGTAAACTTTCCAATGCCTTGTCATCTATCCAGGGGGACCTCGAGAGAATGAGCAAGTCCTACCAAGCTACGCTGAGAGAGCCTCTCGGCTCGAGATCCAAGTTAAAGAACTCCAGTGCTTTCGCAAGCAATCTGATAAGGCCTGTCTAGAGCTATCACAGATCAAGTATAAGCATGCCGATGAAGTCAAGGCTATACGGCAGCATTTTGACGAGAGATGGAGCGAACTGAAGGATAGTTTCACGAGGAGAAAAATAACTGGAATAAGAGGCTTGATGAAGAGGAGCGCAGGCATTGGCGACAGCAAGATTAGCTCATCAGCCTAAATAGGAAGCTTGCCGATAGGGAGGATCGACTGAAATGGCAGCACGATCAAATCGCCAAACTCACCGCTGACCTTGATCAGTTCGGCGGAGGTTGAAGAAAAACAGTCCAGGATTAATGAGCTCAAGGGGGGTCTCTAGCAGAATAAAGCGGCCAAATTGAAGGCCCTTGAAAAGGTTAATGAGTTGAACGAAAAAATGGCCCGGCGAGAAGAAGAGGTATAATGTCTTCTTACTTATTTCTAGTGCCTTGTCTTTCGGCCATAGCCTCAAACAATCCGGTGTTTGTAGATAGGCAGAATCGGGCTCAAGGTTCAAGATCAGTTCAAAGTTTTGAGAGCGGAGTTAGCCTCAAGCCACCAAATGAATTTCGAACTAGGGGGTCAGTTGGCCGAAGCTAATAGACGAATCTCTTCGGTCGTGGATGAGTACAAGTGTTCTGCTCAATTCTTCGAGGAGCACAAAGCAGCTTGCACTGATGCTCAATTTTTATTCGTCGCCATCGATTACTTCACTAAGTAGGTCGAGGCAGAGGCAGTTGCACAAATAACCGAGGCTCGGGCCAAGGACTTTGTATGGAAGTCTATCATCTGTCGCTTCGGCCTCCCGCACACTATCATCACTGACAACGACAGACAATTCGACAATCCGAAGTTTCGTCAGTTCTGCGAGGAGCACGGGATCCATCACCGCCTTACCTCGGTTGGACATCCACAGGCCAATGGAGCAGCCGAAGTAACCAATCGAACCTTGCTCCAAGGGATCAAAGCTCGGCTCTCCAGAGCCGAGGCAGGTGGGCAGACGAGTTGCACCACGTCCTGTGGGCCTACCGCACCACCCCGAGAGTGCCCACAGGCGAGACCCCATTTCGAATGGCCTTCGGCATAGAGGCTGTCATCCCTGTGGAGGTAGGACTCCCTTCCCTGCGGGTGGAAAGCTACTCGGAGGAAGCCAGTGACGAGCAGCTCCGCCAACCTTGACCTGGTGAAAGAAATCAGAGAAAAAGCTCAGATCAGAATAGCCGCCTACCAACAAAGAGTGGCCTGTTACCACGCCTCCAGAGTCAAAGGGAAAGCTTTCTTGCCCGGCGACCTCGTTCTTCGGAAAGCATCTGTCTCCAAACCGCTGGAGCAGGGAAGCTAGCTCCAAACTAGGAAGGCCCCTACCAAGTGGCAGAGGTCGTCGGACCCGGGACCTACAAGCTGCATGATCTAAGCGGAAGATCCATCCCTCGGATGTGGAATTCGGACAATCTCCGCAAGTATCATCAGTAGGGTACACCCTCTACAGGCTCGCCTTCTTAAATTTTTATTGGCACATTGATTCATAATTCATGACATAAATCACCACAAATTATATCACCAAAAATCGTGAGGAAAAATAGATGCTGCTTACCAATCCTCGGCACGACCGAGTTATCTGTTTAAGCAGGAAATCTCGAACCTCGGCTGGGCGAGCAACTAATCTCCAGACCTCGGCTGGGCCGAGCAACTAATCTCCGAACCTCGCTGGGCCGAGCAACTATTCTCCGAACCTCGGCTAAACTAATCTCCGAACTCGGCTGGGCCGAGCAACTAATTTCCGAACCTCGGCTGGGCCGAGCAACTATTCTCCGAACCTCGGCTGGGCCGAGCAACTATTCTTCGAATAATATCCCCGCTAAATCCCCCCTACTGCTAAGTCCCCAAGCAATATCCTTGCACCTTATCGCCCAAGCGCCTGTCTCATTCCGCAAACGAGACCATGGTTTATCGCTTAAGCCCACGACCGCCCAGGTCCCCCTTTTGCTCGAATAGGGACAAACGTTTTTTTTTTTTTTTTATGAACCAAACAACGGTCTCAACGAGAACAAAAGGATTGCTGAAAAAGGACTTTACTCTTTATTTATCATAAGGAGAAATACAAAAAAAGAAGAAAAAAGTGGAAAAAAAGGCCTTCGCAGAGGCCTACTGTCTCCCCCCAGGAGCTGCCAGGTCTTCCACGCGCCGAGTCAGCTCGGCAACTTGTTGACGGAGCGACGCAATTAGCCCCTCCTACTGGTCAATGACCTGATGGAGGGCCTCGGCCTCCCTCGCAGAAATGGCGAGGAACTCCTCGACCGACTTCTCGAACTGTTCGTGGCCTGCCAGAGCTGACGCCAGGGCCATGCCATCAACGGTCACGGAGGAACGGCCTCCCTGGAAGCCCCTACGGCGCTGCTAACTACACCTGACTCTTTGAACGATCGCCCTTCACCCTGAGAAGCCATACCCGCTCTCAGGAGCTATTGAGAAGCTAACCGAAAGGATGGTAAGCACTAGCAACCCTCTCATCCATATTTATACCCCTCGGACGAGTATCTCGAGCAGTCGGGTCATAAATCCCGACCCATGAGAATCCACCACATATCGCCACTTTGGCTGGCACCCACATGAAACGAAGAGTCGTGCCCATTCCCGAGAAAAATCGTTTAATGTCGACGAATTACTCGGGAACCCCCCTCCTCTAGAAACTGGGTTCCTTCCGATCTGCCGGGCCCTCACGGAGTAAATGTTCCGGAACCCCATCGGATCTCCTGAATCAGCCGCCTTCGAGAAGCGCAAGGAAATGAAAAGGCACGTCAGCAATGACGCTAGCTCGCTTTCCTCGGAAACCACCAAAACATAAATATCGGGCATCCCCATGCACCACCCGTTCCGCTTTGCCGGTCCCGCTGAATCTCACGGGAACCAAACATCAGGAGTCTCGGCGACGACCAAGTCATCCCTCCGCGATAAATCTCCGAACCTCGGCAGGACCGAGCTATAAATCTTCGAACCTCGGCAGGGCCGAGCATAAATCTTCGATGAATCTTTGAACCTTGGCTGCGTTGAGTTATAAGTCTCCAAACCTCGGCATGGCCAAGTAATAAATCTTGAGCTTCGGCCAAAGTTAAGGAATATGTTCTACGACCAAACAATCTCCAGAGTTCCATCTGAATTCAGGCAGCTTATAAGCCCCGATCAGGTCGGGAAGAATAAAATCCTCGGCCAAGAACATGTAATATCTCCAGAACTTGCCCTGCGCTGAGAAATATACAATCTGAAAACTCGGACAAGCCAAGCAGCTTCTCAAAAGAGACGTACGAGCTCTCTTCGAAGGAACACCTGTTTCAAAATCACGCCTACCGCGTGAGTCCATGCGACCGCCTAGGTCTCCCCTCAAACGGGAACAGACGGTCTCCCCCACTGAGAACCGAACCTCGATTTGGGCAAAAAATGAAGCGGCGAAGTATATTACGGGAGCAGCAACTCTCGGCGCAAAAGAAACAGAAACTAGGAGAAAGAACAAAACTTTCTTTATTTCATTGCCATCGAAACAAATTACAACAGCCTGAGAGGCGTTATAAGTGCATTGAAATATGGAAATAAAATGAGTACATAGCTCAGCCAAGCTACTCCAAGACAGCTTCGAGTGACAATGATGCTTCGACATCCGATCCAACGAATCAGGCAAGCCATGGGCCAATCAGCTCGCGCCGATAATGAGCGGACGACTCGGCCCGACCGTTGCGACCAGCTTCGGTTAATAATGATATCTCGGCGTCCAACCCAAGATATCAGAGAAATCAGAAAGGGTGGACGGGCTTTTGCCCCAAACCACCCAACGAAGGGCCCTCCGACGAGTAGGAAGAAAGCTCGCAGACCCTGATACCGGGGCGCTCCCCCAAATCTAGTGTGTACCGCTAGCCATTGCCCAAGTCGAAAGGTAATGTACTAGCGGGCGACACACCATCACCCCCTCCTCACGTGGCAAAAGATTCCCGGCGGACGAGCCCAGGAATCTGGACCAGGGGAGGAGGAGAAGTTCATGCAAGTCATGGAGAGCCCGCGTACACTTCCTACCCTACGTCCCCAAAGGTGAACCGCAAAGGTCACAGGAAGCGTATATGTGCGCTCTCCATGCGACCTCTGCGGACCTCCTGTGCGCTCTCCATGCGACCTCCGGAGCTCCTTTCTTGAGGGCAAGCCACCCCCCAGGGCTCCTTCATCACCCCAGCTGTCCGGAGGACGATGATGACTTGCAGGAGGAAAGCTCGGTCCTCCCGCTCTAAGCCCTAGAGAGACAGGCATCGTGTGCAACTTCACAATTTACAGAAAAAAAAAACTTTGGGATGGCCCAACACAGCCCCCTTTCCCCTTTTTTATAGGCAAGATGAACCGGGAATAGCTATCAGAACAGAAGCCCTGAGATTCAAAACGCTAGGCCCACGCCACCACGTTGCCTCCTGAAATGAAAACAGCGCCCCCCAATGCGAGCCAAGCGCGTCGCCCGAGCCATGACGCATGCCAGAAGATTATCTCTGATCTCGAATTACGAGCTTTAAATGCAGAAAACCGTCCACCGATCTTACAGATACTGGCGGATCTGGGGGATCGTCCCGCGAAAACGACATCCTTCAATGGCAAATAAGCACTTACACCACACGCCAAAGCGACCTGCATTGGAAAAGATCGACACAGTAGAGGTTCGTCGGAAAGTGCTGGGCGACCTTTTGCTGGCCGCAAAGCCGTACCACCTACTTCGGTGAAATGAAAATCGACCTGCCTTGGAAAAGGCAAAGCACTGACAGGGGTAATAAATAGATGCGATGGTCAAAACCTCTTTTTACCAAAAAGAATAAAGGGGTGACAGCGAAGGTTCAACAAAACCCTGCTCGGGGACAAACTCCCCCTTTTCGTCGAAGGCACGATCTCAGTTTGGCTACTGATAAGGTGGACTACCTCAGCCCTAGCCGACCTACTTCATCCCTCGGCCCTAGCCGACCCACTTCATCCCTCGGCCCTAGCCGATCTACCCTCGGCCCTAGCCGAGCTACTGCATCCCTCGGCCCTAGCCGAGCTATTTCATCCCTCGGCCCTAGCCGAGCCACTTCATTCTTTGGCCCTAGCCGAGCTACTTCACCCCTCGGCCCTAGCTGAGCTACTGCATCCCTCGGCCCTATCAGAGCAATTTCGTCCCTCGGCCCTAGCCGAGCCACTTCATTCTTCGGCCCTGGCCGAACCACTATGTCATTCAGCTTAAGCCAAATTGAATCGTCTCTCAACCCCCTTTTTATACCAAGCTATGTTGTCGCTCAACTCTTTCGTCGGGGCTATCCCTATGCCTTGGCCTCGACCAAGATGTTCCTTCAAATTCGAGCCAGAAAACCAACAAGCGGTGCTCGCAGTTGGGACAAAAATTTAAGACAAGAAATCATCCAAGGAAGACAAACAAATGAAAACAACTAACTCGTTTATTGATTTTCGATCAAACTACAAAAGAAAAGGAATAGAAAATACATATGGCCCCCCAAAGGTCAAGGCTTGGGATCAGACCCGGCTCTCCTGCAGCAGCATCAGCGGGAACATCACTTGGCCCCCCCTTTTTACGGTGTCTCACCGAGATACCTCAACAGCAGCATCGATGCCCAGAACAGCTTCAAGGTCGACATCAGAAATCTCTTCGTATTCATCTTCCTCGGCCCCCGGGTGCGTGTCTCGAAATACTCGGCTTCCAAGCAGGACAAGTCCAGGTCAGGATAAGCTTAAGCAATCTTGGCCCGCGCCTCCTCCTCGCCTAACCGAAATGCGTCAGCGCAGGCCGCCCGACGTTCCTCAGCAAATTCGGTGGATTTCTTGTACTCCACCGCAGAAGAGGCCCGCGCGTTCGCCTTGGCCAATTGCTTCTCCAATTCGGAGATCCTTCGGTACCTCGTGGCCGCCTCCTCTCCGAAGGCCGTCAATCGCTCCTAAAACTCATGGCTCATCCTGTTCAACTGTAGACAGAAAGCCAAGTAAAGCGGAAGCCAAAAAACCAAAATGGATAAAACAAATAGCGCCCTACCTGCTCGTCCCGCCGGGCTAGTTCACCTTCCAGCACTTGGACCCTATTGAGAGCCCTAGACTTAGCCGATTGATTTTGGCGAAGGCTCTCTTTTAGTTCGTCCACCCAGGACTGGGTGTCTCCAATTTCTTGACGGGCGTAGTCGAGCTCGTCGGAAAGTTGGGCAGCTCGTTCGTTCGACCACTTTAGCCGATCCTTTGTATCGGCGAGCTCTTTATTCAGGCGGGTGAGGTGGTTCTGCTGCCGCCGACACCTATGCTCTTCCTCCTCGAGCCTCTTGCTCCAGTTGCCCTTATCTTCAGAATGGCTGGCTTTCAACTGGTCCCACCTCTTATCAAAAACTGCTGCATGGAACTGACCTTGCTCTCATGCCCCGCCTTGACCTGAGATAGCTCCAGACTGAGCTTCTCGGACTGCTCGCGGAGGCCTTGAAGCTCGCTGACCTGCGTTGCGAGTCGAGAGGCCCTTTCTCTCTCAGCTGCATGAACCCTGCGAGCCTCCTCGAGCTCCCTTTGGAGGACCGCCAGGGCTCGGGAGAGTTTAGCTGTAGAATCCACCCGCTCCTTGAGGTGATCAACCTCTTAGCGGGCCCGAGCCCAAGCTCCAATGGCCAGATGCAAGCACCATTTTAGCGCCCTCATGATCAGGGCATTCTGCAAAAAGGATGGCACATATAAGGAATGCAGACAAACTAACTGACTAAAAACCTGCTTCGGTGCGATGACTTACCCGAGACGCGTAATCCGTGGCAATCCTCGTGAGAGCAAGATCATCAATCTCGGAAAGAAGAAAAGCCTCATTCGGCGCCCCGGTGTATCTAAAGGCCATCTCGACAAGGTCCTCCGGATAACTCCTCCTGTCAAGGAACTCTTTCCCCTTTGGAACGCGGACCGCATCAAAGCAGAGAACATGACACTCACCTCCGGGTCGCGTGAGTGGAAGTCTGCGCTCAGGGAGCCAACTTGGGAACCCGCAGCCCATGAGGCCCTCGGTTGGCCAGCCTCCTCTACCAGAGCCCTCATTTGAGAGGCCTCGGGCATTTCGACTCCGGCGAGGGGAGCCCCGGCCCGAACGTCCCCTTCGCTCGACGTCTCCCTCCTTCTCCTTCTTCCTCCTCGTCTGCTTCTGCCTCTTCGAACATTCCCCTACCTCCAACAGACTCCTCTGGAACTTCGGCTTCCCCCGGGGCCTCCTGTACTTCGGCAGAAGGCCCTTTGGCCAGAAACCACCCAGTGGGATTCGATCGCTGGTTTGGCGGGTCTGGCCACCCCTTTGTCGCCCGCTGGCTCTCCCACCAGCAGCATAGGCCGAACCTCGGCAGCTGTAACTACTTCTCCCGCCTCGATTGAAGTGGAGGCCGCTCCCACCTCCACCTGTAGCCTCTCCGAGCCATCGACCCCCAATGAGGGAGACTGAGCCGCCCCGACCCCGGGGGTCTCCAAGCGAACCGGTATCGTTCCCTCGCATCGTCGGACAAAACAACAACGGGCGGGGAGAAAATTTTAGCAGCCTCCTTCAAAACCCTGGAGGCATCCCGATCTTCGTCTCCTGACAGACCCTCCTCTAGCGCCGAAAGATCATGCACCGCCGGGACTTCGATACCTCCGACCCGCGGCGACGAAGAGTGCCGATCATCACCATCTCCCCTCATCCCCCTAGGGCGAGAGCCGGAAGGATGGACCTCTTCTCGGCCCTATGCTTGCTGCTGGAGCCAGGATCTCCTGCGTCGCTTGCCCAGCTCCTCCCTCATCTGATCTACGAACGCCGACCTTTCGGCTACAGAGGCGATAAGATTCGCCCATTAGTTCGCACAAAACCAAAGATGGGATCACAGTAGGCTATTGACTACAAAGTGATACTCACTGCGAGGATCTACAGGACTCAGTCCGGCCGCAAAGAGAGCGTCCTCCGATAGAAGGGCACTGGCCGGAAGTGCTCGACTGCTGCATAAAATGACAGATCCCTTTTCTCCTGCTCGGTTAACTCCGGGTGCGCTTCTGGATCCTTTATGTATTGTCCCCATACCCGAGGAAAATCGAGCCAATATTCCCTCGACTATAAAGAATCGCGATTTCATTTCTTTATCGACGATGGGTTATCCGAAATCATCTTAAAGGACCATCGGGGACCGATGTAAGGCCACTCTGAGGCCCTCCCGGAGACCTTGTTGTAGCACACCCTGAACATCGGAAGGGTCGTGATCACCCGATACGGCTGCACAATGAGATGAATCCGATGAGGTTGCGCCAGCTGTTGGGAGCCACCATGGTGAAGCATATATTGTAGAACTTCATCACCTCCCGTACCAGCGGATGAAGAGGAAACCTGAGACCTGCCCTCAAACTTTCCTCGTAGCAGAACGCTCCGTCTCCCAATCCGGATGTTACCCTGTCCTCAGCCATCGGGAGAAACAAGGTAACATACTGGGGGATCTTGTATAGGCGGCATATCCGTTCCAGATCCACCAGGGTCACCTCCGAAGCCTGATCACTCGGACTCACCATGTCTTCAATTGCAAGAGATGCTGAGCAAGATTGCTGTGAAAACGAAAAGACAAGTTCTCTAAGGGAAAGTGAAAGAGCGCTACAAATAGGGATGGCGCCACCACGACCCCATTTTTTCCAAGGGAAACTGCCTCAGGGTGAAGATGAGGCGTCTCAACCAAGACATCTGAAACCGCCACTACGGGCGCCATGAAAATCAAGATCTCCTACGTGGCGCTTCCCCATCTGTTGCCTTCGCTCCTAAGGAACGATGGATCCATCTCAAAAAGGCAAGACGATCACACAACACTAATTAGGGCATCATTGCGTGGGCTGTCAAATATATGTCCCCCCGTTCGGATTGCGCCACCTAAGTCTATACTCCCTACGCTTCGAACTAGGGAGTGGGGGGCATGTGTTGAAGGGTAAAATCGCCATTGCATTGATAACCGTGCGAAGGGACTAAGATCAGCCCCATCCCTCCGCCCGCTACATTACGCCCATAAAGAATGGGCTAACTAATATGGTCCAACGGGTCAAGCTACCCATAGCTCGATTTTTCCGAGCAACCCATAGCTCGGTTTCCCTGAGCAACCCATAGCTCGGTTTTCCCGAGCCATTCATAGCTTAGTTTTCCGAGCAACCCTTAGCTCGGCTTCCCCGAGCGACCCATAGCTCGGCTTCCCCGAGCAACCCATAGCTAGGTTTCCCCGAGCCATTCATAGCTCGATTTCCCCGAGCAACCCATAGCTCGTTTCTCCGAGCCATTCATAGCTCGGTTTCCCTAAGTAACCCATAGCTTGGTTTCCCCGAGCCATTCATAGCTCGGTTTTCCCGAGCAACCCATAGCTCGGCTTTCCCGAGCGACCCATAGCTCGGTTTTCTCGAGCGACCCATAGCTCGGTTTCCCCGAGCCATTCATAGCTCGGTTTTCCCGAGCAACCCATAGCTCGGTTTTCCCGAGCAACCCATAGCTCGATTTCCCCGAGCCATTCATAGCTCGGCTTTCTCGAGCAACCCATAGCTCGGCTTCCCCGAGCAACTCATAGTTCGGCTTTCCTGAGCAACCCATAGCTCGGTTCCCCCGAGCAACCCCCGAGTAATCCATGGCTGGACATACACCTCCGTGGAACCGATGCGGGAGAGCCCAGGCCTAGCGTAACAGAATCCTAAACAAAGAACCATATCGAGGAGTGGTCTAGGATCCATGATAACGGCCTAGGACCTACGCACTCATCAGATCTCAGGCCTTCAGAGAGCTCTCCTAGCCGTCGATCCTTCAACAAACAAGATACGGATCCCACCGGCCTTACAACAGCTTGATTCGAATCATCTCCGTATCCCAACAACCTTCAAACCTTCCAGAAGGCGCTCAAGGTCCAGGTGATTGCCTATAAATATGACACTCCAGATTCTCTCAGGTACGCGCAGACGAGCCCCCGCTTATAGCTCCTGGCTTACTCTCACTCTTACTCACTCTCTCCCTCTCTTTCATTGCTCATCCTTCTCATTCTCTGCCGTCGGCGCTTCCCAGGAGCTCCCGATTGGCTGCCCCCGGAGGACTCCCAGAGAGATCCTTCTTCTCATTTCTGTTGATCATCGATCCCCACTGACTTGAGCGTCGGAGGTCTTCCGCGGAGGGCCACCCCCAACGCCTCTCGCGTGAGGACTTCTGTGCAGGTCCGCCCAGGAGAAAGCCCGATCAGGAGACCGATCGCGCCCGAGTTGGAGGATGGATCCCGGCGGCAACAGGAGCTATACTATAAAACTTTTGGAGAGGATGATTAAACATAAAAATGTGATGCAAAATATTAGTAAACCAAATTAGTTTTATGCCAAGTAAGTTGGTTATAGAAGCTTATTTTCTCTTTAAAAGATTGATTGATAAGAATAAAAAATATTTTTGTATAATTTATATTGATTATAAAAGAAAAGCATACGATAGTCTTTAAAAAAATCTTATAATGAATATGATAAAAGAAAGAAGTTTGCCCGATATATATTAATGTAATCAAGAATATGTAAAATGAAGTAATGGTTAATGTGAAAAATATTAATAACCAATAGATTTATACCAAGAATCTACTTTAAGTCTGATTTTCATATTATCTATGAATAAGTTTACTAGATACACTCAGAAATTACTTTTTGAAAGTGCCACTTTGAGTGACGCTTTCATACAGGATCATTCAGTCTTTGTTGGCGCTTTTCAACGCTAATGTGGCATTGAGAATAGAGTGAAAAAAGTTATTTAAAATGATATTTTTATTTTAATATAATTTTTGCAAATCTTTTTGTTTCGTGCTGTTGTTGTTAGCTCGTCTCTGGTATCCTGACAAGGATGAGAATATGGTGGTCTCTCTTACGATGGTCACAGTTGCATTAACTGTACTGACTTCATTTTCAATTACATAAAAGCTAACCCACAATGTGCAGTGCAGGGCGGTAGATTCTTCACTTTCAGAACACCTTCACATGATAATCCTCCATTATGATGGCATATTATAAGAGTAAGAAATTGGACTTTAATTCAGAAGTGATCATAACATTTGAATCTAATTTGAAAAGGACAAACTCAAGGGGAGATGGTAAGGTATTTGCCATCAAGTTCTCCATCTAATAACATAGATATTTGCTATCATTTTCTTATGAACTTTTAGCATGGAGTATAGAATTGAGCTTTTGATAATAGAACTTTTGAACGTAAATCTTTTGGAAAAAAAATGTTATTTATTAATTGCATCTTTAAAGTATTATAAACTTAAACATTCATTTGGTAATCAAACTAAGAAAGTAGTTTTAGAAATAAAAATATTAAAATAAATTCCATAATACTTTTAACATATGAAAAACTATCATTATAAAATTTTTCTAATCGATAAATTATCCTAAGAATATTATAAAATAATGTAACAGTATTATAATAATGCTAAAATATATTATTTAAGTATTATAGTATAATATTCTAATATCATAATAATTATAATATAAAATTATTATAATATATTATTTTAGCATTATTTAATAATTAATGATTAGTTTATAATATATTATTAAAGTTATGATAGTTATTATCTAATAATAAATATCACCATATTATGATATTATTAGGGTAATATTGCAAAATTATAGCATTAATATAATAATATATATAGTATATTATATTATCTTATTTACATTATGTAATATATTATAATTATAATGATATTTTAATATATTTATTATGTTACATTATATTAATTTGTCATAGTTATATTATATTATTACAATGTTATAATATTAAATATGATTGGTTCAAATATGTAACCTTCAAATCTAATAAAACAAAATTTTAAAGAAGAACATTTCTAAAAATACTCTAAATTTGAGCCTTTTCAAATAGAGCATTTAGCAGCTTTTGTATTAGTCTAAGTGCATTTTTAGAATCTAAATTAAACATCTTAAAAATACTAAAAATACTTTCACCTCTTTCAAAGTACTTTTGGGATATCCAAGTGCTATGCCAAATAATGCTTAAGTATAATGGTTATACTTATGTTACTTATTAAGCGAAGAATTTGGTAGCAAAAATAACAAACTACCTCAAAGCTTTATCAATGGAAAAAATCCTTGTTATTGAAAATATAATAAAAAATTTACTTTATTTCAGACTCGAGAGTTAGGATTAGAGGTGGCAAAAACCTAACCCAACTCACAAACTCGGCTTAAACATATTAAAAAAAAGGAAAAAAAATAGGGTTAGGATTTTACATTTTTTCAATCTAAACTTGAAATGACCCAAAAATTGCCAGGTTGGGTCAGGTTAAGTCATGGGTAACCCAAAGTGATCTAAAAATGGTATTTATCAAAAAAATATAAGTTTTTATCACTGCTCATAATTAGTTGTTTGGATATGGTGATAGGATATATTTTTAATTTTATTTATTTTAAAATTTAAAATTTTATCTAAATATCATTATATTTTTTTGAATTATCAATTAAATTATGTACATGCTTAATATTATAATATTTTATATTTTTTGATATATATTATAATTTATGCTAATGTCATTCAATAAATGATGAGATTAAAGCATTTGTCCAAGTTGAATGCTAGTGAATAATTGATATTAATAATTTCAAACACCTTTAAAGAGGAGATTGAAGAGTATAATTAGACATAACTTTGCTTTATATATATAAGATTAAGAACATTTCTAATATTTGTTATTTTGTTTTGATATTTTATTAATAATTTGGCATAAATATTCTTTCATTTTAAAAGTACATTTATATAGACTATTGTTTATTATTTTATTATTTTATAAGTTTATAACTATATTTCTATTAGTATCTAATTATGTTAGAATTTTGTCCCTATTTTCTATATCATTTAGATTAACAAATGAGTAAAATAAAAAAAGAATCAAACTGATCATGGACCAATTACTTAGAAAGAATAAGAAAAAAATTGTGGATTGAATTCTTATAAAAAAAAGAAGCTTTCTCTATATCTATGAATTAGGATTTTGCTTTAATGATTGAAACCCCAAAGTTATTTGAAATAATTATTCGAATTTAAAATGATCTAGTCTGACCTGATTGCCCCCTCTAGTCAAAATCATATGGGTTATGAAACCCAAATCTAACTTAATTTATCAACTTACCTCGCCTCCCACCGATCTACTGTTCGTGACATGCGGTTTGGCGCCAAGCATGGTCGACTAGCGCCTGGACCGGGCTTTAGCCCGGCTAGCTCGAAGCTGGGGTTGGGCTTGGAGTTGGAATGTTACAAACCCAGGCCGAACCTAAGGGTATTTCTGTCTCAAAATCTTAATTAGGGTTTTTTTTGCCTCTTTTGCCTATAAAATGATGGAGTCGGCGATCGAAAGGCCCTCCAGCGAAAGAGGTCTCTCTCCCTCCCCTCTCTCTCTCTCCCTCCCTCCCCAGCGAAAGAAGTCTCTCTTCTCTCTCTCTCCCCAGCGAAAGAGGTCTCTCTCTCCAGCGAAAGAGGTCTCTCTTCTCTCTCTCTTGGTGTGTGCTTTTTTTTTTTTTAATTTTCCCTACGAAATTTTCTTGGGTTTTGTTCTATACAATGAAAAGATCGGATGCTATTTAAATTTATCGAAAGGAAATACCCTTTCTTCTTGATTTTTTTTAAAATTGTTTTCTTTTATTTGGTTTTGATTTGAAGAGTAGAAGAGGGAAAGAAAGCCAATTTGGCGCCAGATTGAGATGGCGACGATCTTTGTTTTTTATTTGGTTTTGATTTGAAGAATAGAAGAGCGAAAGAAAGCCAATTCGCACAGCGAAGGCGCCAGATTGAGATGGCGACGATCTTTGTTTTGAAGGTTGGCGATAATAAATCTCGCAGTTCTCCGTGCCTCTCAAATCCCTCGATTTTGAAGACGGCCTCGAACAAGCTGCTATATTTTTCGCCTCATCTCCTTGTTTCGTTTTATTTTTTCCCCGAAGATTTGTCGTAGCTTTTTGGGCGGATGATTTATTGAGTTGTTTCAATTAATTGATTTCGTTGGAAATTTGGAATTTCAAATTTTGAACCTTAGAGAATTCATGCGTATCCTCTGTGAAACAGGTTATCTCTATCTGATACGGCTGACGGTTTCCCCGGGGTAGTATTATCTTCCGTACGACTTTCGAAAGCAATGATATGACAACGAAACCCAAAGCCACCAGCGTCGGCCCCAGCGTCAGCCTTCAGCATCGGCCCCCAGCGTCGGCCCCCGCGTCAGCCCTCAGCGACGGCCCTCAGCGTCGGCCCCCAGCGTCGGCCCTCAACGTCGGCCCTCAGCGACGGCCCTCAGCATTGGCCCTCAGCGTCGGCCCTCAGCGTCGGCCCCCAGCGTCGGCCCTCAACGTCGGCCCTCAGCGACGGCCCTCAGCGTCGGCCCCTAGCGTCGGCCCTCAGCTTGGCCCTCAGCGTCGGCCCTCAGCGTCGGCCCTCAGCATCGGCCCTCAGCGTCGGCCCTCAGCGTCGGCCCCAAAGATCACTATGCGTTGGCAAGTGGCCAAGACCCCGCGATTTAAGGTCTACTGCCGAACAGTCTGTTTACCAAATCGCGGGCAGGTCTCAGCCTGATCAGCAGTTACCGCTATAAGCGGCCCCTATCCCGCAACAGTCCAACAACTTACCGTTCGATGAAGCAGATTCGACGGTTCCAACAGGCCAAGATACGGGATTCCCAACAGGTATAAAGGGAGGACCCGAGCTCCATGCAAGGGGACTCTCTTTCTCAGAAAAACTTCCACTAGAATAAGAAAAAATTAATATCCCTGTTCGACGACTCACTAACTTGGGCGTCGGAGGGTCCCCGCCGGAACTACCGGCCCGGGACTTTTTGCAGGCTCCAGGAGGAAGACGGTGATCTCTCTGCACCCCGGTGATCCTAGCTGCCCGACGTTCATCACGTGATTCGGCCGCAACAGATTGGCGCGCCAGGAGGGGGAGGGGGGGCAGGAAGCAGACTAAGTCGAGACTCTCCCCCGAAATCTCTCCAATTTTGCAAAGGAAGCGATGGTGACCACGCGAGCACAAGAGGCTTCCTCTAGCCAGGCAGCCGGGCCCATCCCGCGAGTGGAGCATTCGGAGGCCAACCCTCATGCTCCACCCCGTGCGCCAACGAGCCAACCTGACCGGCTTGATGATCTAGCCCATCAGGTCCAGGATCTGACGACGATGGTCCGAGGGCTGCAAGAGCGCTATGTGGCTGCTGTAACTCAACCCCCTGTAACGGGCGAAGGGGTGCGAGGAACAGTACAGTCTCACCAAGGAGGGACCCCGCCTGAGGTCTCTCACCGCTCACCCCCGAACCTCATCGTCAAGGGACCTCGAAGCGACGACGGTCTCCTTTCCGTCGCTCCGTCGTCCCCACCACCGACCGGAAGAAAAGGAGTCCAGGCGGGCGCCTTCCTTGCGCCGTCGATCTCTTCTTCCGACTCATCCCAAGGGACCTCAAGCGACGACGGTCTCCTTCCCGTCGCTCCAGTCGCCCCCACCACGACCGGAAGAAAAAGAGTCTAAGCGGGCACATTCTTTACGCCGGCGATCTTCTTCTTCCGACTCATCTCGAGGTAACACTCCCCGGAAAACCACTCGACGGGCCGAGCAAAGGCTTGACGAGTACCATCGGCGGTTGGACGAACTCAGCCGTCAGATCGCCGATCCCTANGACTCATCCCGAGGTAACGCTCCCCGGAAAACCACTCGGCGGGCCGAGCAAAGGCTTGACGAATACCATCGGCGGTTGGACGAACTCAGCCGTCGGATCGCCGATCCCTATGCAGCGGAGTATGAACGTCGCCCCCCGCTTTCTCGCCATATCATGGAGGAACCGATCCCCCCCGGTTCCGTCTCCCTCAATTGGATCCCATATGATGGAACGACGGACCCCCTGGACCATCTGGAAAGCTACAAAGTCCTCATGCAGGTCCAGGGAGCGACGGATTCCTTATTATGCGTCGCCTTCCGGCGACGCTCCGTAAGGCGGCACGCGCGTGGTACTCCCGTTTACTTCCACGCAGCATCAACTCCTTTCGGCAACTTGAGCGGTCCTTCCTGGCTCATTTTGATGCCTGTCGAAAGATCCCACGAGTTGCCGATAGCCTCTTTGCTGTCCAGCAGAAGAGTGGCGAGACCTTAAAGGATTTCGTCGCTCGATTTAAAGAAGCAGCGCTGGAGGTGTACAACCTGGAGGACTCTGTCGCCACCTTGGCCCTAAAGAGAGGACTTCGCCCGTCCAGATTCGCTTACTCTCTGGATAAGAAGCCTCCGCGTTCCTACGCCGAGCTTCTGAGCCGGGCACAGAAATACATCCGCGCCGACGAGGCGGATTCTTCCCGGAGAGACGTTGACAAGAACCCCGGTAACAAACCACCACCTCTGACCGCGCTGGTGCACAACCTAGGAAGCCCGAGCCTCCACGACGCTCGGATCGCCGGCCACAAACGCTGGTTCCTAAGAGCAGTTCACTCCCCTCATGGCCCCCATCTCCCACATCCTATTGGAGATCGAGGAAGAACCATATTTCAAGCGTCCGGCTCCCTTGAAGTCCGGAAGCCCCCGTAACAAGGAGTTTTACTGCCGGTACCATCGGGACTACGGCCACGACACCGAAGACTGCCGCAATTTAAAAAGGCCATCGAGGAGCTGGTTCAGCAGGGCCACCTGGGCAAGTTTGTTCGAAGGGGGAATCTCCCCGCGGTGGGCCCCATGGTGCCCTCAGGTCGTCCGGCTGGCGTGGATAATGCCCCGACTGAAAAAACCATAGCTATGATCTCTTGGGGAACGGATGGTGGTTCGAAAAGGCCGCGCGAGGGAATAGACTCTGTAATACCTTTTTTCGGAAAGGATCTAGACGGGGTAGTTAATAAACACGACGACAGCGTCGTGGTTTCTATGACTATAGCTAAACACCCTGTAAAAAGAATTTTAATTGATAGTGGGAGCTCTGTGGATGTCTTGAGTTATGAGGCTTTTGTTCGGATGAACTTATCAAGGTCCTTGCTTCGACCCATTGCCACACCACTAATGGGCTTCACGGGAGACTCAGTGAACGTCGAAGGCGAAATTGCTCTCCCGGTCACGGCTGGAACTCCTCCATGTCAGAGTACAGTGGTCATAAACTTCCTGGTGGTCCGGGTCCCGCTGGCTTATAACGCCATCTTGGGAAGACCGGGGCTGAACCTGCTGGATGCCGTGATCTCCACCAAGAGACTGTTAGTAAGGTTCCCTACCAACGAAGGGATCGGAGAAATGAAGGGGGAGCAAAGCCCACTTCGCCCTGCTATCATCTGTCGCCCAGTCCGCTGAACGCAGAGTCAGCGACAGCCTCTGAGTCGCTCGATCCTAGGGAGTTGGGAAGAAGGGGAGAGCCGGCAGAGCACCTTCTAACCCTCCCCTTGGACGATAACCCGGCAAGGACTGTTCAGCTGGGGGCATCACTCCCGGAAGAGGCACGTAGTCAACTCCTCGCATTCCTGCGTGCCAACGCTGACGTCTTCGCATGGTCTTCCTCCGACATGCCAGGCGTCCCTGAAGAAGTAATTACCCATCGGCTTAACCTCAAGCCAGAGTGTCGGCCAATCCGACAGAAGAAGAGAAACTTCGCTCCAGACAGACAGAAAGCTATCGACGAGGAGGTCCGCAAGCTTATGGCTGCGGGCCACATTCGGGAAGTCCACTACCCTGAATGGCTAGCTAATGTGGTGTTAGTCCGCAAGGCCAACGGGAGCTGGAGAATGTGTGTAGATTTCACCGACCTCAACAAGGCGTGCCCCAAAGATAGCTTTCCACTACCCGAATCGATCAATTGGTGGATGCTACATCCGGCCATGAGGTCCTCAGCTTCATGGATGCTTTCTCCGGATACAACCAGATCCGGATGAATCCGGAGGATGAAGAAGCCACTTCCTTCATAACCGAAAAGGGGTCTATATTGCTACAAGGTGATGCCTTTCGGGTTAAAGAATGCGGGGGCTACTTACCAGAGGCTGATGAACAAAGTCTTTGAAGGACAGATAGGGCGTAATATGGAAGTGTACGTGGATGACATGCTGACAAAAAGCGTTCGTGCCATTGACCACATCACGGATCTGGCAGAAACTTTTGACAATCTTCGTCGATATCAGATGAAGCTGAACCCTCGCAATGTGCATTCGGAGTAACAGCTGGGAAGTTCTTGGGTTTCATGGTAACCCGGAGAGGAATTGAAGCTAACCCGGACAAAGTCCAAGCCATCTTGGACATGAGGCCTCCCACCAACAAGAAGGAAGTACAACGCCTGACAGGAAGAATAGCCGCCTTAAGCCGCTTCCTGTCCAAGTCCGCGGAAAGGTGTTTGCCTTTCTTCAAGGCGCTTCGCAGAATCAATAAGTTCGAATGGACCAAAGAATGCCAGGAGGCGTTCGAAGGGTTAAAGACGTTCCTATCCACCCCGCCACTGCTAGCCAAGCCGACGGGCGGAGAGGAGCTCCTTCTATACCTTGCAGCCTCTCCGAGGCTGTTAGCTCCGTGCTAACCGTATGGACACTGATGGCACACAAAGGCCAGTATACTATACAAGTAAGGTGCTTCATGATGCCGAGACTCGATACTCAAACATGGAAAAGATCATCTTTGCGTTAATCGTGTCGGCCCAGCGTCTGCGGCCATACTTCCAAGCCCACCCAATCGCAGTGATCACTGACCAGCCTCTGAAGACAATTCTAGCTCGCCCGGATACTTCTGGCCGGCTGGCCAGGTGGGCCCTCAAGCTGGGGAGTTTGATTTATCTTTCCGCCCCCGTTCGGCCATGAAGTCTCAAGTCTTGGCAGATTTCTTGGTCGAATGTACTTGGGGAACGAGTTATCCAAAGAACTTCCGACGGACACTCAACCCTTGGAAGCCAGTGACGATGAGTGGGTCCTTCACGTAGATGGGGCATCGAACTCTCAAGGGAGTGGAGCAGGCCTCATCTTGGCTAACTCGGATGGGGTGGTTACTGAGTGTGCACTTCGCTTCCTCTTCCCAGCCACTAATAACCAGGCGGAATATGAGGCTTTGTTATCCGGAGTAAGACTGGCTCGAGAACTTGGGGTGAAACGCCTTAGAGCTTTTACCGACTCCCAATTGGTTGCTGGCCAGATTACCAAGGAGTACGAGGCAAAAGATCCCATCATGGCCCGTTACTTGGACGCGGTGTTCTCAATGACTTCTTCGTTCACTCACTTCAGCGTCAGCTACATTCCTCGACAAGAGAATGCTAGAGCCGACGCCCTATCCCACCTCGCTACCTCAGCGATGGGATGTTGGGAAAAGCTTACGTGGAGCACTTAGAAGCCCCGAGCATTGATGCACCAATAGAAACTTTACCAGTGGAGCAGGAGCCTTCCTGGATGGATGCCTATGTTCAATACCTTACTGAAGGTATCCTCCCCGAAGACCCTGCCGAAGCCAGGAAGCTTAAGAAGACGGGCCCCGAAGTTTTTTCCTTATGGAAGGAAGGCTCTACCGAAGGTCATTCTCATACCCTATCCTCAGGTGCGTCGGTCCTACCGACGCCAATTATATTTTGCGAGAGATACACGAGGGGATATGCGGAAGCCATCTGGGGGGCAGGGCTCTTGCATATAAAGCTCTACGTCAAGGGTATTACTGGTTGACGATGAAAGAAGACGCATCTGAACTGTTAAAAAGTGTGACAGCTGCCAGCGTCACGCCAACATCCAACATCAACCGGCGTCCCAGCTACCCCTCTGCTGCACCATGGCCCTTCGCACAATGGGGCATGGACATCCTGGGACCCTTCCCCCTGCCTCCGGACAACGTAAGTTCCTAGTTGTAGCCGTCGATCATTTTACTAAGTGGATCGAGGCGGAAGCTCTTGCTAAAATCACGGAAGCCAAAGTAAGGGCTTTCTTCTGGAGATCTGTGGTGTGCCGGTTCGGGCTACCACACACCCTAGTTACAGACAACGGCCGACAGTTTGATAACACGGCCTTTCGGGAATTCTGCGAGGGCCTAGGAATCCGTCACCGATTCACCTCGTAGGGCACCCCCAAACCAACGGCGCAGCCGAGGTGACCAATCGCATCATCCTCCAAGGGCTCAGGACTCGGCTAGATAGCTGTAAAGGGCGCTGGGTAGAAGAACTTTCCAGTGTGTTGTGGGCCTACCATACGACGCCGCGAGCACCCACAGGGGAAACTCCCTTCAGCCTGGTCTTTGGGACCGAGGCGGTCATTCCCGTGGAAATAGGAACTCCTAGTCCCCGGACGGAATTATACCACGAAGAAAGCAACTCCAACCAGCTGAGGGCCGATCTGGATTTGGTGGAAGAATTGCGAGATCAAGCACATCTTCGGATGGCAGCATTCCGTCAGCGAGTGGCCAAACACTACAACTCTCGGTGCGGCCCAAGACATTCCGGCCTGGAGACCTGGTCCTACGAAGAGCTGAAGTATCGAAGCCAACGGAAGGGGGCAAGCTGGCACCAAAATGGGAAGGACCATACCGTGTCAAAGAGGTACTCCACCATGGAGCATATAAGTGAAGAGCTGGACGGGAAGCTGCTCCCTCGAACTTGGAATGCCGACAATTTACGACGGTACTATCAATAGAATTCTATCGTCACTAACTTGAATTTGTCTGATGCATGAATAATAGACCTGTTATTTTATAACGAGTATGTTTAGCCAAAGACCGGCGTCCAGCGTCGGCTAAAGACCGGATCCGCTCCGGCACCCAAAGACCGGCGTCCAGCGTCGGCGACAAAAGACCGGATCCGCTCCGGCCAAAGACCGGCGTCCAGCGTCGGCACAAAGACCGGATCCGCTCCGGCATCTTAAGACCGGCGCCCAGCGTCGGCAACTAAAGACCGGATCCGCTCCGGCATCAAAGACCGGCGTCCAGCGTCGGCGACAAAAGACCGGATCCGCTCCGGCACCAAAGACCGGCGTCCAGCGTCGGCAACTAAAGACCGGATCCGCTCCGGCATCTTAAGACCGGCGCCCAGCGTCGGCAACTAAAGACCGGATCCGCTCCGGCACCCAAAGACCGGATCCGCTCCGGCATCTTAAGACCGGCGTCCAGCGTCGGCAACTAAAGACCGGATCCGCTCCGGCACCCAAAGACCGGCGTCCAGCGTCGGCAACAAAGACCGGATCCGCTCCGGCACCCAAAGACCGGCGTCCAGCGTCGGCAACTAAAGACCGGATCCGCTCCGGCACCCAAAGACCGGATCCACTCCGGCATCTTAAGACCGGCGTCTAGCGCGGCAACTAAAGACCGGACTCCGGCACCCAAGACCGGCGTCCAGCGTCGGCAACAAAAGACCGGATCCTCTCCGGCACCAAAGACCGGCGTCCAGCGTCGGCAACTAAAGACCGGATCCGCTCCGGCACCAAAGATTGGCGTCCAGCGTCGGTGACAAAAGACCGGATCCGCTCCGGCACCCTAAGACCGGCGCCCAGCGTCGGCAACTAAAGATCGGATCCGCTCCGGCATCTTAAGACCGGCGCCCAGCGTCGGCAACTAAAGACCGGATCCGCTCCGCACCCTAAGACCGCGTCCAGCGTCGGCAGCAGAAAACCCGATCCGTTCCGGCAGTCAAGACCAACTACGCGTTGGAACCTAGACCGACGCTCAACGACGGCCGTAAATCAACTATGAGTTGGCGGTACTCGGATTTACGATAAGCAACTGAAATCAGCTCTACCATCGAATATCGGTTTTGTCGTTGCTTAGGACAGCGTCACGACCCTATCAGGCATAACCTACTAGACGTAATCTTACCGACTGGCGGTCCACAGCAGATCGAACAAAGGAGGTAGATCATAATTGAAGGATCAAGATAGGCAAAATATTCATTGATGATGAAGTTTACAAAATTTCCGACGAGAACAAAAAAGCTACTAATGGGCATCCGAAGGTGGGACATCTTCCTCGGGGACGTCGTCAGGCTGCAGATCTTCGATATCTTCCAGGTCATAAAGCTCCTGGATTTTCTTTTTGCAATCTTGAAACCCGGCGTCATAGGCGAGCGCCGCTGAATCGGCCACCTCATCATCGAAGGCCGCGGACTTCTTATAGTCCTCTATAATGTTAGTCCCCTCCTTTCCGCTTCGGTGGCTTTTCTCTGGGCCTCCCACTAACGCCTCCAGATCCGCAATTTTAATTATGTGCTGGCGGGTGGCTTCCTTAACCGCATTAGTCTCGGCAGAGGCATAACTCAATCGAGTCTTTAGAACATTTACCTCCTGCTCTGCCGCCACCAGCTTCTCTTCGGTCGCCGTCAGCTTCTCCTCGGCCTCTTTTTGCTTCTCCTCCGCCACCTGAGCGTTGTCCAGCTCATGGGCAGCACGGCGCTGGGCAGCTTCAAGCGCGTATTCAGCTTTTTCGGCTCTAAGCCGAGTAGCCCCTACCTCACCCATCAGGGTGGCCCGGGTGTCCTCTAGGGCCATCGCCGACTTTTCAGCTTTTACTTGAAGGGAGACCATCTCCTCATGTGCTTGCTCAAGGGCGGTGTCGCTCAAAGTCCAGATGTCTTTGAGGGCGACCAGGGAGTTCAAGGCCTAAAAAAAAAAAAAAATTGTGTATATATATGATATCCAGGAAAAAGGGAAAAGAAAAGAACAATAAGTGGCACAAAAAACTCACCCAGAGATGAGCCACCGAAGCTTCACGAAAGAAGGCCCCACTCTTCCGACTTCGGAGATATACTTGCATCTCCTCCACTGAAGCCTCCTCTATAACACGCGTAGCCCAGCGGCTATGATTCGCCAGCAGTGATTGGAAAGAAGGATCGATAGTCCTCCCTTCCCTGGATGACGGGCCCGCGGAAGTTGATTCTGCCTCAGAACCTGCCGTCCCTGGCCCTTTAGCTGGTAGAGGCGCTTTAGCTGGGGGCATGACAGCGGCGGGAGCCGCTGCTGTTGCCACCGGAGCTTCACCCGCCTCTGTAGGCGCGGGAGACGGTATCTTCCCCTCGGGAGATAAATCAAGTAAAATAATTGGAGCCGGGGCTGGAGATTCTTCTGCCGGCGGGCTTTGCTCCACCTCCTTGCCAGCCTCGGCCTGTGCCGTGTCTTCCAGGACGGGTTCTTCAACTCGGGGTCGGATTACCTCACCTATACACACGGGCCCCACTGCTTTGGATTCTGGGGCGCTGACTACTTTAGTGACGGCCCTTTTGGGGCCGCCCTTCTTCGGGACTTGGACACGTGGGGGCTTCACGGCCATAGCTCCTCCAGTGTCGGCCATCCCAGCGCCGGTCTCTCTGCCACTAACCCTCCCAGCGTCGGCCCTCCTGGGAACCTTAGTGGCAGCCCTCCCTTCAGCAGGGGATACAGTCCCCGTGGCCTTCCTCTTTTTAGCGGCCACCTGCTTGAGCTTGTGCAATGACGGCGCCATCCCTACGCAAGCAAGGGATAGTTAAAAAAAAAAAAAAAAAAAAAAAAAAAAAAAAAAAAAGAAAGAAAAGATAGAAGGGAAAAAAAACAGAGAAGGGAGGCAAATGGACTAATGCTCACCCCTCGAGGGAATTAAGCCGGCGCGTTGAAGGTTCTCTTCGGCTATCAGCTTATTGCACTTAGGAATCTCAGCAGTCAGGAGCTGCCCAAATGCCATCTGGTCCCGTGGAAGGATGGAGGCATCCCTGTTGGCATCGATATTGGGTACCCCCCAGCTTCCACGGACCCCGCTAATGTCCGCGAAAAAGAACTTATCCTTCCATCCCTTAACGGAAGAAGGAAGGCACAACCTAAGGATCCTATTAGATCTAGGGGTAAAAGACCACCCCCGACTGTTTGCGTAAGGTATAGAAGCTACGGAACAAAGAAATGCTAGCCTCTATACCCCGCAAATGGCAAAGCACCAAAAACCCGACTACGGTACGGAAGGAGTTGGGAACCAGTTGAGACGGGGTCAAGGAATACCTATCCAGGAGATTAAGGATAAAGGGATGAATCGGTAACCTAAGCCCAGCCTTAAAAAAGGCCCCGTACAGGGCAACCCTACCGGAACGGGAGGAGGTTGCCCTATCATTGGAGGTAGGAACAAACAGGTGAAGGTCCGGAGGGAAGCCGTACCTAGCCCTTAAATTCGCAATGTCCTGAGCAGACATGGTCGACGCAGTCCCTTCGGGGGACTCCTTGATAGCCCTAGAAGGGCTGGCAACTGCCGGCCGGGTTCTAGCGGAAGTTTGTCCACCAGACGGACGATTCCCAATGGAGGGACGACCGACTGGTCGGGGCTCAGGGGAAGGATCAGAAGAAGAAGTGGACCATTGGAGAGACGGGGACTCAGACTGGGAAGAATGGCGGGACCCCCCCCAAGAACCAGAAATAGAGCAAGAAGGAGAAGAAGCCATGAGGACTGACCTGAGAAGAAAAACGCGAGCAGGGACAAAGCGCGGAGAACGAACAGAAGACGGAAACGCAGACGGACTCAAAAAGGGCAATGGCGGAAGAAAGAGGGAAGATAGGAAGATAAGGGCAACTCGCCATCATTACACCATCTCGAAACACCTTCAAACCGTCCGACTCAACCACGCGTCCGTCTTCAGTTGGAAGGCGTTTCGATGACCCGCCAATGCGATAAGATTGAAAAGACCACCAATGTAAAAGGGGGCGTTAACCTTACCGCAATGATGTCGTCCGCCTTTTCGTAGCACTGCCCGAGGAAAATCTTCCCTAATCCCAACAAAAGCAAGATGACCGTGGAAACCGGCCCCCTAGAAGACATTCACACCCCCTTTCGCAGGTAAGTAAACGCTCACCAATCTCAAGGGTGGGGGGGCATATGATACGGCTGTCGGTTTCCCCGGGGTGGTATTATCTTCCGCACCACTTTCGAAAGCAATGATGTGACAACGAACCCAAAGCCACCAGCGTCGGCTTCCAGCGTCGGCCCCCAGCGCCGGCCCCCCAGCGCCGGCCCTCAGCATCGGCCCCCAGCGCCGGCCCCCAGCGTCGGCCCTCAGCGTCGGCCCCCAGCGTCGGCCCTCAGCGTCGGCCCCCAGCGCCGGCCCTCAGCGTCGGCCCTTAGCATTGGCCCCCAGCGTCGGCCCTCAGCGTCGGCCCCCAGCGCCGGCCCTCAGAGTCGGCCCTTAGCATTGGCCCTCAGTGTCGGCCCTCAGCGTCGGCCCCCAGCGCCGGCCCTCAGCGTCGGTCCCCAGCGCCGGCCCTCAGCGTCAGCCTTCAGCGTCGGCCCTCAGCGTCGGCCCTAAAAGATCACTATGCGTTGGCACCAGTGGCCAGGACCCCGCGATTTATGGTCTACTGCCGAACAGTCTGTTTACCCAAATCGCGGGCCGGTCTCAGCCCGATCAACAGTTACCGCTATAAGCGGCCTCCTATCCCGCATCAGTCCAACAACTTACCGTTCGGTGAAGCAGATTCGACGGTTCCAACAGGCCAAGATATACGGGATTCCCAACAGGTATAAAGAGAGGACCCGAGCTCCATAGGGGGAGAGGCTCTCTTGCTCTTTCAGAGAAAAACTTCCACTAGAATAACAAAAATTAAGATTCCTGTTCGACGACTCACTAACTTGGGCGTCGGAGGGTCCTCGCCGGAATTTCCGGCCCAGGACTTTTTCAGGCTCCAGAAGGAAGACGGTGATCTCTCTGCACCCGGTGATCCTAGACTGTCCAACGTTCATCACACGTGATTCGGCCGCAACACCCAACAATCTCTAACTGATCTAATCTTTTGTATGTAAGCATATAGTTCTTTATCCTCTGTAAGTACTGTATAACCAATTTGGCTGCTTTCCAGTGATGTATTCCCGAATTACTTAAATATCTCCCTAATATTCCAATAATGTATGTAATGTATAGACATAGACATACTTGAGTATATATTAGACTCTCTACATGTGATGCATAGGGAATCTTTTGCATCTCTTTTATTTTAAACTTATTCTTAGGGCACTAGTTGAGACTAAACTTGCCTCCTGCAGCAACAAGGGTGTCACTCAGTTTACAATATTTCATGCTGAGTCTTTTAAGAACCCTTTCAATATAGCTCTTTTGTGATAATCCAAAAATACCTCGAGAACAATCCCATTGTATTTGAATCCTAATACAAAAGAGACATTTTCAAGATGTTTCATTTCAATTTTTTTGATAAAAATCTCTTGGTTCATGTAACAAGCCTATATCATTACTGGCCAGCAATATATCATTAACATATAAAACCAGGAAGATGTGCTTACTCCATTAAACTTGTGGTACATGCAATCATTAACTAAATTCACCTCAAAACCAAATGGGATAATAACTTGATGAAATTTATAATACCATTGACAGGAAGCTTGCATGGATTTCTTTAATTTTTAAACCATTTTCTTTGCATCTCTTGATATAAAGTTTTCTGATTGTACCATATGTATTGTTTCATCAATGTCACCATTAAGAAACATCGTG
Organism: Calamus simplicifolius; assembly: GCA_900491605.1. Taxonomy (NCBI): domain Eukaryota; kingdom Viridiplantae; phylum Streptophyta; class Magnoliopsida; order Arecales; family Arecaceae; genus Calamus; species Calamus simplicifolius. Next base: position 34,854 of record UESW01001882.1, on the reverse strand, counting down.
TTTACATTCATAATATAACTCAAGATCAAAATGAGCTACAATTACCATTATAGTTCTAAAAAAGTCTTTTGAAGAAACTAGAGAGAAAGTTTTTTTTATAGTCAATGCCTTTCTTTTGAGTAAAGCACTTTGAAACAAGATGAGCCTTGTATCTTTTCACATTATCCTTTGAGTCCCTCTTGGTCTTAAATATTCATTTTTAACCAATGGGCTTTGCACCTTCAGGTAAAGAGACAAGATCCCAAACGTCATTGTCTTTCGTGGACTTAATCTCTTCATTCATGGCATCAATCCACTTTTGTGAGTTAGAACTTTGCATGGCTTGGTGAAAGTTGATTGGATCATCTTCCATTACTCTAATGTAAGCTTCATGTTATTGGATAAAAATAATATAGTCATCTGGAATTGCAATTTTTTCTCTCTTTAGTGGATTTCCTTAATGGAATTTGCCTTTGAGTTTCTTGAGGTTGTTAAGTTTGCTCTTCAGGAGCAATATCTTGATTTTGAATAGGGAGTTCATCAACATTGTCTTGTTCTGGATTTGTTGTATGAGCAATGTTAGAAATGGAAATGTATTCATTGTTAATAATAAACATAGGAAGAGAAACAAATTCCTCTTCAAAAACAAGATCTCTAACTTTATCTCCCCTCTCAAGCTCAACATCCTAAAAAAATCAAGCATTCCCTATCTCGAAAAAGGATTTAGTCGTAAAGTCATAAAACTTGTAACCCCTTGACCTTTTAGAATATCCAAAAAATAGCAACTAATTATCTATCAAGTTTCCTTTCATTTGGCCTATATGACCTTACCTCGGCTGGACAACCCTAAATATGAAAATGTTTCATGCTAGGCTTCTCGCCTGTCCATAATTCATAAGGAATTTTAGCTACTACTTTAGTTGGTACTCTATTGAGTATGTAAGCTACAGTCTTTATTGCCTCTCCCTATAGTAATTCTAGTAAAGTAGAATGACTAATCATACTACTTACCATGTCTTAAGTGTCCTATTGCGTCTCTTAACGGCACCATTCATGCTAGGGTTACCTGGCATGGTGTATTGTGGGACAATACCACATTCCACTAGGAATTTAGCAAAGGTTCTAGACGTTGTTCATCTGATCCATATATCTGTCGTAGTATTCACCACCATGGTCAAATCTAACAGCTTTAATCCTTTTATTGAGTTGATTTTCAACTTTAGCTTTGAATATTTTGAACACATCTATTGACTAAGACTTCTTATGAATTAGATATAAGTAGCCATAATGGGAGTAGTCATCTATGAACAAAATGAAATATTATTGACCATTCCAAGAGGCGGTAGAGAATGACCCACAAATATCAATGTGAATGAGTTCTAAGATGTCTGTACTTCTGTCGGCACCTAATCTCTTAATGTATGTCTGCTTTCCTATTATGCACTCAATGCAAACTTGAAAGTTCGTTAAATCAAGGGGATCAAGAATTCTATCTAACATAAGTTTCTCAATTCTTTGTCTAGTTATATGACCTAAACACTTATGCTATAATATAGCAGAACTCTCATGGGTTAATTTTCATTTAGTACCACATGAACTTAAATGCAAGGTTTTATTAAATGAGGTAACAATATCAAGCAAATATAGGTTAACATGAAAAGATAAAGAACTGACACTAATAAGATTTGAATCTTGACATAAACTGATCTTACTATTTCTAAATAAACAAGAGTAACTAAACTTGTCCAATAAAGAAACAAAAATCAAATTCCATCTAAATGATGGTATGGCATATGCTTCATTCAAATCTAAATAATAACTAGTCTTTAATAATAACCTAAAAGTTCATATTGCTTCAACTTCAACTAATTTGTCATCACCCATATAGATGTATTTTTTAGTATCAATTGGCATTCGACAACTTAGGCAATCATAGACACACTTATGTGAATCTATCCATCAAGTGTGTCTAGGCATAGAAGTTAAATTAACCTTAGAAAAAATCAAATTAAGAAGCGTACCTTTTTTTTTGCACGCCAAGCGTAATACTTGGTACAATTTTTCTTCATATAATCCTTACTTTTGCAAAAGAAACAAGTAATTTGTTTCTTTTGTGGTGGGGCAATTGCACCTTCTTTATCTTTTTTTTCTTTTCTTATTCTTGTCTTTAGAAGTAGTTGCCAAGTGAGCACTTTTAGTCTTCTCTTGTTTCAATCTTTCCTCTTCTTGCACATAGTATGAAATGAGCCCATTAAGAGTCCATTTGTCCTTTTGGTAGTTGTAACTAACTTTGAATTAACTAAATTGTGCAGAAAGAGATATCAAAATCAAGTGCACAAGTAAGTCCTAAGACAACTCTAACTTTAGTGCCTTAAATTTTGAAATAAGATGAGACATCTCTATGATGTACTCCCTTATGTTCCCTTGTCCTTTATACTTCATTGTAACAAGACTAGCTAATAGTGTGCTAGTTTCAGACTTTTTAATTTTGGCAAAATCCTTTTCAATTTTTCAAGGAACAACTTGGCATTAGCCTCTTCAGATATAGCACCCCTAAATGTTTATGGAATTACACGCTTCATGATCATAAGACTCATACAATTAGAACGTTTCCATTTTTCAAAGTTCCTTTTATCCTCAATGGAACTTTCTTGCATAAGATCAGTGGGTCGTTCCTCTTGAAGTGCAAGGTCTAGATCCATATGTCCGAGAACAATCATAACATTCTCTTTCCAATTTTTGAAGTTTGTGCCATTTAACATAGGTATGAAATTTATATAATTTATATTTGCAGATATTGTAGAAGCAGAGGGATTGACTAAACAAAGAACAAAATAAAAATACAATTAAGTTCACAATCCACACACACACACATATGTAATTTAAGCAATAAATTCAAATATTAGTGGGGTCCATCAAAAAGATACCTAGCACAACATTGGCATTCAATTTTTGGATAGAAATATCAATTTGTAAGCAATACCCTTAGTGTAGTAATCAAATATTGATAATCAATCCTATCAAACAACAAGCCTTTCTTTGGATCGCCTTATTGCTCACATAGAAAACTTAGTAATCATCGCACATTTATTACCATAGGTATGTTCAAAACTAGACCAAATAATAACCTTTCTTTGGGCCAATCACTATTCACATAAATTACAAACATACAATTGTCTTGATATTTCAAATAAATTAATTTATACAAGAGAGGTTACTTTGGTAACATGATATTTCAATTAAATTAATTTAGAATATCAGACATTATGAGAGGTAGAATTTTTATATGAGTTTCCTTCAAAATAATTTGTTTGAATTTCAAACCATAAATAACACGTCCATCCTTAGCGTAGTGGTCTTGGAATCTCTCTAAAAGTTAGATCTTTGGTTCAAGATCCATCGTTGCAAATAACTAGTTTTTTTATTTAACTTTATAAAATTCCAAAAAATATACCAAGTGTAAACCATTGCAAGTAACTGATTTTTATTTAAACTTAAATTTAAATAAAAGCAACAGTAACAAACTGGATTTATTTGTTTGAAACTTCAAATTCATTGGATTCAAATCCATACGAAATAAGATGTCATTAATTCCACTAACTTAGTCCATATAAGATCACTTCAAAAGAAATAATTCTTTAGATAACTTACAATACATAATTAATAATATATGTAGGCTCATATATTAAATAAATTTGTCTTTAAAGTTTACTAACCCTCACTCTATGTACAAGTATAGGATACAGTAAAACATAAAATACCAATGTATTTTGATAGATAAATTCAAATATCTTTTTAAATATATATAATATTCATCACAAACAAACCCTAAAAGGCAATAACCAAATTCAAGTGGTGGTCTTTTTCCATAAAATATTCAATGTTTATAATAGAGATTGATCAAAATAATTATATCCATAAATCTGCAAAAAAATGATAACTTAGAAAAAGACTAATATGTAACTAAAAGCTAAAATTTAAGTCTTATTTATATCTAATGACTATAGATAGATATCATTAATGAATAATAAAAAAAAGATAATACATACCCCATAGTAGATATAATTATAAAAAAATTAGAAAAATAATTATCTAACACGATAGCAGGGCTCTAATTAAGTTTATATCTATCAATAAGTCTTACTTGTCTATCGTTATTGCTTGAATGTACGACCAAGAAAATATAGAGCAAAAATAATAATATTTCAATACATCCTATGAAAACTACAAACCATAATAAATAAATAAAATATATAGTTTCTTACAAAAGGCATCGATGATCCTAACTATAAGGCACAAAAGTAATCAATGCATTGAAAAGAAAAATCTATTAAACATCCAATATCCAACCAAACAATGAACCAAATCAATCTCATATATTATAATCAATGATTTAAATTTTCAAATTATATAGTACATGAAATATTTCAACTCAATTTTACTTCTAATGTTCATATTGTACTCACTTAATATATAAATAAGTGCCTTCAAGATACAAAATACTTTTAAAAAATTTATCCAAATATTTTTTAATATATACCAATTAAATTTGCCTACATAAATAATATAAACCAAATGAAAACACAGCAACATGCTATTAAAATCATTCATTTTGCATCAATTTCAATGCTTAAAAATAAAATATAAAAAATGACGTCTACCTTTTTTTTATCAGGTTCTTGGACTCAGTTTAGCTATATTTAAGTTTGATCCACTAAGATAGTGAATCCTATTTGCAGAATTCCAGCTATCTAAAATCAATGAATTTTAATTAAACTCGTATTCAATTATTATAATATGATCAGATTGAGTTATTGCGTTTTCAAATATCATGCACGTTCACAGTTTATATTCAAAATATGCGCATGACCTGCTGACGGCCGCCATGTTTTATGCACGAATCCTAAAGCAAACCGGCTTCACATCTCAGTCACTCATATTCCTTTTTTATTTTAAAAAAATATTTTTTATGTTGTTTACGTCGCGGAGTGATTGCTCTGGAATTTTATCGAGTCGGTTGATAACTAAAAAGCGTCCAATCGAAGGAAGATGGAGGACGAGGGTCTAACAACCTTGCCTTTTTATATTGTCGACATTTATTCCCGTTAAGTTTGGAAGGTCCCCGTGTTAACTTTGGAGGGGCCCCGCTGGCCATGCTTTTCCGTCCTAACTCCGTAAACGGAGAATCTTTCATCCCATATTCATAGTAAATAATAAATTTCAATCTCACCTCCACCTCCGGCATTTATAAACTTTCAGCTAAAATTTATGGAAATAATTTTATATGTATCAAAATATATAAAATATTTATAAAGAATGCAGAAATGGGATGAATGGAATAGGACTCTATTTATTTTTTTCTATTCTGTTACCGTTAATAAAGCTAAAAATAACCTTCATCTTTATCTCTATAAAAAAAATTTTCATCCAAAATGAAACTCCACTTTATCAATTAAAATTATATCCTTACGCTTTAGCATTTGTTTTGCTATTCTTAACATTTATTGTTACTTGGAAGAGCCATTCTATTGATGCTTTCTCCATCCATCTTTGCAAATGATTTTTTTTTTTAATTTCCATCGATATCCAAATGGATGATGATAAATTCTTATTCTTATTTTATCTCTTTCAATCCCTGCACCATCTACCTTTCCCTCACCCAATGATATATGGAGAGAGAAAGAAAGAAGTATATACATATATATATATATATATATATATATATATATATATATATATATATATATATAAGTAAATTTAGTTGTATTTAAATATAGTTAAGCACATAATAATTTGATTACCTTTTTAACCCTTGATTCATGTGGATTCTAAAATCATTCCATCTTTTTTACTTTTTCTATCATTAAAATTCGTAAATAGTAAGATAGATTCGATCATTTTTTAATAGTTTCGCAATCCTAAAAGGGATAAAATTTGGATTTGTAATGTAGATTCGATCACCTTCCCAATAGTTTCACGGATCCTCGTAATTTCATGAATTTCAAAGATAAAAAATAAATAAAAAAGAGGGAACGGCTCGATTTCCATGTGAATCTAAATTTAAGGGAGGATAAGGTGACTCTACATTCAAATGTAGTTGAATTCCAATGCCATCCTTTTTTTTAAATCTTTAAGATTTATGAATTATGTAAATCCAATTATGGGATCAATGCCTTGGCTACGTTGTAGCCAAGTCTACCCTCATTTCTTCTCTCTCTCTCTCTCTATATATATATAATTTGACTATATTAAAATGTAGCCAAGTTTATAATCATTTTTTTCATCATTGAATTCATACAGAACCTAGAGTCACTATATTTTTTTTTTTTATTTTTAAGATTAGCAAACTATTTAAATTTAAATTTAATTATATTCAATAGATAGAATTAGAAATAATCACATAAAAGAAATGATAGGAGTAACCCTAATTGAAGATAAAATGAGAGAAAATTGATTATGATGGTTTGAACATCTACAACAAAGACCTTTAGATGCCCTTGTTAGAAAGAGTAATCTTTTAACAATCCATGGTAAGGATAGAGGTAGAGATAGACCTAAACTAATATGAAAAGAAATAATTAAAAAATGCGCGGGCCTCTTCGGCGGTGAAGGAGTACAAGAAATCCACCGAATTCGCCGACGAACGCAGGACGGCCTGTGCCGATGCATTTCAGCTGGGCGAAGATGAGGTGCGGGCTAAGGTTGCCCAGGCTTATCCTGACCTGGACCTGTCGTGCCTGGACGCCGAACATTATGAAGCGTACACCCCGGGGGTCGAGGAGGACGAGTATGGAAAAATATCTGATGTCGACCTCAAAGCTATTCTGGGAGTCGATGCAACTACCGACGTATCCGTCGTGACACCTTCGAGAAGGGGGGGCCAAGCAATGCCCCTGCTGATGCGGCCGCAGGAGATGCTGGGATTGACCCCAAGTCCTGACCCTTTGGGGGACTATATGTGCTTTTTCTTTCTTTTGTCTTGTAGTTCAACTAGAAATCAATAAATGGATCAACCGTTTTTCATTTGTTTGTCTTCCCTAGATGGTTTCTTGTCTCGAATTTTGGAGGAACATCCTAGTAGAGGCCAAGGCATAGGGATTGTCTCGACGAAAAGGTCGGATGACAACGTAGCCTGGTAAAAAAGGAGGTTGAGAGATGATTTAATTCGGCTTAGGCCGAATGAAGTGGTGGTTCGACCAAGTCCGAAGAATGAGATAGCTTTTTTAGGGCCGAGGGACAAAGTAGCTCGGCTAGGGTCGAGGAACGAAATGGCTCGGCTAGGGCCGAGTGACAAAGTAGCTCGGCTAGGGTCGAGGGACGAAATGGCTCGGCTAGGGCCGAGGGATAAAGTAGCTTGGCTAGGGCCGAGGGACGAAATAGCTCGGCTAGGGCCGAGGGACGAAGTAGCTCGGCTAGGGCCGAGGGATGAAATGGCTTAGCTAGGGCCGAGGGACAAAGTAATTCGGCTAGGGCCGAGGGAGCTCGTTTGATCAGTGATCAAACTGAGATTGCATCTTTGATGAAAAGAGGGGAGTTCGTCCCTGAACTGGGGGTTCGCTGAATCATCGCTGCCATCTCCTTATCCCTATTTATTACCCCTACCAGTGTTTTGGCTTTTCCAAGGTGGGTCAACTTTCGTTTCACCGAAGTAGGCGGTATAGCCCTGTGGCTAGCAAAAGGTCACCGGCAACTTCTGGCAAGCTTTTATTATGTTGACCTTTTCCAACATAAGTCGCTTTGGCGTGCGATGTTAGTGCTCGTTTGCCATTGGGGATGTCGTTTTCGTATGACGATCTCTCGGATCTGCCAGTATCCGCAAGGTCGGCGGATGATTTTATGCATTAAAAGCTTGTGATCCGGGGTCAGAAGCAATCTTTTGGCATGCGTCATGGTTCGGGCGACGTGCCTGGCGCGCACTGGAGGGCGTTGTTTTCATTTCAGGAGGCCATGTGGTGGCGTAGGCTTGGCGTTTTAAGTCCCGGGGCTTTCTGATAGCTGCTCTCGGCTGGTCTCTGCTTATAAAAAAGAGGGAAAGAGGGGTGTGTTGGGCCATCCCGAAATTTTCTTGAGAGTTTCCACGATGCCCATCTCTTTGGGGTTTCGAGTGGAAGGACCGAGCTTTCTTTTTGTGAGCCGTTTTCTCCCAGATAATTAGGGTGATGAAGGAGCCGTTGGAGAGTGGCTCGCCCTCAGGGGATGAGTCCCGGAGATCATATGGAGAGTGCACAGGAGGGCCGCAGAGATCACACGGAGAGCGCACATATGCACTTCCTGTGTGTCCTTTATGGCTAGCTAAGGGGGGCACAGGGCAGGAAGTGTATCGACATCCCCGTAGCACGCACGGAGCTTCCCTCCTCCGTCGGTCTGGATTCTCGTCCCTTCTCTGAGGGGAATCCTTGCCACGGGGAGGAGAAGATGGGAGCAACGCGGGACTGATGGTCCCCGAGCTCTCTCAATCGGGCAGCAGTCTGTGATCCAGCATCCCACCCAAGGGGAGCTAGTTGGTTTGCCCGGGTCCTCAGAATCAGCATCCACGGGTCATGCCTCCTTTTGGACCTCTTAGTTCATCCGGAGGGGCCGTGGAAGGTCGGCTTCGCCAACTATCCGGCTATCCGGGCGAGCTGATTGGTTCATGGTTTGTCTGATTTTTTGGGCCAGATGCCGAAGTATCGTTGTTAACCGAATCTGCTTTGGTGCAGTTTGCCCAGGTTTTGTACCCGTCTTTATTTTATGCATTTCAATGCTCTTGTAATGCCTCTCAGGCGGTTGTAATCGGTTTCGATGGCAATGAAATAAAGAAAGTTTTGTTCTTTTTCTTAATTTCTATTTCTTTTGCGCCAAGAGTTATTTGTTGTTGGCGACAAGGCATAAGGACATCTCATTCATTTTGGATGAGGATCCCGCTCTATCCGAGCCAATCGGGGCTTGTAAGCTGCCCGAATCCAGACAAAAATTTGGAGACTGTTCGATGGTAAAACATATTCCTTGACCCTGGCCGAAGCTTGGAGATTTATTACTCGACCTTATCGGGGTTCGGAGATTTGTAGCCCGGCCTTGCCGAGGTTCGAAGGATGGTTACTCGGCCCAGCCGAGGTTCGGAGAATGGTTACTCGGCCCAGCCGAGGTTCGAAGGTTTAGAGCTTGGAGAGATGACTTAGCCGCCACTGTGAGTCATGATACCTAGCCCCTGTGAGGCTTGGTGAGGAGTGTCAAGGCGGAATGGGCGGCGCATGGGTACGCCCATCATTTATGATTTGGCCACTCATGAGGGAGTGAATTTATCGTCAGGTGCCGACGCTCTTTCTTTTTCGCATTTTCTAAAGGGCGACCGATTTAAGAGAGCTTGGGGGAGTATTGAGGGCATTTACTGCGAGGGCCCGGCAGATCGGGAGGTACCTCATCTCTAGAGAAGGAGGGGGGTTTCCGAACAGTTCGTCGACATTTACCGATCTTGCTCGGGAAGGGTCGTGGCCCTTCGGGTCCTGTGGCCGCCAGTTAAAGCGGCAACACATGGCAAATTCCCATGGGTCGGTATTTATGACCCGACTGATCGAGATACTCGCTTGAGGAGTATAAATACGGATGAGTGGGGTGCTTGTGTTACCATCCTTTGGTTTAGTCTTCAAACAACTTCTGATATGGCTTCTCAAGATGGGGGACAATCGTCCAACGGCGGTCGTGGAGGTTCTCAGGGGAATCGCACTGCCATGCTGGTCGATGCCATGTCCTTGGCGTCCGCTTTTGCAAGCCATGAACGGCTCGAAAAGGCAGTTGAAGAGTACCTCACCGTTTCCGTGAGGGAGACAAAAGCCCTTCGCCTGGTGGTGGACCGGCAGAAGGAGGAGATAGCGTCCCTCCACCAACGGGTCGCCGAGCTGTCCCGGCGTTTGGAGGGCCCGGCAACTCCCGGGGAAGATAGTAAGCTCCTGTGAGGGCTCTTTTTACTTTTTCTTTTTCACTGTTGTTGTTTTTTCTTCTTCAGTCAATGAAAATAAAGATTTTGCATCTGGTGCATCTGCTGTTGTCTCCAAACATTTGCCGACGTTGATTGAGATTTATCAACTGCCCGAGTTCGAGCTAAGTTTTAGGAGATCGCAGTTGGGTTTAGTCAGGGCACGTAAGCTACCCGAATCCAAACATAGTTTAGAAGGATGGTTAGGTCGGTCGGGGCTTGTCAGCTGCCCGAATCCGAACCAAGTTTTCGGGGGTCGTTGGTCTCTGTTTGGACCAGTGGTGGTCCTTAGAAGGAGATCCTTTACTTCCGCCGGAGTATCGGGAGGTTTTTATTTTGGAGTATCCGAGAGGTCACTCGGCTTCAAACGATGCCTTGGGGCGTGGCTAAAGTGCGAAGACTTTGCTCATTTGGCCGAGGATTCGAGCATCGGGCGTGGCCAGGGCGCAGGAATATCGCTCGGTTGGCTCGAGGAATTCGATAGTCAAGGACGTTCTTCGGCTTTGGCCGAGATTTCTAGTAGCAGAATATACCCCTTGACTTCGGCCAAGGCTTACACACTCCGGTTTGGCCGGGGCTTCAGAGATTGTGGCCCCGTCTAGGTTCGGGGATAAAATGTTCGGCCTATCCGAGGTTCGGGGACTTCGTTGCTTGGCCCTGCTGGGGTTCAGAGATTAGTTGCTCGGCCCTGCCGAGGTTCGGAGATTAGTTGCTCGGCCCAGCCGAGGTTCAGAGATTAGTTGCTTGGCCCAGCCGAGGTTTGAAGATTAGTTGCTCGGCCCAACCGGGGTTCGGAGATTAGTTGCTCGGCCCTGCGGTGGTTTGGAGATTAGTTGCTCGGCCCAGCCGCGGTTCGGAGATTAGTTGCTCGGCCCAGCCGAGGTTCGGAGATTAGTTGCTCGGCCTAGCCGAGGTTCGGAGATTGGTTGCTCGGCCCTACCGAGGTTCGGAGATTAGTTGCTCGGCCCTGCCCAGATTGGGAGATTTGTTGCTCGGCCCAGCCGAGGTTCAAAGATTTGTTGCTCGGCCCAGCCGAGGTTTAGAGATTTATTGCTCGGCCCAGCCGAGGTTCGGAGATTTGTTGCTCGGCCCAGCTGAGGTTCGGAGATTAGTTGCTCGGCCCTGCCGAGGTTCAGAGATTTGTTGCTCGACCCAGCTGTTGCTCGGCCCTGCCGAGGTTCGGAGATTAGTTGCTCGGCCCTGCCAAGGTTCGGAGATTTGTTGCTCGGCCCTGCCGAGGTTCGGAGATTTGTTGCTCGGCCCTGCCGATGTTCGGAGATTTGTTGCTCGGCCATCTTTCAACATTTTTCGATCTAAAATATTAGAGCAACTAAGCCCTAGCCTATGTGGTTTCTTAGCCACAAAGATCCTTTATCTTTACTATTTTGAAGGATCTTCCTTCAAGTTTAGTTTAACATGCAAATCCCTTCATGAAAATTTCTACTTTTTTACATGAAAATGTATCCTAGCTTCACTTTATTTTTCATTTAGTTATTACTATCTCTACCTAAATTGCATCATTCCACTTCATCCCCCATCAAACGTTGTATTTGTTTCTCCAAAATGGTCACTTAATTGTGAGCTGCTTGGACCTACTCGTTCCAAGCTGCAAGTCAGGATGCTCATTAATCCATGTTCTCGATGATTCTTTTTTGACGTAATTCTTTACTTTGTTCTGGTTAGTGCAACTTCTTTTCCATCTTTTCCATGAATGATGTGATGCATTGTTCCCACCTTCTATTAGCTGTTGGGCCGAATGCGTTATTGAGAAGGTAATATGATGGAGGCATCATCAATCATTTCGAATAAATAATGCTAGAATATACTAGACTTAAGGTTTTAAATAAACTCCTCCAAGATTTAGACACAATATCCTCCATTTATAGGGGAATGCGAATGTTGGATTATAGTCTAGCAATTATAAGACCAACTAATTAAATATGGGTGGCCAACATGGTAATGCACGAGAGAAATGAGTCTCATTTCAGCTCGATCAACTAATGCTGATTAGTGCTTGAATAGGGAAACACAAATATAGACACTGTTTGACTAAAAAAGTCAAATGCACCAAGCAAAAGATTAGCATTTACATGACCTATATTAGGTCACTGATATAGATCTTATGGTTAAGGTTAATATCATATGGTTAAGATGAGTAATAGGTTCAAAGTCTAGATTTTTTTGGGGGGCTTCTTGCATGATGATAATAATTGCTATTTTTGTACTTTAGATAAATGAGAAAACTAGTCTAGCATAGATGCTGCAGAGATCAAATTTGACAAGGTGGGTAAGCATGCTAGGTGTGGTTAAAGTTTAAGAAGGTCAATATGAAAGCTTGGCAAGCTGGGTGTGGGTCAACAGGGTCAACCTGCTGCTAAGCAACTGACAAAATGCAGCCAGAACATGGATAGCTAAAGCTATATTTCTTTAACATAGATACTTGATCTAACTTTTAATCAACCTGATCTGACCGGTACCAATTACTCTGTCACTTCCGATCAAGACCTAATTAAAAAAAAAAATAGTTCTTATAACAATCCATTCCAAACAACAATCATTATCATCATCATTATAAAAATGAGTAATACCATTTATGATTGTCTTGTCTGTCTTTTTCAACTTCTAAGGTCCTCTTTATTAAGATTTATGATATTGAGCTGAACTTGATAATTAGATTAGATGAGAAGAGATACACTAATTACTAATATATAGGACCGATACGGTGGTCTGAGATTATTCGATCCATATACTAAATCAAAAGGTTAAACCATTCCGATTTCAAGCTAGTTTAGCTCGATTTGATTTGAACTGCCTAGTTTAGGATAATTTAACTAATCTTACTCTTCATATTTCTTCATTCTCATTCATCAAGCATTCTGATTTAATGTATTTGATTTTATATTAAGATATTAACTGATACTTCTTGGAGGACTATAATAAAGCAGAAATAATTCATTTGTATTATTCAATTTTGTTTAAAAATGAAGTTTTGCCTGAAACATTATGTACACGTACATATATATACATTGATTAAAAGATAGCTATAAATAAGTAAGGGATTATGCCATGATTTCAAAAATTTAGGGCGCTATAAATAAATGTATACATTTGTTTTTATAATGCGGTGATGAGTGGGATTGACACTGGTCTATTCATTTTATTTTTCTTATAAGAGCGTGCATTCTTAAGTCTTGTGTTCATGGGCGACAACAGGCTACAAGTCTCATTTGGCCATTGGGTTTATTATTCGTATTATTTCAGGATGGACCTTCATTCCTGGCAAGTTACCACCCTAATTAAATTGTGTTGACATGCCAAAGCTGGTGGACTGACTGGAGCACCCATGAACCACATCCTATATTCTTTTGTATTTTTGATTTGTGGTTAAGATTTTTCAACCTGACAGAAATTATTCCTTTTGCCCAGATTTCTACAATTGAAATCGTGTAAAACTTCGCTACTGATGGAGCCTCTTTTGGTGGCGACTCAGTGTACCACAATGGTGTAAGCTTCCCTAATCAATGCACATTCTCAAATTAATTATTGCATTCTTAGTCTATTTAGATTAAGACAAAGCAAGATCATAAGAATCTTGGCCTTCATGGGGTCAAGTGACAGGCACAGCAGCCTACGAGAAGTAATCTTACTAAAAAGTAGTTTCTATTATTTAGAATTTAGAAATCAATTAGAAACTCAAGTAACCATAATAATAATAATATATTAATTAATCAATTGGAGCATGCATTTAAATTAACGTATAAAAAAGTTAAATTAAAATGACAACTCCATTTTTACTAAAAACACAACTAGATGCTTATTAATAATAACATTACAACATCCAAACGATAATGTCCATATAATTACAACATCATTGGTATTATCACCCAATACAATAATGTGTCAAATTATTTTTCTTTTTAGCACAAGCACATTATAAGTGCAACCTTATTGATAATCTCACATAAGTAGTTTATTATTTTAATTTATCACACATACATGTGCATACACAGGTAGCATATAGATATACATGCATACTCACACATGGCAATAGACATCTTGATGATGAATTTTTGGAGACCGATAGGAATGCTCAAATCTTCTTGTAATGATGAGCGAATCAGCTTGATTGGTAAACCCCTCAAGATGGTGATTATTGCCAATTTTCAAAGAGAGATGCATCAATCTTGTTTAAATCTAGCAAAGAAAAAGTAAAGAATGTGAAATCTGGTGACTAAATTTTAGCAAAATTATGAATATTTTCTTCATATGTTGACTCTTCTAATGAAGGAAGTTTGTTAGATCTAAGAAAATTAAGACAGCAAAACATCAAACCATAAGCCAATGATCAAGTACGAATGCTTTGAAAATTATCAATAAAAAAATCTCATAAATCTCTTTTTTATGGAAAAGTGAGGGAAATTTTTTTCCAAAAAAACTAATTAAAATCAATATAAGTTATTTGTTGTTTAAGCCCAGATAGAAATTATCATAAATTTCACTTTAGTAAATTATGCATAATAAAACTCTTTTGTACCTCGACATAATGCAAAACTGGATAATGATGAAATGCTGACAAAAGATGTTCATAATACCATTGGAGCATTAGAACGTGCGTGCATATGATAGGCATCTATAAATATATATATAGTTACATATGTGTGTTTATATATTTATGTATCCATTCATGGATTATATACATGAACAAATGCATGCATACAAATGAATATTTATCAGCACATGTAGGTGGATATGTGTGAGAATTGAGTTTCATTTGCACGCTTTCTCTCTTTGAAGGATCTCAAAAGCATTTCACTTATTTATTAAGCTTATGTGCACACTTGTTCTATAAATTTCTAAATTTTAAAGAATTGATTTGGCCAGATCATGAAGTAGTCTAAAAAGTAAGCAATAAGATCTTTTTATAATTAGCTTTAAGGAATTGTTTGTAAACCAAGGAGATTTTTGTTAAAAAAGATGGTTTTTTTCTAAGAATTCCTTCACAAAGAAAATTGATAACCTATTATACACATCTGAAACTTAAAGGATTGCTAGAAAAAATCCAAAACATATGGAAGAACTGGAGGATTAAAACAACCACGCTAACGTCAAAAGAGTCTGAGACCAACTAGTGACTACGGTGTCCTATCAACTATGGGCTAAAAGAAACTTTAGAATCTTTCTTTCAAAAATGTCCTCTAGCATATATTGCTGTTCTTCTCAAGGCCCTATATATTTCTTCAGGCATGAGCTCACCTCGTTTCCATTGAAAATTGCATCATAGAGTCATCGCTCTCTGTTGCAGTCCCTATCCCTTATCTTGGGTAGGGCTTCCAAGGCATAGATAGGATGTGCCTCTTTTAAAAGATCACTGACAGTTGACAAGCGATAGATCTTCTGCTATCTGTTTCTTTCATTATTATTATTATTTTTTAATTCCTCACCTCTTGTCCTCTGTAACTATGTAATTTTGTAATTATTATTACCTTAATAAATAAAATGACAGGGTGTCCAAAACTTCTCCACTTTTCCATATCATTTAAAAAAAAAAATTAAAAAAAAAGCTTAAGTGCGCGGTGCGATTGACTCCAACCAGTGAGAGTATTTCCTCGTATACATCCTTTAGCTTGAGAGCAATGGTTGTTTTCGTCAAAATTAAGATCCACGGCCAACTAACCACTCATGTTTCGAGGATGAAATAGAATCTTTAGATTATTTCCGTTAAGAAATAGAACCTTTAGATTATCGTGCATGATCATCTTTGCACTCAAACAGGGCTTCAAAATGAACTACTGGAGCAACAGGGCCTCGACAACTGATTTGAGAAAAGAGAAAAATTATGATGGAATTGGGACATGAAAAATAGAACAAAAAAAAGGAAGAAAAATTAAAATTCTCGATTGAAAAGCATGACTTAATAGAGGAAAGCATAAGCTGAATAAAATACTAACCTTTCAGGAAGACTGCCTCAGAGTCTTTATTGTCCCATTCTGCAATCTAAGCATGATTCGGGGGATGTGTTGAACCTTCTGTCGCTCCTCCACGTTCCCACTTCCTCCACTTATTCTCTCTATGAACTCCTCTGGCATCTGCCCCAAGTGCAAGACTTGGAGGCTTGTTAGATGTTCAATGCCCTGAGGTAGCAGCTTCTTTCCTCTGCAGCACCGCAGGAACAAGAAAGACAGGTTTGGCAATGCCCCTTCCTCCATGATTATTGAATCGAGCTGGTTCGAACCACCCAACAAGAGGGTCTTGAGTTTAGGAAAGTCTCCTGCATGGAAGCACATCTCCTGCCCCTCATACGCCTCCTTTATCCGTAGATCGACCAAATTAGGCAGCGCACGCAGCAAAGGCATTGGGTCTTCTCTCAAGCTAGACCAATGCAAACTCAACCGCCGAAGGCCCGTTAGAGATCCCAACCAGCGAGGAAGCACCCCATGTTCCAGTCGTCCTTCTAAATGAAGCTTCTTGTAGAGGAACAGTGGTGGCTTTAGATTTTCCAACTGCAGTGACTCTCCTTTGTCGCCAGCTATAATGTCCAGGTTGACCAGGTGGCTCATCTTTGATATGGAGGAACAGATCTCCACTGAATCCTTGCCTCTTACTCTGGTTATTCTCAAGGTTCTCAGTTGTGTGAGATTGCCCATGTGTTGGACCATGTCGTCATCTGCTTCAACTGATTGCAGACTCTGCAAGTTCTTCAAATTCCATATCCCTTTGGGTGCTTTAACACAAGGAAAACTACCCAGCTCATAAAATTCTGGATAACTACTTTGCGCAAACAAATGCCGCAGATTCCTGAGTTGAGTAATCCCATCGGGCAGCTCCTCAATATTACTGTGACATACATCTAAGGTTTGTAGCTTTCGCAGCCTTCCCAAGGATCTAGGAAGCTTCTTCACCAAGGTTCTCCTCAAACCCAGGTAATGCAAGTTGAATAAAATGGTCACTCGTCTGGAACAACCTCAATGGGAGCACGTTCTAGATCCAAAACCCTCAAAAGCCTAAAGCTACTTGCCGCTGTAGTCAATGACTTCCAAGAGAAACTAGTCATGTCAAACATGAAGAGAGAGCGAACATTGGACATATCTCTCTGTGATTGTGAATCATTGATGCCTTTCTGAATTGAGATGCGACGAGCTTTGCCAATCAATTCGGCTTCATCATCACTATAAACCATGCCGAAGAATTCCTGTTTAGATATTGTCAAAGTTAAATCTCTCACAAGATCATGCATTCGGCATAACTTCACTCTATCAAAAAAATTCCTTCGGACAACTTGAAGCATACATCGATGAATAAGCTCATTGAGGTTTCTCTCTGCCTCCTGTTCTTCTGATATTCCTTTCCTTTTCTGAACAAAACCTTCTGCAACCCATAACCGGATTAGCTTCTTCCTCTTTATGAGATGATCCTCTGGAAACATGCTACAATATAAGAAGCAGTTTCGTAGATGATAAGGGAGATCTTTGAAACTGAGATGCAATATTTTTCACCCTTTCGGACATCGGCATGTCAGAGTCTTCCCAATTGAAGCCCTCATAGAATTCGCTCCATTCCAATTCCTCTCTCTTTCGATATGACAGTGCGCTGCCTGCGGCCACAATGGCAAGAGGTAAGCCGTAGCATCTCCCCAAGATCTTTCTCGCCCAGTACTCAAGATTTGGAGGGCAACTTTTGTCCGGATATTTCTGGAATGCTTTGTTACAGAAGAGAACCCATGAGTCGTCCTCTTGCAGATGCTGTAGTTCGAGAACACGGCCTGGAGCTGCTATGTCTGCTACGTGTTGATGCCGAGTTGTTAGGACAATTCTACTTCCACATTTACAATCTACCAGCTTTGGCTTATTTCTTCATGCCAACGATTTGCGTACCATACATCATCTAAGACAATAAGATACCTCTTCTGTTGCAAATAACCGCGAAGTTTCTCTGCCAGTCTGTCCCCAGGCAGTGTGTCAATGTTGGGTGGATGACTGTCATCATTTCCCTTGAATAAGTTTTCTATGATTCTTCTTGTTAGATCTTCGGCTGTATATTCTTGGGAGACAGTCACCCATGCTCTGCAATCAAAATGTCGCTTTACTTCTTGACTCTTGTAGACTTCATCAACAAGAGTGGTCTTTCCCAGTCCACCCATCCCCCATACTGAAACTATGGTGCGTGATGGCTCTTTATCAATCAGCCACCCAACTATTTGCTTCTTGTGTTCCTTAATGCCCACAATCTCATCTTCGTCAAGGAAGTAAGGAACGTCCGTACGGTGTCGATGCCTTTCAGCAGAATCATCTGGGTGACTCGTCCTCTCATCGATACCATAACTTTGTTTCAAATTTGAAAGTTTGTCAAGTATTTCCTGAACTTCTTGTAACTTGTTTCGGATACCACGCCAGGCCATGATATGCTTGCATTGTCTGAAAGCTGTGTGGAGCGAACCACAGAATCCACGCCGATGTTGCTCTCCCACTAGATAGTGTATTCATCGATGATGTCTTCGAGCTGGAAGATCACGTCCCTTAGAATCTTCACCCACTCGTGCCATCGTTGGTCAGAATCTTTCCTTCTATCCACATCTTTTATGTAGGCTTTCATGAGATCAAACTCACACTTGATTGATTTCAGTTTGCTGTGTACTTCTTTCCATGGTGAAGCAGCTTTGAGCAGTTGGGAACAAGCAGGTACGAGTGCTTCTTTAGCGATGCCAGACCCTATCTTTGCGATCGCAGTCATTACGAGAACTTCTGCCATGTTTGAGCTACCTGATCTCAGGGAAGTTGTGTGTGATTATGGGAACCTGAAGGTTAATTAGGACATCAGCTTAATTTGAAGGTGAAGGAGAATTCCTCTTCCTTGTTTTTCCCTTTGGTCACATGGATGTATGATGAAAGCATGCATCGGTTCCTTTCCTTTAAAACATTTTCCTGCTTAAAAGAAAGCTATGCCATTTAGCAAAGTACAATTTAAAATTGGTGATATCTAGCTTTAGATTTTGGAATTTATTGTCGACTTCTCTGAGAAAATTAAGAAGGAAAGGAGCTTGAAAAAAGGAAAAGAAATTACGAACAGAAAGAATACTGAAGCTCAAGAATATTGAAGTACCTTGTGTTTCTCTCCGCCTCCATGGGAGGTCGCCCGGTGGCTGCAATAATTCCACCTGATAACGCACATTTGTCGCCCTAGCCCTCTCTCAATTATTGGACCCTAGACGCTTGCCCATCTTGACCCTGGCATAGATAAAAATTGCATAAACTTGCCATCCTAAGCCTTTCCCAATTATTGGAGCTTGGTGAGCATTCAATTAGTTTGATATATTCAATTTAAAATTATACAAAACCGATCAAACCATTTTTTTAAAAAATATAATCGAATCAAATCAAATTATTTTAAAAAATCAAACTGATCAAACCAAAATATACTAATTTGATTCGATCGATATTTTCTTGTTATGAGTTTATTACTTGTACTTTAAGCTTAAAAACTTTAAATATGTATTTTTAACCCTTTTTTAGGTTTTTGAATTGAAATTTTTATTTATAGGCCATTCCTTTAGCTTTTTGGACTAAAAGCAATGGAACCATGTTTTATGAATTTGACTTCAATAGTTGGGAGAACTTCTAATACCACAAGATTCTCCAAGGTTTGAATCTTCTGCTATGCATGCTTTGCACTGCTAAGAACTATACACAGCTAAATGGCTACCATATCAGCTCATATTGGAAACAGAGACCTCTTACCCATCTTCAAAATAGAGAACATCTTGTTAATGTGCCAAGTGTGTATAGTTCTATTTGGTACCACATGTTGACCATAGAGAGTTAAAAAGTCTTTAGATTCACGCTTATCCTCTGCTCTTTGATATGGTCGATTTATAGAATTCATGATTCATGGTCTCGTGACATCCCATTCTAGACCACGACTTCAAGTTAGATATTTCTTGCTTTCTTTTAGCTTTCTTGCTTTCTTTTTAGCTCGAAGAAGGTATTTACAATCTAACGAAGAGCATAGCTCAAAAATATGTCTTCACTGCCAGATTAACATGAGGTGGATAATTTGCACCCAATAGCTTTGGCTCTTAAAAATTTTGAACTATGCCTGATAAGAAGTCTATTGTATTGAAGTCTTTGGAATTTCTTCATAGGTTAACTAAGGACGAATAGTAACATTTCAGGTTGGCTAGCAACCCAATTGATAGCATAAAGGTATTAAATTATTAGTAACAAGATTTTTCAAAAACAATCGACCCAAAATTTTATATTATTTTTAAATTGAAAACGATATGGCATTGATAAAATACAAATAGAGCTAGTTATATGTTTAACGCCCCAAGCTCACCAACTAGCTCATTTAACTTTGTTAGCGGATTAAAATCACGTGACCCAAAAATTCGAATGGAAGTTAATGTGGGACCAAACTTGAGGATCACAATCTTCCCACCTTATGTGATGTTATCGTCGCACGCCACAAGCTAACCAGAATCTATCCTAAGTCAAGTCATTGGTGCCGCAATGTAGCTCCACACCATGACGGGACCCCACCATCGTCCCCAATGTGTAGCTTTTTTCTCATGCCTACCCACTAACTTTCGCACACTCGAATTGGCTTTGAAACTATTTATAATGCCTTAAGCCCACCTGCTAGCCCAATTGACTTTATTAGCAGGCTAAAACCACATGGCCCAAAAACTCAAGTGAAAGTTAATGGGTAGTAAATAGACTTGCGTTATAAGTACATCACACATTTCTTTCCCATTTAATGTGCGACTAAACTTGGATATTACAATCTCTCTACCTTATAATGTGTTGTTCTCGTCGCACGCTATAAGCTAGTCAGAATCTACCCCCGAGCAAGGTCGTTGGTGCTGTAAGGGTGGCTCCACGCCATGGCTGGGCTCTACCATCATCCTTCATAGGTAGCCCTTTTCTCATGTACATCCACCAACTTCTGCATACTCAGATCGGCTCTGATACCATTTGTAACACCCCAAGCCTACCTACTGGCCCATTTAACTTCGTTAACAAATCGAAATCATGTGACCCAAAAACTCGAGTGAAAGTTAATAGATAGCAAGTGGACTTGCGTTATAAGCACATCACACATTTCTTTTCTATCCAATGTTGGACTAAACTTGGGTATCACAATCTTTTCACCTTATAATGTGACATCCTCGTCGTGCCACAAGCTAGCCAGAATCTATTTCGAGTCAAGTCATTGGTGCCGCAAGGGTGGCTCCCGTCATGGCGAGACTTTATCATTGTCTCCCATGGGTAGCCCTTTCCTCGTACTCACCCATTAACTTTCGCACACTCAAGTCAGCTTTGATACCATTTGTAACACCTTAACCTCACCCGCTAATCTGATTAACTTCATTAGCGGGCTGAAACCATGTGGCCCAAAAACTCGAGTAGAAGTTAATAAGTAGCAAGTGGACTTGCATTATAAGGACATCGCACATTTCTTTTCTATTTAATGTGGAACTAAACTTGGGTATCACAATATGCCTATCAAAATGCCTACATGCTACTCGTCGGTATCGAGCTGGTGTTGACCAGCAAGATGTAGGATTTTATTGAAATCTGGCACTACAAGAACAACAGCAGCAACAATTTTAATCCCTGACTTAAAGATGGAGAAAAATTAAAATCCGATGCAACATACTAGTATTGATGGTTTCCAAAAAAAAAATCAGTATCAAATTGTATAGTCAGTGCAACACTATTGATCTAGGTTAATACAAAATCTAATTTATACCCGTATATACCAACATGACGATTCTCAATGTCCAAACATATGCACTGGAACTGGCATCCAGCGATATAGAAATATGTCCTTAGATCGAGCAAATTCTATATGGCAACTCTCCAACACTCAAATAAAACTTCGATTGAACGATCTCAGTCAAGAGCAATGAGGTAATGGTAGAACTCTAGAAGAAGCCACTCACGGTTTCGAATGACTTGAGGTCCATAAGTTCAATATGGACATAGCTCTAATTAATGGATATGACCTAATACGGAGCCTAATATGATATGGAGCTTGATATGGATGTAACTTGATATGTTTTCGTGGATGTGAAAATATAAATTCTAGTCCATGTAAAACATGAATATATGTAGCCATTCATCAAGTATAAAGAGAGATTATGTTGAGTGTAAGAGGGTTTGTGATTCATGATGAATTCTTATTCTATTTTTCACTATCAATGGAATTGTTTTAATCTTTGGTTGTGTGGGCTTAGGTCATTAGATCGATCCATATTGAATTTTCTGGGGTTTCTTTTCTTTGTGTTTTCCCTCTTTCTCTTTTGTTTGCAGATCTATGATTCCATAGTATTAATGCATGGCAGTGCTGCAAAGCTTCAAAAATGTATGAATGACAGAAAGGAAGAAAGGGGAAAGAGAGGAAAAGAAAAATGTATTTCACAAAGATCTAATTATCTATTATAGATTGGATCTAAATTTTGTTAGGATTCAAACTTGTTCGGTATGAGGTTGTTTGGATGAAGGCTCTGAAGTTGTCGTCGTCATCATCAGAGAAGGTAAGATCGAAGGATTGAAGGTGATGTATAAGAGTTTGGTTTATAACATATCAGTTTAATGCTGAACCGATTTAGGGTATTATATGTATTGGTATTGGTTTCGTGCTGGAATGAAATGGTAATGGCCAGCCATGCATTCTAATTGACTTTAGAATCATGATTTTGGTGTGTCCGAATGAAATGGTAACTGTCATACCATGCTTGCAGACTTTAAAATAATGGTTTCAATATCTTGAGATACCTACCAATGCTACTGTCTTATTGTTACAATTTTATGATAACTTTTTTTATCATAATAAAATTTTATCATACATGGCGGCTTTAACTTGTCATAAAACCATAATTTTTTTATAGTAATATTGTTTAGAGAATTTTTATAAAGTTGTCACAAGCTTACACAATTCCAAAGCTCAAAACTTTCCAGTTTTTAACAGTAACTTTAACTTTTGTCTCGAGACTCCATTGTTCTAATAGCTTTCAACCTAATAATTTGGAAATCACTTGATAAAAAACCCATCTGCTCATGTACAAAATTGAAAATCATTAGTTGATTTTGATTTTATTTCTTATTCCTTATTTTTACTATACTTCTTTTATCTTTTAAGTACAATTAGGAATCAATCATTTTGTTATCCTTCAAACTGGGGATTTGAAAATTAATAAATTAAGTCCCTTTTCTTGTGAGGTGCACAGCAAATATAGTTCGTTATCAGTTAAGGAATATTGGCTGATCAACTACCTTCAGAATGATGACAAAAGTCAAATTGAAAAATTAATGAAGCACGGTTTAATATGTGGAAAAGAAAATTATAATAGCTTAAAATCCACACAAAAAAAAAAAAAAAGCATCTTAAGCACTTAGAAAAAAAAAAAAAAAATTTATAGAGAAAGATGCCGATCAGTACTCAATATCTCACTCAACTCAACATATACTTGAACGATTTCTCTTTATTGCTATTCTGAATTTATACATTTTTTTTACAAAATTTAAATTTATTATTCTGATAAATTAGAAATAAAAGTTCCTGCCACATAAAAAAATATTTATTCTGCTTTCCAAACTATTCTATTAATAACCTTTGGCAATCCCAATTTAGCTTAGGCCAAAAAGAACATAACAAAACAAAATTTTGTAACCTCTTTATCTTGACTACCATTTGCCAACTAGTCCGTATTGATGCCGGGTAGCAGCTATACTTTGCAAACCAGAAATTCAAAGCCTTAATTCTCTCTCTTCATCATTCTATGCGAGTGAAGAGAGGCAATTAAGGCTCGATTTGTGATTGATTTTTTTTATAATGACGCTGCTAGATGAAGTCAATCAATATTGTTTTCTTTCAACAATGAGTAGCTACAAAGAGTTTGCTTCTCCTCTTCGCTGTCACCTTGGCTAACAAACAATCGCCAAAACTCCCACCCACCATTAAACAAAAGGTTACGGTGCCCACGGCAACCGTCATTGCCGACTTCTTCGCTCCTGGATTCTGCGTCGCAAGCAAGCAAGCAAGCAAGCATTCGTTTTGGGTAAGCCGTAAGCATTGATTTCGAGTTATTCGTTTTGCAAATAACTAATTTTTTATTTAAATTTATAAAATTTCAAGAAAATACCAAGAGTAAACCGTTGCAAGTAACTGATTTTTTATTTAAACTTAAATTTAAGTAAAAGCAGCATTAACAAACTGGATTTATTTGTTTGAAACTTTAAATTCATTGGATTCAAATCCATACGAAATAAGAGATCATTTATTCCACTAATTAACTAAGTCCATATAAGATCACTTCAAAAGAAATAATTCTTTAGATAACTTACTATACATAATTAATAATATATGTAGGCCCTATATATTAAATAAATATCTAACATGTGTGACCATGGGAACCAAAAGGCTAAGATGGAGAATTCTTCCTCGTTTTGCCCTTTTGTCACACAGATGTACTATAAAAGTATGCATCGGCTCCTTTCTTTTGCAGTATTTTCTCCTTAAAAGGAAGCTATGTTATTTAGCAAAGTAGGGAAAATTAAATTGGTCATACCTAGTTGAAGGAAAGGAGATTGAAACAATATAAAGAAATTATGAAAGCTCAAGAATATGAAGTACCTTCCTTTTTGTTTCCCTCTTCCGTCGCTTGCCCCTCCTTTTGTTGTGGGGGAGGGGGGGGGCAGCCACTGCAATAGTTCCAATTGGTCACACAATTTTGTCACCGTAAATTTTTTATCCAGAACATTGGACGCTTGCCCATCTGACCTGACCCTAGAAAAGACTTGTCATCCTAAGTCTTCCTCAATTATTGAAGTTTGGTGAGCATTCAATTAGTTTTTTTTATTTAATTTAAAATTATACAAAATCGATCAAACCAAATTTCTAAAAGTATATAATTGAACCAAACCAAGTTATGTTAAAAACCAAACCGATCAAACCAAAATATACTAATTTGATTCGATCATTTTTTTTTCTCGTTGTGAGTTTATTATTTGTACTTTAAGCTCAAGAACTTTAATTTAAATTTTTATTTGTAAGCCTTTTTCAGGTTTTGGACTAAAATTTTTATTTCTAAGCCATTTTTTAAGCTTTTTGGACTAAAAGTTCTATTTTTTGATCCTTTTTTTGAGCTTTTAGGAATAAAAATTCAGCTTTTAGGCTTTGGGGCTTGATTAATTTAAATTTTTAGTATCCAATTCAGTTTTGAGTAGAACCCTAGAATTAGATTTAGTTTTAGGTTTGAGCTTTAATTAGGTTAATAATGTTGGACTTTGGCCTTTGGAATTTGAGCTTGGATTAAGTAAAATTTACAAGACTTAGGCCAAGCCGGTGGATAAGGTATATAAAAAAAATTGGTTTTTAAATTTTTTGGATTTTAATTTTGAAAAATCAAACTAAAATTGAATAATTAAAATTTAAAAAATGAATTAAACTAAATTAAAAAATATATAAATATTAATAATATATATATACTAATTTAATATGTAAGAAGGTTATAAATATTAATGAATTAAATTTTATATATATATATATATATATATATATATATATATATATTAAATTTTAATTATTTTTAATACAATTAAAATATAATTGATTGGTGAACTCCTATGCTTCACCAGAGCTCGTTGAAGCTGCGCTCCCTCTCTTTATTACTCTCGTCCAGGGAGACACCCCATAAGAGGGCAAGCCATTCAACACACGCCAAGTGAGGGTAGAGAAAGGTCATGTCATAGTGTCCTAGCATTGATCAAGTCAGTCAGGTCATGTCGTGGCATTTTGGCATTGACAGGCAATAGATTGGAAAGTTACGAGCAAGCTCAAGTTATATCGTAATGTCCTAGCATTGACCAGGTCAGCCAGGTCATGTCGTGGTGTTCTGGCATTGACCAGGTCAGTCATGCAATAGATTGGAAAGCAATGAGCAAGCTCAGTTAAGAGTCATGGAAAAAGCCGAGTAATAATGGCTTGACACTCTGCCTCTGATTTCATTCAATTTTTCTTTCTACTTATTCTGAAAAGGCCTACTTATATTTTGGCATGTGATTCTTGATTCTTATATAATGGTGATTATAATAATGATTTCACTATAAAATCAAATTGATTTCATTTTCTAAAACTTTCTAAATTCAAACTAAGATCAGCGTGAATATCATTATTGGGGTTGTTACAAGTAAGAAAAGCTGAAAAAGAAGAAAGTGCCAGCTAACTATAAGAAAAGCAAGATTAATTTTTTATCTGACAGGTATCAAAAGAGAGACTCAAGAATCTTTCTTAACAACAAGAAGTTATTTATGGCATCAATTTTGTATAAGACTTAATAGCTTCACAAGTGGGGCAATTTTTGTTCCAAAAAAATGGTTGGATGTTTACCAGAAACACTGGATTTTTTTTTTACTTCCATTATAAATCATCATGGGTACAATCTTTGCTCCAAAAGTGATTGGATGTTTCCAACAAACTTTGTCATATATTTACTTCCATTATCAATCCATCATCTCTGAAAACCACCCATTATTAATAAAAGATGGGAGAAAAACTCTTCACTCTCATTTTCGTAAAAGAAAAGAAGAAAAAAAAGCATATTTTTCTTGAATGAAACAGTAGAGATGACGCCAATCATCCATTGCAGGCTCGGAAAGAATATTATAAATGGTTGTTATTGTAAGAGGTTTTTATAAATCCGTATGCTGCCTTGACACTTGAGAAGGGAGCTGTTGCTTATTATGAGAGCAGCAAAGAGATGGATGGGTTACCTACCCAAATGGCTTCTAGCAGACTCCGATAGGAAGAGTTTGGCATAGGTAATAAATGTCCAAATGTTGTTCCCAAGTAGTCTGAGACATATGGTAATAATCATTCATTTCATCAGGTTTTTTTGTATTTTTTTCTTTGAATTTCAATTTACCCAGGTTTAAAGCAATTATGGGCTGTTTTTTTCCCTTTAATTTTAGGCTGAATGAATGGATCATGTTTGTAAAATTTTCACGTTTTAATGTTTTATGTCCAATTACTATCCTAACACCTATATAGATATATCTATCTTAAACAACATCAATACATGATGACTTAGGACTTTACTCAAAAAAAGATGAAATACTTAAATCTTGACTTTTTTTTATGAATTTCTAAATCTAGAGAAAGATGTAGCTCATTTACAAAATTTGCTTTCTTCATCTTTTTATTTATTTATTTATTTTTAGTGACACAATATACAGATAAAGAATTTCTTTTAAAAATAAAATAAAAGAGCAATGATGGAGAAAACTAAAGCAAGGACACGAAATGGGCTATATTTTTTTTTGGTGTAGAAAATTAGTTGCATTATTACCAACATCATCTCTGTGATGCTTAGAAGAGATGGAATTCCAAATCCTTTTTCATATCGAAATAGATTAATGAATTAGCTTTAATAGCAAATTTAAAGATCTTTGAATTTCTTTCATTTCACATTTTTCATCATATTATGGTTATGGTTTTGATATTTCATCTAATTTAAGATCCTTGTTCTTTTAATCCCTAGAAAATCACAAAAAGAAATTAAAGAACTGCACAAATCAAACCATCAATGTTAAACTCGGAAAGTATCTCATGGGATAACCATTATGAGCTTTGACATTAGGCTGAGAAACCAATTATCTAAAAAAAAAAAAATCTTAGGCTAATATGAAAAAGATCAGCAATGTATATAAATAAGGCTTAACAAACGACTCTCATACTTTCTATTCTATTTTAAAATAATTTGTTCGCTATTTAAGCATGTCTCTTTAAGGGAAGAAAAAAGAGAGAGAGAGAAAAAAAAGAGTTGGGCTTGCTGAACTCTCAAGGGACCCTACTATTATGGAGATTGCATGATGCAGAACATGATCGAACAACTCTAATGCATTTGAGCTAATTAAAATCTATCAAGTAATTTGCCAGCATAGACCATATGATGCAAATTGACCTGGCAGCCAACAAATTTGCACCCATTTTGGATCATGATTGTAAGCTAAGGTGTGGCACATCCAAAGTCCAGGAGAGTTACACAGGTTTGAGAGCTTAGGCTACATAAGTTCTTAGGTTCTTAAGTCATTTGGATCGGCTTGTGACCCAAGAATAGAGAGCATGTGAGTCATGAGTGTACATGGGCTCGGGTTTGAGTGCTTTCGTTGCATGGCTTAGAAGGGAGTTTTTTTTGAGAGAATGTTTAATAACCTAATAGTAGGTTATGAATTTGAGTGAGGATTGGGCTTAGGTTTCTGGATAGACTTCTATATTTTAGGGTGTTTGTTAGGGAGTTGGTTACAGACTGGTGCGGATAAGTCTTATGGATGGTTATTTAAGGCCCTATCTGAATGTAACCGAGGAACGAAACCTCAGAAAAATAAAGGCATTCTCTCTTTTTCTTTTATATCCATCTATTCTATCCTCCTCTATCTTCTCTTACGCGTCTGATCTTGGCGAAAGCTGTGCAACAAGTGGTATCAGAGCTTCAGAGAGGCGCTTGAGAAGAGAAAGAAAAGAGAAATCAGATCCCAATATAATTTTTTTTACTCTCTTCTCTCTCTCCTCTTTGTTCACCATAGGTGCCAAGAAGTTTTTCGTGCGTAAAAAGGGCAGCCTGTGCGTGAGATTTTTCTCACGGAACATGGAAATAGGCTGGTGAAGCTTTGTGACGTGACCTAGGGGCTTGTTGGTTGGTCAACAAGTCATCACGGAAATTCCTTCCGCTCGGCCAGGAAGAAATTCAGAAGGCGTCTTAACGGAAGGAACGTGGAGGAGAAGACTTCACGCCTTTCTCAAGAACCGGTCGGCTTCGCTCGCATCAACTCAACATAAACAGAGAGGCGTGCGTGGCGTGAAGAAAACGCACGGTGAGTTCATGGCAGGCTTCATCGAAGCCTAGTGTGTTTCTCAAGAGCCTTTACCAGGAAGCTGGCGTTTCAGAACGTGATTCACAAGAGTTTCTCACGGTAACGAAGCAGAATCACTAAGGAACATGGCTGTGAGACCTCCTTCCCTCATATTAATTACACATTAATTTTTGGTGTGGAGGTTTTGGTAAAGCTTTCAGACTTCGATTACGGTGGGTTTTTTTTTTGAACCCTTAACAACCAAAGGAAAAGCATGAGGCAACTAACCTATGCAGCAAATTTTTGATTGCAACAAGCATCTTATCCAAGGGAAGCAAAAACTTGGAAGGGCTGTAGGAGAGGATTTCAACCAGGATTTCACTTTTAGGTATTTTTCTTAATTCATCTCTGTGATTACTGTTTGTGGCCTGATCAACCATGAGTAGTGGAAGTAAATTGAGTTTGAAAAATTTAATGGAAAAGGGAGTTTTTCCATGTGGAAGGTGAGGGTTGAGGATTTACTAGTGTAGAATTTTCTTGACATTGCTTTGGAATCAAAGCCTGAGGAGATGTCAGAAGGGATTGGTTGTCTCTTGAGAAGAGGGCATGTGCAGCGATCAGAGGTGTCTTGCTGATTCAGTTTTGTACAGTGTCCTAGAAGAGAAGAAACCGAAGGGTCTTTGGGCCAAATTGCATTCCTTATACATGGGTAAAAATATGTGCAATAAACTTAAGTTGAAGAAACAATTATATAGTCTTCGGATGCAGGAAGACGGGGATATTGTTCTTCATATTAAGAAGTATGATAGGATATGCAATGATTTGATGACTCTTGGTGTTAAATGGAGGAAGAAGATAAATCTCTTCTCTTGTTATGTTCATTGCCTATGTCTTATGATCCTCTTGTTACTACACTACTTTATGGAAAAGAAACACTTCTTTATGAAGATATTGTGTCTGTGTTGAGATCCAATGAGCAGCGGGAAAGATAATAGGGGAAAGTGTACCTCAGGAGGGCCTCACGGTAGGAGAGAGAACCGGCAGAGGCAAGGAGGTCAGCAAGCATAGGGGCCGATCCAGGTCCAAGTCAAAGAAAGGCAAAGCAAGTTCAGGTGTTACAAGTGTAATGGGGTTGGACACATAAAGAGGAATTGTCCTCTTTGGAAGAAACCTCAAGAAGAGAAGAAAGAGAAGGAATCTGTCAGTTCTGTTGAAGATATAGGGGTCGAGGAGGACCTCTTGGTGGTTTCAGATGCACACAAAAGTACAGCAGACAGTTGGTTACTTGATTCAGCCTGCTCACATCATTATACACCGCATCGGTCCTGGTTTGCAGATTATACTAAAATCGATGTGGGAAATGTGACATTAGGGGATAACCATTCTTGCAGGGTGGCAGGAGTTGGCACAGTTAGGATCAGAATGTTTGATGGGGTTGTGAGAACTCTTACTCATGTGAAGCATTCCTAACTTGAAGAAGAACCTAGTGTCCTTGGGGTACTGGAGAGGAATGGATTTGGTTTCAGTTGTCGTTCCGGGAATGGTGTACTCAATGTCATGAAAGGTGCCATGGTTGTGATGAGGGGGAAGAGGCTGGAAAATAATTTGTATCAGCTGGTTGGGTCTGTGATGTGTGGAGGGTCTGAGACAGCAGCAGCAGTGCACAGTCAGCAGGATATGTACCGCATGTGGCACTACCGTCTTGGTCACATGGGAGAGCGGGGCATGAGGGTGCTGATGAAGGACAGGAGGATTCCAGCTTTGGATGAGGGTGTTGCAGAGGTCTGTGAGCCATGTCAGATGGGCAAGCAACACAAGGTAAAATTTTCTACCAGTTCAGCGCACACTACAGGTCCCTTGGAGCTAGTACACAGTGATGTTTGGGGTCCAGCTCCGGTTTCGGGCAGGAATGGGGCCAAATATTTCATGACTCTGATTGATGATTTTTCAAGAAAGGTCTGGGTATATTTCTTGAAGGAAAAGTCAGAGGTCTTCTCCAAATTTCAAGCATGGCAGGCTGAGGTGGAGAAGGAGACAGGGAGATATGTAAAGGTGGTGCGGTCTGATAATGGTGGAGAATTCACAAGTAAGGAGTTTTTGAAATTTTGCACAGACGAAGGCATCAAAAGGTAATTTTCAGTAGTTAGAACTCCTCAGCAAAATGGAGTGGCTGAGAGAATGAACCGAACTCTCATGGAGAAAGCTAGATGTATGAGATTGCAAGTAGGATTACCTAAAATGTTTTGGGTGGACACAGTTGACACAGCAGCCTACTTGGTGAACAGGTCTCCTCATGTCAAGCTTAATGGGAGGTTACCAGAGGATGTATGGTCTGGTAGACAGGTGGAGCTTAGCCATATCAGAGTTTTTGGATGTAGCATTTGTACATGTGGATGCCAGTCAGCGGACCAAGTTGGATGCCAAAGCCTGAAAAATGGTGTTTATTGGATATCCGCGAGGAGTCAAGGGATACAGGCTATGGGATCCCTTGGAGCAGAAGGCCACGATCAGCAGGGATGTGGTTTTTGATGAAAGCTCAGTCCTCAAGAAGCAGGAGGTGGTAGAGGTTCAGCCGGAGGCCCAATCGGACGCGGGTGGGCAGCAGGAGACTCAGCAGGGCGCAGCTGAGCAATTAACCTCTTATGATATTTTACCTTTTGTAGGATCGCCAAGAGGACATGAGATTCAGGTGGAGCATACTCCAGATATGTCTTCACATGCGGGGACCAGCCAGATGCATGCTCACGGTAGAGATGAGCAGAGGGAGGAGTCACATCCTGGGATAGGCATCGGCATTGCACTACATAAGCCAAAGAGGGTCATTCGGCAACCGGAGCGATATAGGTTTGGCGAGACCATGTCATATATATTAGTGGCTGCAGTGGAGGACCAGTTACCTACCAGGAGGCAATGACAAGACAGGATAGAGACAGGTGGGTCCAGGCAATGGCGGAAGAGATGCAGTCCCTGCAGAAGAATCAGACTTGGCAGTTGGTGTCACTGCCAAGTGGAAAGAAGCCCATTGGTTGTAAATGGGTATTTCAGTGCAAAGAAGGAGCCACAGAGAAGGAGAAGATCAGGTATAAGGCCAGGTTAGTGGCCAAAGGATTTTCTCAGAAAGAAGGCATTGACTACAATGAGGTGTTCTCTCCAGTGGTACGATACACATCTATCAAGATGTTGCTGAGCATTGTAGCAGTGCAGAATTTGGAACTGGAGCAGATGGATGTCAAGACGGCCTTCCTTCATGGGATTTGGAGGAAAGAGATTTATATGGAGCAGCCAGAGGGGTTCATAGAACCGGGGTCAGAAAGAAAGGTATGTCATTTGCAGAGATCCTTATATGGTTTGAAGCAGTCACCGCGTCAGTGGTATCTGCGGTTTGATACCTTTGTGAGGATCATCGGCATGTCTAGATGTGAGTATGATCCCTGTGTTTATTTCTAGATTTTAGAAGATAATTCCAGATTATACTTGCTTTTGTATGTGGATGATATGTTAATTGCATGCAAAAGTAAAGCTGTTGTGGAGGATCTAAAGGCAACATTGTCAGCTGAGTTTGAAATGAAGGATTTAGGTCCTGCTACACGGATTTTGGGGATGGAAATTTTCAGGAACAGACATAGGAGGTTGCTTCATTTATCTCAGGGGACTTATATCAGGAGGATCTTGGAGAGGTATAGTATGGATAGTGCAAAGCCAGCCGCATTACCATTGGCTGGTCATATTAAGCTCTCCAAGACTATGTCACCGAGTTCTGAGATAGAGGCCGAGGAGATGTCCAGAGTACCTTATGCTTCAGGAGTTGGCAGTCTCATGTATGCTATGGTGTATTGTAGGCCTAACCTTGCATATGTTGTTAGCCAAGTTAGCAGATTCATGGCTAATCCGGGTAAGCACATTGGAGAGTGTTGGCCCAGATGACAACCCAAGAGGGGGGGGGGGGGGTGAATTGGGTTCTTTAAAAAAAATTTAAACCTTTTGAAATATTTGTTTGCTTAGTGTGAGTGAAAGTGAATGCAGATGCAAAAACAAAATACAATCAATAAGATAGAGATAGAGATAGAGATAAAGGAGACACGGCAAACACAAAGATTTTATAGTGGTTCGGTGTATCCAACACCTACGTCCACTCCCAAGATTCACTTGGGTCCACACTATAATCTTCCTTGATTACAGCCGAGTTGTTTTACAAGCTCACAACTCAAACTTGTTGTTTTCCCGGGATCACAACGAACCCAGCCGGTTTTCCGGGCTCACCAGCACAAAAACCCTAACACAAGCTATACCAAGCTTGTACCGAGGTAAGACTACCTCCACTAGTTCAATCCCCCAGATTGAACTAGACACAAACAAAAGAAATATTGTTTTTCAAGTACACAGCTCCTCAATGAGCAAATAATCAAGTAAATGAACAAGGTTTAGAAAAGCCTGATTTGTAGTTGGTTGGCTTTTGAGCTTTTCTTCTTTTCTTCTTTTCTTCTTCTCCTTGCTAGATTGAATCAAGCCTCAGCTCCGATTCTTCACAGTTGAAGCAGTTGAGAAGGATTGAAAAGCAAGAAACTGATCCTCTTTCTCCAATTTGGGAAATCCACCAAAACTTTGATTTGAATGCCTTGGATTCCTCTTGAGCTTTTTGGAGTGGAGTGGATTTGAGCTAGAAGGTTTTTTCTCTTGAGATTCAGGCTCTCTCTTTTTCGGATTTTTGAATTGGGATTTCTCTATTTCCGTTTTTCTTCTTTGTTTTTCCGTTCTTTTTTTGAATGATAGTCTTCCCTTTTTATAGATTTCTTTCAAACCATTTTTGGAAGAAAACTATCCGTTGGAGTGTACCTTGCAACAAAATATATCCGTTAGAAATAAAGTAAAATAGAAATATTACCGTTAGAGCTGATCTGGCAATTTGATTTTTCGTTCCAGGTGGGTTGGAGTCGACTCTAACTTTTCTGGAGTCGGCTCTAACTCGAAACACTTTAATCCGTTAATTCTGGAGTCGTCTCTGACTTTTCTGGGGTCGACAAGAAACTTTTCTGGAGTCGACTCTAACAGACCCGGAGTCGACTCTAAGTCGGGGCCAGAAAAATCAACGTTCTGTCTTTTCTGTTGGAGTCGGCTCTAACAGTCTCGGAGTCGACTCTAACTTCCGTGCCAGATACTGGAGTCGGCTCTGTGATTCTCGGAGTCGACTCTAATGTCTGCAATCTTACCTAGACATTAGATTCGATCCAGAACAAGATTTAACTCCTGATTTTGATCATTCAATCGACTTATAATCTGAAAAACTTAATCAAAATCATTAGAGCCTTCAATTGTTATACTCAAATAGTTTTGTTAATCATCAAAATCATCAATTGGGTCAACAATCTCCCCCTTTTTGATGATAACAAAAACTTTGAGTATATGCATTCAAAAAATTCATTCGAACTAAAGATTATAGTCATTTTAAAGCTTAAAACATTTTTAATGAAGGATTTGATGCCAATATTCAAAGTGAACTTTTAAAATTATGCATGAGTTCTATATAAGCCATCAATTATGAACATTTAAACTAAATGTACAGAAAATTGCAATTAAGCTTGTTGTTAAGCTCCCCCTGCATTGAATAGCTCCCCCTATATATAAAAATCAAATTTTAATTGAACTGATTAAAATTTCAAGTCTCTTTCTTTTTGCATAAACAATCATTTCTCCCCCTTTCTTTCTTTCTTTTTGCATATTCAACCATCTCTCATTAAAATTTCAAGTCTTTTTTTTTTGCATATTCAACCATCTCTCCCCCTTTTTTGTTATCAGCAATAAGGAGAGTATTAGATAAAGAAAGTTATTAGAGAAAAATTGTTGGTTCAATAAGACATAGGGATTCAAGCAGTCAATCATAGACAGATTTGAAAATGTGTAATTGCATTACATAAGTAAGAAACATTACATAAGTTGATTCAAGTACATTCCAAAGTGAGATACATTAGATACTCAAATTCCTAAATACAAACTATCAAGATAAAGTAAACCTGGAGAACCTAAGATACAAAAGAGTATCAAAATCAAAATCAAAGTCAGATATGTTTGAATACAATT